>VYXH01003716.1:327084-341919 GCA_013397275.1 Burhinus bistriatus | reverse complement strand
GCAGGACATTGCACTTGGCCTTGGATAGTTTTAGTATTCTGAAGGCAGGGCAGAAGATGAAAGAGTATCATGTCTGTGGCAGAGAAGCAAGGTGCCAGCAATATGCATAGAAAGAATAAATGACATGCGCAGAGTAGTGGGTGTCTACTTAAGACATCGACAAATTAGCGTCTAAATCTTCAGCAGAAAAGACTGAGGATGAATATCCCAGGCATCCTGCTCCTGGTTGATGTAGCTGTGAAAACCTGGTTTTCTTAAGAATCAATATGTAAAGCTCTCTCCTCACTTCTTAGACATCTACCTATCTATGTTTGTCTGTGCAAGATTCCTTATGTACATTTATAAAAACACAAATGAATATTAATAACAAATCCAACACAATCATTCATCAGTATTAACGAGAATGCAAACACAACAATTGGACGGCCTGATCATACACAAAAATGAGTTGGGGCTTTTGTGACCACTATAAACCATTCTTCTTATATATATAGATATTTTATTATATTGATATTAATACGTATATATAAAAATGTGAAATGCCATTGAACCCTTGTACTCCCGGTTAGCATTTGAAAACTGATTCAAAATACAATTCTTACTCAAGCATAATTTATTAGTATAAACCTATGTTGATAACCTTTACACTCTGTCTGAAGATAAAGTGTTTGTAAATATGCCTCTTATTGAATCAGTCCAATTTTTTTGGAAGATAATAGTTTGATTAGAGGAACAGTATCTTGATTAGAAGAACAATTAATGCATAAGTGTCATTTTTATTACTACTGTCTCATTCTACAGTTAAATATTACCTGAGGTATCTCACTATTAATGTATTAATGATATAATAACACTTGCTTTTTTTTAGGACCTTCTGCTCAAGATTCTTGAATTGCTTTATGACTACTAGTGTGACTTTATAACAGCCTCCATAGTAGATAAACATGAGATATTTACTTTACTTAAAAGAAACTAAGGCATGTAAAAATTACTCAGTGCCATATCAAAGCATGTTTTATTGATAGAAATTTTGGAAACTTCCTTTCCAAGGACATCTTCTCCTGTGACAGCCAAGACAGCCCAGTGCAGCTCTTGTTAAAGGTAGATATTAGCTCATAGCAATCAATATTCTTCATTGTTCTGGAATTAAAATAGCCTTTACTGGAGGAAGCCTTATGAGAGCCTGACCAAACTTTGAATTATTTCAAGGGGAAAAAGTACCATCCTCATATCCTCTTTTACTCATGCTTCAAGTCAGTGGCAGGTTCTTGAGACTGTTCTAGGTTGTAAGACCTCTGTACTGAAAAACCCTGCCCTAGAAATCTGCTCCCTCCTTCAGGCAGGGAAGCAGGCTGTGAAAAGCAGAATGGGGATTTTGCTGGCAAAGCCACTGGTCTTGTATCATGATCAGAGTGGGGCTGGATTACAGACATAGTTTTCCCTCTCCCTCACTAGCAACTAGCTCAAAATCACCACTGTGTCCCTCAGGAGCCTGCTCCATAATCGACTAGCTCGTAGAGGGCAGGCAGCTGTGTCCTTGCGTGGGTTGTTGTGCCTCAGCTATGTGACCCAGGTGTTCAAGTCCTATTGTTTGCGTGCTATCATCCACGACGATGGCTTGTCAGATGTCTTCCTTAATTGTTTCCCACCGATGCCTCTTTAATCCATTTTAGTTATCGATTAGGCCACCAGCAGGAATTCCAGAATTGCAGTAACTGTGGTTGAGATTGTTTGGGAGGTCTGTAAGGGGCATTGCAGGTATTTGATATTAGTCTGTTAGACATTAATATGACTGTACTCTGCAAATATGTTAAGAATGTGGCTATACAAAAGGCACGTGTACCTCTGTGCAAAGGATGCTCTGAGTGGGAGCTCCTGATCTCCCTAGCTCTCAATATTAGAAACAAAACAGTGTGAATGAAACTAGAGAGAACCAAATTCAAAACCCATAAAGGAAATCCTTTTCCTCTAAGCACCTAACTCAAGGTGAAATTCCTGCCATACAGTGCTGTTGAGGTCAGTAGTCCAACAGAAATTTAGCAAGCAATTATTGACTGCCGCATTTTGCAGGTGCAGTGCTCCGTGCTGAGCTGCAGGTCTTTGCAACAAGTTCCCGTGCACAGGATCTGCTTCAAGATGAATTCTGGGATGGTTTCAGTCCAAATGGTTCAGGCATTTCTAAGAATATGACTTAGGAAGAATACATTCCTTTTTTTGCCAGCTTTCATCTGTGAAATGTCTACCTCTGCTCACTGACACTCCAACTTACCCCACTTGTTCCATCCAGTGGGCCTCGAGGCTGCAGAACGGCTGAGAGAGGCCCAAAATGAAGCCAGGTATTGGGTCTCCTGATCTCTTGTTATGATTTTTTAAAAGAGCCCAGAAACAAACACCAGTTAAAGAAAACTATTAAGATTGCAAAGTAAAGCTTCTCAAACTAGGACATGACAGAAATCAGGTTGCATATGTGCAACCTCTATATTGAATCTATATGTGAATCTATATATTGGATATAGACATTAACTGCTGGATCTCGTGGCTGTGTCCCACAGGACACTTGCCTCTTTCAGATCAAAAGAAGTCTCCACTGGAGATGGATTGGGTGGCTCATGGAAGAAGGCTGATGTGGCATGCCCATAGCTGAGCTTAGCCATTCTATGATTCTATACGTGTAGATGTAGTGCTGAGGGATATGGTTTAGTGGTAACTTGGCACTGCTAGTTTAACGGTTGGACTTGATGATCTTAAAGATCTCTTCCAACCAAAACAATTCTATGATTCTATGGTAACACTCAGCTGTCTTTATGAAAAGATGGGCACTTCCAGGGTGTGATTAGTCCATCTTCCCATGGTGGCTTCTACAAAAGGACATCTGAATTGTGTCTTGTGAGTATCTGTCACTGCCAATGACTGTAGAGGAACTCCACAGGAGTCTCCCAGATGCAGGTGTCAACTCTGCAGATGTTTGAATTCCAGTGATTTGACTCCTATCCTTGGTGTGTAATGGCAGGTGCCACTAAATGGAGGTTTGAAAAACATTAAGAGAGCTTCAGGAACAGAAAATGAATTTTCAACATCTGTCTATTTTGGGTCATGATAGAACAGTTTAGATTCTGACCCAGTGTGATAAGGCAACTCCTGTGTTTGTTTGCTGAGCTGACAGTGGCCTCCTAGATCAGCTCATTCAGGTGAGCTGGGCTGACCTAAGGGGCTGTGAGTGCAAACAGGGAGGTCCTGCTCCCCTCTCCAGCACCCTGACACCTCTGCTGTGCATTGCTGCTATGTCCTTTGCCCTGCATCAAAGGTGCTAATGTGTAGCTTGACTGAGGAACAAATAGAAAAGGGACAGTAAGGAGAAGAGAGGAAAGATGAGTGGAAACTTGGCAACTACCAGTGAAGACAGACGCTGTGAGTCTGCTCTGCAATTTTCCAAGTAAACCTACTAGATCTCCCCTTGGCATAGTCAGATCACAGTTTTACAGCATAAATCAGGTTGGAGGAGCAACAGCAAAGCAAAAGCTTTGAAAGGAATCTTTACTACTGGGCTTTCCCCAACAGCACCGTAAGGGGGCTTTGTGGTGGCAACACAGTGCACAGTCCACAGTCCCAAATTTTCTCTAGCCTGGTGTCTTTTGGAGTTTTCAAGTTCCCTTAGCTCTCTCTGGAGGGAGAGAAGTTATTTTAGATGAGGCAGAATAAATAGGCTTGAACCATGGGCATGGTGAATCTGGAATTGAGCTGCAGCATAGTTACTCTAAATTTAGTTCTAAATGCACAAGGAGGTAAGTCACCTCAGATGGTTGCTGCTGCAAGAGAAATGGATGTAGTAACATGTCTGGTGAGCCATGAAAATATCCCTCTAGAACAAACTGACAGAGAATGGATTTTAATGGACTAAAATGGATTTTGACCCATGTTTTAGGGCGTTGCTGAATCAATGTCTAAGTATCCCCAAGTTAATAAGGGCATTAGAGGAAGTGAAAATCTGTGAAATAAAGATGTCTTAATCCTGCAGAAAGAGTAGATCTGGAGTCCTCACAGGTGCTGACAATGTACTTTAGGCTACTGCTTGGTGACTTTGGGATGTTGGAGCATATGAGGACCCAGCAGGGCAGTGGGGACAAATCTGCCCAGCAGTTGGCATAGGAGCATTACCTTTCTGGGTGCTTCTTTTTTTATTCTACTTGAAATCAGCCTTGAAGATCCACAGGCATCTTCTTCCCAAAGAAGCTGAGCCTTGCTCAGCTTATCCAGGCACTCGTATCACCCTGAAGCTATGTTTGGGAGTATGGCTGCACTTCACTCCCACTCACGTAGACATACCTGAACTGGCTAAAACCGGTTAATTTAGATGCTGATAACAAAAAACACTCAAGTCTGACTTGTGCATTGTTGCATACAAACTGTTCCACTTCCCCTTTTCTGCTCGGTAGTTGCTGGGCTCTTGAATCCAATATTTTTTCTATTTTTTTTGGTCTTACTGGCTCCATGGCTCACTTCTGACTACGCTTTAGCCTTCCTCCAGTGCTAAAAAGTTGCCTGCAAGTCCATGAACCTGGATGCAAGGAGACTTCACTACTGAAGAAGTCACAAGGTAGCACAGAAGTTCTGTCCAGGCTCCTGTGCATCTGGGTCCAGGAAGATGGAAGCAGTAGAAGCACATTTGTGTCGGTGTCCAGTTCAGGATTAGGAGAAGTGACTGAAGTTAAGCATGTGAAGTGTTTCCTAGGACACAATTTAGAGGTAAAGGCACAATGCACAACACGTTGGGCTGGAGTGGGACAAACCATGATGCCAGAAGGTAGCACAGCCATGCTGTGGGCAGGCACATGCAGTACCCCAAGCTGCATTCCCAGGGCCTTCCCCTGCTATAGGGCTGGGACCTGCCTCTTCCTCGCTCCTGCCATCCCAGCACTAGCTGCTCTCAGGTACTGAAAGCTGGAGACCCTAAACAGAGGGGAAAAAAAGCTTTCCAAACAGTTCCTAGCCCATCTCCATGTCACTGTATTAAGAGAAGGTGAAGTTCACATTTTTGGGTTCAATGTTTATGAAGGTTGGCTGGGGAGGAATGGTCATTAACATTAGCTATCTAGTAAACCTCTAAAAATAGCCCTGTGGCCAGTTTAGAAGAATTATATGATTATTGTTTTTCTTTCCTTTTGTGGCATCAGGATGAGTAATTTATCAGAATCATCTCTGCCATGTGTGCACTTTTAAAATGTGAAAGTTGTAAGCTAGTACATGATTTTGCGTCTCTATAAATTACCTCTTTCAGTGCCATTTCCAGACTTTCTGCCACAGATTTTTTTCATTTGAGCACATGCAGCCTCCTCCTGCAGTCTCACTGTGAGCATCTACATCAGTGTGTTGATTCAGAACACAAGTCCACTTTTGTAGCAAATCTCTTGATCATCTCCCATTCCTCTGCTTTGGGTTACATGGTGAGGCAGCCTCAAACTACATGAACTGGCTTCCTGGGGGTGGGAATGAACGGGAAGATGTGCTCCAGGGTTACATCCAGGAGCAGATGCAAAGGGGAGTTCAACAGAGCCAGGCTACAGCTCATCCAAAATAAAGAAAAACACTGAAATGTGGATTTTAGGTCCTCAGCACCAGCTGCTTTGCTGTACAAATCCACTCCTGTTTGTACGTATGTTGTGGTTTAAACCCAGCTGGCAGGTAAGCCCCACTCAGCTGCTCGCTCACTCCTCCATCCGGTGGGATGGGGGAGAGAATTGGAAGGGTAAAAGTGTGAAAACTTGTGGGTTGAGAAAGACAGTTTAATAGGTAAAGCAAAAGCTGTGCACACAAGCAAAGCAAACCAAGGAATTCATTCCCTACTTCCCATGGCAGGCAGGTGTTCAGCCATCTCCAGGAAAGCAGGGCTCCATCACACACCAGGGTTACTTGGGAAGACAAACACCATCACTCCAAATGTCCCCCCTTTTCTCCTTCTTCCCCCAGCTTTTATTGCTGAGCACAACATTGTACGGTATGGAGTATCCCTTTGGTCAGCTGGGGTCAGCTGTCCCAGCTGTGTCCCCTCCCAACTCTTTGTGTCCCCCCAGCCTGCTGACTAGCAAGGCAGTGTGAGGAGAAGAAAAAACCTTGACTCTGTGCAAGCACTGCTCAGCAACAACTACACCATCCCTGTGTTATCAGCACTGTTTCCAGCACAAATCCAACACAGCACCATATAAGTTACTATGAAGAAATTTAACTCTATTCCAGCCAAAACCAGTACAACATACTACATGTTAAAGTAGAGGTATTCCTTGCCTCTGTGTTGTTCACTTCATATTGCAAGTCATGCTCGTTTTACTTGGTTTAACCCTCATTTTTTCTGTATGTTTCTTTTTTTCTCTCCTCCTTTTCTTATACTTATGTACCAGTAGTTTCAGGCAACATTTGGCTTGACATTGTTTTACTACCTGCAAAATTACATTTCTTCATTGCTGAAACACCAATCCTTACTGTAAAGACTAGTCGTACATCATTCTAGATTTTCTGACTATTATTTAACCTCTTCTTTCTCCATCTTACGTATCCTAACAATAAACATAGAATGTATATATAAAGTTTTTGTGAATAGACTGCAGGTAAAAGCCCCCAGGTTGGCAGGACTTGATGAAATTCATCCTGGACTACTTAAGGAGTCAGAGAAGCAACCTCTGACTGTCTTCAGAGACTTGGAGAAGGACAGAACTTCGGAGTCTTGCTGAGTGTGAAAGGATTCACTTTATTTTTAACTGAAGGAGAAAGGAGAACCAAGGGAATCTGAGACTACAACACTTTTATATAAATCTTAGCACCTTGAAGATAATAAGGAGATAAGCAACGATGAACAGACATTTTACAAGAACAAATAAAACATCCTCTTTGATAGAGTAACCAGCCCAGGGTAGACCTAAAGTAAATGTGAAACTTTCTAACAATAACGACACTAGAACTGAGGAATAGGTAGCCAACAGCATTTTAAAATCTCCCTGGAGCTCCTAAAGAGTAGGTTAGACAGCCTCGGGGATGGCTGGGCAGGTGCCGAGAACAAGGGCACAGCACCTATGCTCCAACTTGTGCCCGTTGCCTCTATCACCATGTTTTCTTTCATTGGAGAGCCAAAATTGGATGCAGGTCTTTAGATGTAGTCCCACAAGCACTGAACAGAGAGAAATAACCCCCTCTCTTGACCTGCTGGTTACACTTCCGCTCATGCAGCCCAGGAGGCTGCCAGGGCACGTCGCTGGCTCATGGTCAACTTGGTGTCCACCAGGACCTCCAGGCCCTTTTCTCCAGAGCTGTTTTCTTGCCAGCTGGAACTCAACCTACACTGTAGCGCGGGGTTAGTGCCTCCCAGGTGCACGACTTTGTTACAATGTACTATATTAACAGACTAGCACACAATATCACAAGCAAACAGTAACGTTAATATAACTAATCTATATCAATTATGGTTCTTAAAGGGCAAACTGCAGATTAGCACAGTGCATACACCTTGATTTTCACTATGTCAGTTGATTTGCTCTGCTAGATCAGGACATTCTCCTGTCCAGGTACCATACAGTGCTTACAACGTTAACACCGCAGTGATCTTAGATGCAGGAAATACGTTCTGTTTATCAGCCTGTTATCACCAAGAAAGCTCCAAGCTGCACAATAACATTGTGCTTCAGAGAGAACTTTGACTTTCATAAAGCCAAGATGATCTAACAATGGGAATTTATTACTTTGAAGATTTTCTGTCTGATGACAGAATATGTCCCTGACTCCTGGTGCAAAATTTCCTGTTAGCCACAAAATGCCCTTGCTCAGGGGATTTAAAGGCCAAATCCTAGATTAGGATAGAAGAGCATGAGCAAACCCATCCCCTGAGCAGAGGTGTGCCATTTCCTTAATGTAACACACATCTCTTGAATGGTGTCTGCGAGTTAATTGCCTTGTTATTCAGTTTTTATTTTTATTTTAATTATCTTGCTTGCCAGCTTTTGAAATCTAAGAAAATTAAATACTGCATAGTCACTGCATTTTTAATGGACTTGTTTGGGGACAAAAGTGAGATTTTAGTTAACATGAAAACTTGTGTGGAAACTTTCCACCTCAGTTTAGATTTACATGTTTTCTAACAACAATAGAACCAATTAATTTTAAAAGTGTTTAAGAAATACAAAATATTTGTAGTTTTGGTTTTGATTTTTATTAAAACCCAGAAAATTTAACTGGAAGGTTAAAACAAATGAAAATGCTTTTTTTTTTTTTCAAAATATGAAAATTAACTGGCACTTCATGATCAGCTCTGGTATAAATGTTTATTAAGTTTAAATTGGCAATGACAAATTGAGCACAGGAAAAGGAAAACATCAGTAATACATAATCTTATCTTCATTCTCATTGCAAAGACTTTGAATTATGGGCACTGCACAATTTTATCCTGCAGTGAATTGTTTTTTCCTTTTGTGTAACCTACTAGAAATAACACAGACTTTTTCTCGTGTCCAAACCAGGCTTTTGTATACTGCATCAGCCTCATCCGTAACCTCCCCTCTAGCTAGAAGGTCACAAATTTTCAGAACTGAGAAATGTGCAGGAAACAGAAATTTACAACGTACACTGAGTTACTGATATGCAAAGCCATTCACTGCTATTGCAAAGTAATTCCCAGGAGGAAGTCAGATGGAAGGAAATTGGAGGAAGGACATCAGACATAGACCTCCCACTTCCTTTCTGCAGCACAGACTTGGTAAAGTTAAGCAAACTGATGACTAAAGGGGGAGCCATTTCTACCTCCGTTGAGGGGCAGCAGCGCAGTCGTGTCCCAGCAACGCCCAGAGCAAGACCCATTTGAACTGCCCGAGATGTCCAAGTAGCCCACAAGTTCTCCATGCCTGTGGAGGCACTCCTTCTTACATGTGGTGAGCTTTTTCCACCACCTTTGACTATCTCAAATTTAAATGTTTAACGTAGGTTGATCCTCCTCTGTGCTCAGCAGATGGCAGCGCTACAATCAGCCGTTGGAGGGCAATCCTTGACACCCACCTTGGGACAGGATGAGTAACCTTCTCAATTTGCCAGTCTCTCTGAGTCTCCTACAGAAGCCCAGAAGACTAGCTTTCTATTAGACCTGCTAAACCAGATGTCTGACCTTGACAGCTGCAGTGAGGTGAGACAAGTCCTGCCTTGATTGCTTGCTTTCCTTGTATATAAAAGCAGAGGCAGGAATCCTTGAAGGCCCCGAGGAAGATTGTGTTGGCATTGGTGCATGCATATAAGATAGGCAGACAGGATCTCCTGGGTGCTTATTTTCAAAGGCACCTGCTGACCACCCCAGGGAATTTAGGTACTTGCTTTAGGAGGATGGCTTCACTAGGTGCCTAACATTTAAATGCAAAGAAGAGTCGTTCCCTCAGGTGTGGCAGCTGGATTGCACCTCACTCACAAGCCACTGCCAGTGGCAGGGTGCCGGGTGTTTAACCATGGTATGTGACGAGGTCTTAGGTATGTCACGGTTCAGCTTGGACCAATGCCCTTTTCTGCAGTTACTATGTGGTATGAGAGAACCGAAAGGGGTCCTGCCACCACACCCAACTCTGGTGTCCTTTGTAGGGTCTGGGACTCCCTTCTAACTTCCCTTTGGCTCAAAAATGCAGTGCTTCAGCTTCTCCAGCCCTCTGCTTGCCTACATGTGCTCCTTCACAGTTCCAGCTAGTAGAGGAATGTCCTGACTGCTTAACTCTCCTGCAAGCATTTGGGAGCCACAGATCTTTGTAAAATACTTGCAGAACAGAGTACATACATACCAGGACTCCTGATATGCTGTTGAGACACTTGTCCTGTCGCTTTGATGAATCTGAGGTATGCTGCTCTTTTGCATCTGGCCCAGTCCCACTTGCTTTCCTCCTTCCTATTTATCCCATATTGCCCGCATACTGGTGTAGAACCTCAAACAGAGGTCATGGACTTGCTGTAGCTTTCTCTCCAATTCTCTACTCATCTTGCTTTACTGCTTGAGTGATAGGAAACTTTTCTAAGCAGAGCAGTACACTGAGCAGTGTGGAAAGCAGTACAATATCCTGCTTTGGACAAGGGTGCAAAACAAAATGCCACCACTATCTCTTTCTTGATATACCTTACGGTGTCATGGTGCTCACTCTCACCAAAGAGAGGAGTTTACCAAAAGGATTTACCAAGGATAGGAGGAATAACCTGAAAATGTGTTTTGCTAAATATGACTCTGCAAGGTACAAGACACTGATGGCCACCATCCATTCCTTGGAGTGTGGTAAATGTTTTAGTTCTATTTTCCCAAGTCAGAGCCAGTGTAATAGTCTGTTTAGTCTGATAATCTTGATGTGTACAAATAAACATGTGTGCATGGGCATATATGTAAAAATGCAATTTGTAATGCAAGAAAATACTAAGTATTTCAAAGAGATATAATGCTCTATTTCTCTCTCTGTTAGTCTATGCAGTCATGTTGCCCTCTGTTGACTTCAGTATGTGCCTGCAGCTTTCCTCCTCTAGCTCCAAGTCAGAGCTGACTTGTTCTCGGGGCAGCTAACCAGAAGACTTCATGATGCAGTTTATTTTCCTGACACAGAATCACAGAATGGTTGAGGTTGGAAGGGACCTCTGGAGGTCACCTGGTCCAAACCCTTGGTCAAGCAGGGTCACGTAGAGCTGGTTGCCTAGGACTGTATCTGGATGGCTTTTGAATATCTCTAAGGATGGAGACTCCACAACCTCACTGGGCAGTCTGTGCCAGTGCTCGGTCACCCTCACAGTGAAAAAGTGTTTCCTGATGTTCAGAGGGAATCTCCTGTGTTTCAGTTTGTGCCCATTGTGTCTGGTCCTGTCACTGGGCACCACTGAGAAGAGCCTGGCTGTCTTCTTTGCACTCTCCTTTCAGGTATTTATATAAATCGATGAGATCCCCTGAGCCTTCTCTTCTCCAGGCTGAACAATCCCAGCTCTCTCAGCCTTTCCTCACAGGAGAGATGCTCCAGTTCCTTCATCATCTTTATGGATTCTCTCTAGTATGTCCATGTCTCTCTTGTACTGGGGAGCCCAGCGCTGGACCCAGCACTCCAGCTGTGTCTCACCAGTGCTAAGCAGAGGGGAAGGATCAGCTCCCTCAACCTGTTGGCAACACTCCTCTTCATGCAGCCCGTGATCCTGGGAGCCTGCTTTGCTGCAAGGGGACATTTCATGGTTGCTAATGAATGCAATAAAAAGGAGGAATGTACCCAAGTATTGTGACCTCATTGTTCACAAAAGGAGTGCCACAACCAAAGAAAGGTGAGGTAGAGTCATGCCAGGAGCACAAGAACAAAAGGCACTCAGGTGATCATGGTTTACAACTACCACAGTCCTAAAGGTAATTCACTGAGAATTTGATCTTTATGGTCTTTATTGCTCAGAGACGTGAAACCTCAAGAGAATATTTTAACAACCTCCAAATTCCAGCAAAGTCCTGGGAAGGTTCAGAAAGGCAGTCTCGGCCACCGTGACCCCAAGTGACATGCAGTTAATGGGCAAGGCTCTTCGGAAGTGACTGCCAGGCCTGCGGCGAGTGGGATGGAGGAATCCAGCCCTGCATTCCCTCTGTGCCCTTTCACTTTCCCACTGTCCCCATCCACCAAGACACTCTTTGATGCTTTCTGCATTCCCCCAGGCCCCCTACGCCCTCTTGCTACTCCTGGGTCCTGAAGCAATCACCATACAAGTTGCCTTCCCTTCAGTGGCCACAGTATTCATCAGCATCTTCTCTAATTTGAGAAAACTTCACAGTGCAGCATGAACCCACAGCTGAGCCCTCCAGCAG
Organism: Burhinus bistriatus; assembly: GCA_013397275.1. Lineage (NCBI taxonomy): Eukaryota > Metazoa > Chordata > Aves > Charadriiformes > Burhinidae > Burhinus > Burhinus bistriatus. The sequence goes on along the minus strand of VYXH01003716.1, from coordinate 330,104 downwards.
GGACAGGGAGTGTGCAAAGAGATCATAGAATCATAGAATGGTTAGAGTTGGAATGGACCTTAAAGATCATCTAGTTCCAACCCCCCTGCCATGGGCAGGGACACCTTTCACTAGACCAGATTGCTCAAAGCCCCATCCAACCAGGTCTTGAGCACTTCCAGGGATGGGGCATCCACAACTTCCCTGGGCAACCTGTTCCAGTGCCTCACCACCCTCACAGTGAAAAATTTCTTCCTAATATCTCATCTAAATCTATGCTCTTACAGTTTGAAGCCATTACCCCTCACCCTATCACTACCTGCCCTTGTAAAAAGTCCCTCTCCAGCTTTCTTGTACGCCCCCTTCAGATACTGGAAGGCTGCTATAAGTTCTCACTGGAGCCTTCTCGTCTCCAGGCTGAACAACCCCAACACTCTCAGCCTGTCCTCATAGCAGAGGTGCTCTAACCCTCTGATCATCTTTGTGGCCCTCCTCTGGACCAGCTCCAACAGGCCCATGTCTTTCTTGTGCTGAGGACTCTGTGGAGGTTTCCCCACAGGGCTTTCCAGGAGCTCTGCTGGGGCCCCGGCTTCCCTCTTGGAGGGCGACAGGGACAGGCCGCCATTTTCTCTGCCCTGTCCTGTTCTTGCACTTGCTACCCAGACATGACATGCCTGAAGCATGTCCTTCAGAGCATCGAGTCATTTCTTGTTGCAGAAGGTGGTCTTGTTCACTGCTAGCAGTAACAAGGTGTTCATGGCATTCAGATCTGTGTCTGAAAAAAAATTTAGGTTCCCTAGAAATACTCAGGTGCTGCCGAGCACTGCCAGTGCTCCGGTGCCCTGCTGCGCACCGGGGCTGGGGGGCCTGGGGAAAGGCCATGGGGAATCAAAACTTGTCAGCTGAGTACTTTCAGTTAGCTACAACTGGAGGACGTTTGCTGTTTATTCTCTTTCGTTGGCTCACTAGTGAGGATGGAAGATGGAGTGAAGTGTAGATGTAGCGCTGAGGGACATGGTTTAGTGGTAACTTGGCAGTGCTAGGCTGTTATGGTTTGAAGAACCCACAACAATTTATTGTTGTTTAGACAATCATTCTCTCACCCGGTGACCCCTCCCCACCCAGGAAGGGGAATCAGGAAAACTAAGGAAACCGGAGGGTTGGAATATAAACAGATTTAATAGAGTAAGACTAGATAATTAGCATTAATCGCACTAAAGAACCAATATTGATCCCAACACCCATATAAAATATACAAGGATTATACTCAGATTTGTATCAGTAGGAAGCTGTGCGCTCCCAGCAGTGGACAGCAAACATCGGACACTGCGAGTGCTACAGCTTCGGGAGGCAGGGAAGGGATTAGGGGTCTGGCACCAGGGCAAGAAGTTCTCGGGATTGCAGCCAGCATAGAAGAGAGTGAACTCCCCAGCAAACTTTCTAATTTATACTGAATGTGACATTCATGGTATGAAATTGTCCTGTTGGCCAGCTTGGGTCAAGTGCCCAGGTCTTGCTCCTCCTCATCCCTGCACCTGGCTAACTCAAAAACACTGAGACCTTGAAACCCACACACCATAGCTGGCTATAAAGTAAATATTTTCACAAATTCAGACACTAGAGTCTTCTAAAAGTCCAGTTTTCCCTAGCATTAGAAGAGACCTTCCTGCATTAGAAGAGACCTTACTGAAAAGTAAAATTACCGAAAATTAATCCTGTGTCACTCAAACCAGGTCATAGGCTAACAGTTGGACTTGATGATCTTAAAGGTCTCTTCCAACCAAAACAGTTCTAAGATTCTATGATTCTATTCTATGAGTCTATGATGGGAGGAAAAACGATGGGGCCATGACACTTTTGCTGCAAGCATCGGGGAACTCTGGGATGCTTCCTCGTTAGCCAGCGCAAGAGTTAGGGATTTAACCATGAAAATATGAGTCTCCAGTGTTGCTGGAGGTGCAAGCAGAGAAATCCTGATGTAGAAAGCTGGAAGAGGAATCCTGCCCATGGAATATGGCCTTTCATTTTGAATGCAGGTGCTTTTACACAGTGTTATTAGGTGCTGGTGCATTCATTAGCTTGTGCATTTTAGATGGATCTGACTATATTTTATTAATGAGTGAATTGCTCTTCTCCCGGGTGGCTCCTCTAAATAATTTAAGTCTGCTATAAACAGAAAGGCTGAATATTACACCTCTCTTCTAAGCAATCTCCAAAATTTGTGCTTAGTGATGTGCTTCTCTGTATGGGAGATAACAGAACACTGCCACCTCATGGAAATCTTGGTTTTATGCAAAAAATTAGAAAGTCCAGGAAACTTGAGAACTTTTTTTCACAGAAAATATTTTCACTTTTGGGCAAGATGGCCACTCAGTATTATGAACTATGTTGCATATTACTTATCTAAAGTCACATTTAGATGTCTTTAGCATAAATTGAACAGAATATCTCACATCTTCTAAACCAGGTGGAATTCAGTACAGAAGGAAAATGGCCTTGGCCTGTTGCTGTTCCCCCACAGGTAACGAAGGGTTTACCTTTTCAAATACTGATATGCTGAAATGCAAATACCAGAGGACCACGAGGGCGTGCATGTTTTTTTCTGAAGAACAAATGGTCTGGAAGAATATAAATACCACGAAATTAAGCTGTGTTAATTACAAAAATGTCTCAGTAGTCTCGTTCAAATGTTTCCTGATTAAATATTTTGGAAGAAATTATACCAAGTCATTTGAAATTCTTTCCAAAATGAAATACCTTAGCTGTTATATTTTTGAGTATTTTAAAAATTGAATTTATGTACATTTCAGTGTCATTTAGAAGAAAGAGGCTTCATTCTGAAAAATTGAAGTATTTTGACTTTGTTTGTTCCCAAATGTTATTTTGATCCATCAGATATGTGTTTGTGAGCTGCTTTCCCTGACCTGAATATTAATTTTCGTGCCAGGTTAGGGCTACGAGCTGCTGTGCGGGTCCGCTCTGGGAGCGCCCTGTCGCTTTAAGAGGCTAATTTGCATGTTCCCGCCCCACCCCCTCAGGCC
>VYXH01003716.1:272962-327048 GCA_013397275.1 Burhinus bistriatus | reverse complement strand
GCAGCTGGGGCCTGGGCTTTCCTCACGCCCCCCCCACCCCTCGCCGGGAGCGGGCGTGAGGGCGGGCGGAGCCGGAGCAGGCGCCCTGGGGCGCGGCGGTCGGGCGGGCGGTCGCGGGGCTTGGCTGCTCTTCTTTCCCTTCTCTGCTTTCGCCTCCTTCGCAGGGGAGTCGCTCCTCGCCCCGCGCGGCCTCGGCTCGGCTGAGGTGACACGGTGCGCGCGGTGTCGCCTGGCCGCAGGCGGGCATCGCGCCGCCCTAGGAGGGGTGGGCTCGGGGTCTTGTGCTTGCTGCCGTGTAGTTTGTTGGCTGTCGGTCCTCCCCAGAGCGCAGGGGGCTTGCCGCGGCCCGCAGGAGGCTCCCGCCGGAGGGAGCGGCCGGGCGGAGCGGGGAGCGAGGGCCGATACCTTTGTGGCTGTGGACGCCGCCAGCTGTCAGAGGGTCGCTTCCCGCCTTTTGGGCAGCATTGAGGGCTTCAGAAATACTTTCAGGAGTATCCTCTACTCCAGTTACAGGATGATCGGCCCGTGAGATGCTTGTAGCAGCTGTGCTGTCCCGTTACAATTAAAAAGTCTTGCCCTCCAGAACCATCTCTGAGATGTTGGCTGTTCGCAGGAAGTGGCTGAAAGGGGTGGTGGTTATGGAAGAAAAAGGCTCCTAAACACCCGTGGGTGTCTGATTTATGTCATTATGTGGTTTGAGAGCCCCGCGCGAAGGGTTGAAAGTTTGTGTAGTTAGAGGCAGCCTTAGGCAAGGCTGACGTCAAAACAGGTGTAATGATCGCCTGAGGTTGCAGAGCAGGTAAATGGCAGAGCGACTTCTACCTTCTGTTCCAGTCAGTGCCCTCCATGTCCACTTCAGTCATGTTGTTCCTGTTTTGGTTAACTGGTGACTGTAACTGTGTGTTTGTGTGTGGTTGAATGCTTATTTTTCTTCAAGGGTAGACTTAAACTTTTAAAATTAAGTTTTTTTTCCATTTCTAGAGGAGCCATTTTGATCGAATTCATCATGGGCTCCAGGGAATTTGTGCAGTGTCACAAAGGACCTATGCTGATCAAGGTAATTAATTGTGAGTAATTTTTTTGGACAAAAAAACCCCAACCTGAAAAAACCTCACAAACCAAAGCGTCAAACTCAGAAATCAGTTTTCCAGGTGACGGGGGAATCCATGTCAGCATGGAGATTTAGATGAAAAATAGTGGCTTATTTTCCTTACTTGATATCAAGCTAAAGCTATAAATAGAAGTTGAACTTTGTATAATGTAGGAACAATGATAGTAATTAATATTCCAAAGGAAATTGTGGTTACAATACATGACTTAGGTACAAAGTTCATAGCTTCTGCTGCATTCATAATTGATAGAGATTGCATAGATATCTATTTCAGCCACATTTTCTCCTTTATAAACTACTGATTTTATGGCATTCGGTAAGCATTTATCTTTTGCAGTAAACAGCAATAGAAGCTATGTTGGAAAAATGTTGTAAACTATCCAGACATCTTGGGTTAAGTTCTCAAAGGACTTAAGGCAAGATGGATTGGTCAGACAGAATTCACTTGCCTCATTTCTTTTTACGTTATTTTCCCTGTAAAATTTAAGACTGATTGTTTTTATTGCAGAGAGAATACCTCCACACAACCTTTACTTTTGTCCAGAAAGTTACTCTTGGATGTGAGGTGTAATTTACTTATCTAAACCTAGTTTATTAAGTTGCATCATTTTTAATAGCCATTTTGCTTTTTTTAAAAAATATATTTTCAAACATGAATTATTTCAGAAATGACAAACTGGTATTCCTGCTGTAAAATATTAGTTGCTGAAGCAAAAATAACTCAAATATTCTCTGTTTCAGTTGATGCTGATGTCACAGTTATTGGCTCTGGTCCTGGAGGGTATGTTGCTGCTATCAAAGCAGCTCAGCTTGGATTTAAGGTAAGATGAGACCTCACTCAGATGGCAGAATATTCATCCAGATAAACTTGGAAGATGTTTGCGTGATACTGAAAAATTGAAATTCTTCTATCACATCTTGGGGCACCGGATGCTGTTGACATGTCAGTAATCTTTCTTTACCTTGCTTACCCAGCTTGTACAGAATTTGAAATGGACATGTGAAGGTATTACTGTCTGTAGCCCTGCTGGGCTGCTGACAAAGCTGCTCAGGAAAGCTTGCTTTTGATTGGAAATTATAACTGAGGTGTGCTTATATTCTTGTGGAAGAGAAGGTGGGAAAAGAATGCTAGGAAGGAATTTTTCTCCCAAGANGGGGGGGGAGAGGGGAAATCTGAGACAGTGACAGAAAGGCCACTGAAAAAAAATATCCTGAATAACAGACTGAGGGACCTCAAAAGAGGAAAAAACAGTATTTAACTGATGTGGTTTTTGAATGTGAGTAGAGGAATTCCATTGCCATGTGAGAATTTTAGAGGCAAAAATATGTCTGTAGAAATACTAAAGTATCCAATTTACATTTATTTATGTTTGTCTCTCTTGTTCTGTCAGTTGTCTTTGAATGCCTCTTGAAAGAAGCAACTTTCGTCTGATGTGTACTAATGATGTGTCATTTAATTGAGTATTGTGAGAGTATAGATGCGTAATGCATTTCAGATTTTGTAAACTTATGAAAATACAGAGTGTGACTTCGCTCCTTAATATGAAACCAACTTACTCTCTTGGCACTGCATTATTCTTCTCTTAATTATTTTGAAATTTGAGAAGGTGATGCTAGCAGTCTTGAGTGTGTTCCTGCTGGCTGCTACGTCCAGTGCTTCTGAGTTATAACATCTGGACTTCATGACAAAAAATGTGTTGATTAGACCGCCTGTGTTGATGAAGGGAGTTCCAGTGAAACACTGGAACAGGAGCCCAGGTAGCACGTAGTCTTCACCCTTGGATATTTTCAGAACTTGGCTGTAGAAGGCCCTGAGCCACCTGATACATCTTTGATGTTGACTGTTTTTGGAGTGGGAGACTTGACTAGATGGCCTCCAGACGAGGTCCCTTCAACCTAAATTTTTCTCTAATTCTGAGTGTTGTTGCTCATTACTCATTACTCCCACAGCCGGGTTTCAGTGATGTCTCTTGTTATCTTTCAGCCTTCTAAGGTATAACTGTACCAAAATATAAATGTTTGAGATTCCATTAAGAAGTTTTAGATCTGCCTGTGACCTAGTGTAGATAATTGAGCTATCTTTATCCATGCTTGTGAATTATTTTTTTTTTGTCTTAATAAATACTCTTGCTTTTAGATGTATGTTACTGAGCTATTAGTACCTGAGAAAAAAGGTGCTCGGTGCTACAGGTTTTAATTGAGATTGAGACCTTCTGCCATGCAAATTCATGTTTGTTTATTCTAAGGCTATTTCTTGTGGCTATATGCCTGCTTTTCTTGGAGCAACGCTGTCCTCAGGTCCTTCATATCTGTGATTAACAATAAGATGCCATATACAAGGAGGTTAAAAAGTGCCCTGGATTCTGTTTTTCATCATGGCAAAAAATAATTTTGTTATACTGCTTTACAGCTAGTCGGAGTGGGGAAAATATTTAGACATGCTTGGCATGTGTCACCTGTAGCACTGAATAAACATGAAGAATATTTATGCTGTCCCTGCGGAATGTAAGGAGATGTTTTTGTGAGAGGGGCAAAAAGATAGATTCTATAGTGACACCATTCGTGGAAGAACCTGAGTGTGCTCTACTGAACTTTAACCTTCAATATCAGTGCTACGTGTGCTAGCACAAGCGTTAAGTCCTTGTATCGCCACCACAGCATCCCACATTATTGCCAACAATGTTGTCTGGGCATTGGCTTTTCAACAGCTTTGCTTGGCCTTGTTGGTGAAGTAGATGTAAAGTGGACGAGGCAGAACCTCCTTATCAGGTAAAGGTAGGAGCAGTCTGGTGCTGTTTGATCCATAGTGCCGCTTTTAAAGCCCTTGGATCATTTTTTATGCATTCACGTGCTTAAAATAGGAGGAAGGGTAGAAAGGGGGCCAGCATGTCTCAGTGTGTTTCTGTGATTTGGTATGGTGAATCCTGCTCTTCATGTTACCATCACCTCTGCCTTAGCACAAAAGCAGCAATTTAAAGAAATCATGAAAGGCTTTCACCTGGTAGTCACTTCTCAGCAGGTTGAAGCTCTTAAGAGTATAAACCAAGGAAATGTTATTTTGAACATGTATGCAGCTTGCAAAGAAGGAGATGCCAATTATTATGCTTCCATAAAAAAGGTTTATGATACTCTCTTACCCTTCAAGTGATCTGTTTTTACTTGAGGTTTTGTCAGTTGCTTTTTTTCCTTTGCACACTTTGATATTGGCAAGTTGATGAAAAGGAGATAAAATATTTTCGATCCATGTTGGTGTTGACCTTATTTTTGCTTGGCGTTGCTTTGTGATTTTTATTCTTTCCTTCTTTCTTGATTTTGGCACAAGTTTATAGTAAAGGGTCTTGCAGGATAGTGTGTTTGGAGAGGGAAATGTTGTTTGTGGTCTGGGGCTTTTGTTTTGTTTTCTTTAAAGAAGTGATTTTAACATGTATTGGTTCATTGTCTGTTGTTTGCTTGCAATTACTTGTTTTTAGGAATCTTTTACATGATTTATGTTTTGCTTTTTGCAGGTTTTTAATTGTAAGGGAAACATCTTTCACAGAACTGAGTGTTGTATTTAATTGAGGCAACTTTGTGGATTTTTGAAGCAGAACAGCAGCACTTAAACTTGTATGAAAGTATAAATGGTGCATTGAGGAATGTGGCTCTCTTCTGGTAATGAATTTTGTTGCAGAGAGCCATTTTGTGGTTTTAAGTTAGGAAAAAAATGAGGGCGGGGAAATCTGAGCCACAGAATAAATCTAGGAATGAAATTAGTGAGGCACTTGAAGAGTTATTAGGTAAATGCCTGGTCTTTGTCATCAATTCTAACTTGTCAGATACCCTGTAGGGAAACGGTGGCATAGTCTTGCTAAAAAGTTCTTTTTTCTCTGCTTCTTCCTCAGACTGTCTGTGTAGAAAAAAATGAAACCTTAGGTGGAACCTGTTTGAACGTTGGATGTATTCCATCCAAGGTAAGTGTACATAGTTTGTCATAACTTCATTAAAAACAACCGATATTATATGTATCACTTGAGAAACTCCTCCTTAAATCTTTTTCCAAGATTGATGTACTTTCTTTAAAAATTGAAATTGCAATCCAAATAAGCTGAAGATTCAAATAAATAACACAACAGGTTAAAATTTTATTTACTCAACACAAGTGTGTTGTTTGTGGACTTTCCCCAATGAAAGAGTGGAGGAAAATGAAAACCATCTTCTCACTTTGATGAGCTGTTGAGTCTGTGTTGTAAGCAGTAACTGACTACAGTGTTAACTGTTTCATATTACTGTATCTCTTGTGGTCTACCATGTGAAGTTCTTGATCCTCTCATATCGGTTTGTTCAAAATAAACCTGTAGTTTTGTCCAAGATGTTCTTATGTTAAAGGAATGGTGAACTGTGTCACTAGGGGTAGAGAAAGTAAATCTAAGGTAGAGGGAGAGGGGCACCCCTGAAAAATCGTGAACTCTGGTTTTGATTGGATGCACCACGCTCTGAAGAGAGCTGTCTCTCTCCATTGACTGTAGAAAGAGCCTAGTTGATTAGCTCTTGAAATATTAGTCTAAGCTAAAATAGTATTCTCAGCAGCCCCAAAAGATGGCCTGGAGTGTGGGGCTCGTAGTGCTTGTGTGGAGTAGTGCAGCTGGGGAGAGAAAAGGGAGAGTTCAAAGGCATGCGCTCTGAAAGGAGAAGTAAGGAGAAATTCAGAAGAACCTAATATTTGATGTTATCAGTCTAGTTTTAAGTAATTTCAGAACTAGGGCCTTGTAAGAACAGTGCTATTGCTAGATATCCTTATTATTCTAATTTAGTCTGTCTAGCTGGAAGCTAATGAGTCTGCCTGATTAGCACCCAGCAGGTGAAGGAAGACACTGGTAATGCCAGGTTTGTAATGGCTGTAGAAACAGACATAATTTTCTTACCGAGATCCCTCCTAACTATATCACTATTTCTAATCTGTTTGTTCAGAAAGGTTCTATTAGCATGGTAAATACAGAGTTTTTAAAATTACATATTAATTTTCCTAAACATTTTACTAATAGTTCTAATGAAGTTCAGAATATCTTAATATACTGAGAAAAAACTAAAAATGAGGTGTAGATCAATACAGTGTTGCTTTAAAAGTTTGGAATTTTGCTAGCATCTATTTAATTAACTTTTCTTCTTAAGTAATTTTTTTATCCTTTGAAGTTCTTAAGAAAATACTTCTGAACCCATAGCTAAATTCGGGTGCTATCCAGAATTTTTTTGAACGGTAATAAATTTCTTAAGAAGTGGATATGTAGGCTGGATACACTGAGGCAATAACAAACTGTTTGAAAATTCTTTTCCAAAAAGCCACCCAAAATAATACATTGGGCATGGAATTTTTTTATTTTTTAATTGCTGAAGTCTGAAGTGGTGGCTGCATTTTCAGTAACATTGGATGTTACAGATTCAAGGTTGTGATGGTTATATGAAATGGGCAAATCAATTTTAAAGAGTGAGAGTTGATAAGACTTAATAATAAAAATGAAATTACCTTATTCTGATAGTATTAGTTTAATTCAAGCGTGTGTGTATATAGGCAGGTATTCCAAAATGTGCTTTGAATGTTTTACTCTGCCTGCTTTCAGTCTGCACAGACTTGCACTCTTGTCCTTCTTGAAAAGATACTGATAATTTCGCGTTTGGGATGGCTATAGTGAAAGACATAGTTTTTCTTCCCAATAGAAATACAGTTCTAGAGTTTCTGCATTTCAAGCTGGTGATTTATAAACATCATTATAAAAACTATTCTAACTTTGATTTTGAATTCTGAATGTCCGGTGACCTGAGCTCGCCTGAGCCATCTAGCTTCAGCTCAAGTAGCTATGCAGTTGTAGTAACTTTAGCACAACTCCTCAACTACACACTTTAACTCACATATGTCTACATGGGCTAAAATTTTAACAGAGATTTCAGTACAGATTTTCCTCATCCAGTTTTTCTGTATCTTCTTTTTGTTGACAAGTAATCTCTTGTCTGAGGTAAAAAGGAAATTCTCCTGTGAGTCAGTCAGAATCATCTTTCTTTCCTCTACTTAAAGTCTGTTCTTACTTTCTTTTTAATCCTCATGGAGTCATTCCTGGTTTCTCCAGTGAAATGAGCAAAAAGGATAGGTGTGAATTTAACTATTTTCTATTTTTATGTTAAATATGGTCCTTTATAAAACACTTCAGTAAGAGCTGCTGCGTACAATTTCTGTGTTTGAAATACACCTTTTTAAATATGTACATGCCAGACTTTTTCTTATTAGTGAGAATGTTTTGATAACATCAGATTATTTTTTTCCTGATAATATACAAAATCAATTCAATCACGAATGTATGTCCTAATTCACATTTCTGTGTGTATGTTTTAGGCCTTGCTGAACAACTCGCATCTGTATCACTTGGCCCATGGAAAAGATTTTGCTAATAGAGGAATCGAAAGTGAGTGCGAAGAGCAACTTGTCAGTGCCTGTTAACATAAATGGTTTCCATCAACAAGAAAATTCAATCATTCAAACCTGACTACTATATATTTCTGGTTATAAAACTTTTTTAGACTTATAAATAATATCCTTTATCTGTCAGTTGGAGGTTTAGGGACATGTGTCTGGTCCTTGAATCCTGAATCATGGATAGATAAGTTATATTTGGAAAAGTGTAATACTTCTTTTTAACATAGCAGTCATTGACTGTAACCTTTACTGTTTAGTAGGGCCATTCAACACATCTTACTGTGTCAGAACTGTTAATTGTGTTTAGATTAGCTCCTTTAAATAAAAACACTGCAATGCTTGATAGAAGGGTTTTTTTTAACCTTAGTTACAGGAATCCGTTTGAATCTAGAGAAGATGATGGAACAGAAGAGTGGTGCAGTGAAGGCCTTAACAGGTGGAATTGCTCATTTATTTAAACAAAACAAGGTTAGTTTGGATTATATACTGAGGTATATCCATGATTTTTTTCTGATCTGAATGTCTTGCTTTTTCCATTTTCATATTCTTGCCACATAAATTAATTAGAGTGACTGACTTGGCAAGGGTAGAATTTGAATGCTTCTTTTCTAGGAAATTTTTAAATGAACAGTTCCGTCATTCTTAATCTACTTAAAAGAATAGTATACAATTACTTTGTTATTTGTACTAGATGGTGATGCAGAGGTACGTGTTAGCAGCTTCTCTAAAGCATTAGTGAGATTCAGATTAAATGCAGTGTAACTTATGTAAGTAATTTGAATCTGAGTTTACTGTGTTCTGATTACTAAAGGTTGTACACGTATCTGGGTTTGGAAAAATAACTGGCAAAAACCAAGTCACTGCAACCAAAGAAGATGGCAGCACACAAGTTATCAATACAAAGAACATACTTATAGCCACAGGCTCAGAAGTTGCTCCCTTCCCTGGAATTACTGTATGTATTTGAAATCTTAATGGTACTGTTTTTCAGTGTGTAATATCCACATAATTTAATGTGTAATAATTTTTTGCATCTGATTGCACTTCAGCTTCTGTGTGTTTTGTATGTAATGTAAAAAAGAGATTGTAAACCTCCCTTTGTGAATTTCTTTGTCATTAGATTGATGAAGATAATATTGTGTCATCCACTGGTGCGCTGTCACTGAAAAACGTTCCTGAAAAGATGGTTGTCATTGGTGCAGGAGTCATTGGTGTGGAACTGGTGAGAGGATATTTAAACCACTTGGTCTTCAATTTGTAAAGGAACAGGGTTTTATCATTGTGTTGCTGTGATTTAACAGATGTTTGATTGAGGGAGTTGTAATGAAACTGTTAAGACTTCATAGCCTGTTAGCTCCCTTTTCTACCAGAAAAGCTGGGATAAGTGTTTGTAGGATCAATACTCCTGCAGCTGGTTAGCTAAGCAGAGAAATGAGAGAGGAACATACAAGGTTTTTTTTGAGGGGGGATTTGACTTTTGCTGAGTTTTGTACCTGCTCTATATATAGACAATAAAACTTCCTTTTTTAAGGGAAGTTCATTTTAAGCCAGGCTAAATTCTTGTGTGTAGCAGTGATATGATTGCACACATTCTGTCTAACACCCAAAGGAGTGGAGACTTTGTAGTTCATCTTGATCTGAGTCCTTTTGCCTCATACACATTATTCTTGAACCACATAGGTTTTTGCTGGTCTTGCAAGTGCTTGCAAATTTGCACATCTGCTTGGTGGTTGCTTAGCCTGCTGACCATTAAGCAGGGAAGGAGTAAGCAAAGTTAAATACTGTGTGGGATGGATGTGGGTAACTTGAGGTACATAGCGTGTATATGGGTTTTGTTGGTGAAGCTGATGATAGTGGTTATGGTTACAAGTACATATAGAAGCAGCAGTGGTTCCATTTTATTGCATAAAATTTCCATAATGTGGTATTGTTTTGATTTAATTTGTAGTCGTATTAGAACACCACAAACAACTTCCTTTGGATTTTCTGAGCTACACTCAGATTCTTTGATTTTGAATTTTTCTATATCTATAGCCTAAAATGTACCTAATTTATATTTAATTATTTTGTTAGTTATTTCTTTAAAAGATTAATTCTGTGAATTCAGTCACTGAAGTTTTGGGTATGCAAACAAGCAGTGATAAATCCATTTTTTGAGGAAAGGGTGGGATGGGTAGCGGGCATGTTTTATCCTACACTGTAATGTTTGTAAAAGCTGATCATTTTGCTCTTACCTGTTGTCCTGCTTTTGAAAAGTTTACAATTGAAGTGATAAGTATCACAGTAAAGAAATCCAAAGTTTTCCTTCAAAAACTTACGCATGTTGTTGTGACTGCAGGGTTCAGTTTGGCAGCGCCTTGGTGCAGATGTGACAGCTGTTGAGTTCATGGGCCATGTTGGCGGAATGGGAATTGACATGGAGATCTCTAAAAACTTCCAACGTATTCTTCAGAAACAGGGACTTAAGTTTAAACTGAACACCAAAGTTACTGGTGCTACCAAGAAACCAGATGGAAAAATTGATGTAGCGTAAGTGTTTAACATAAAACTACAGGAATGCCATATATATTCTTCCACCCAATCCTTCAAACCTATTTAAAAATACAGTCTGATATTATTCTTTGAACAGGGAAAAAATGGATTTAGGATGAAACTTAATTCTTTAGTGCAATTTAATTTTTATCGTATATTGTAACTTACAGAGTTCATAATTTTGAGTTTATCGAGAAGGTTCTCAGAAATAGTTAACATGGATTCACCAAGGCAAAGTCACGTCTGACTAATCTGATAGCCTTCTACGATGGTGTGCCTGGACGAATAGATGAGGGGAGAGCAGTGGATGTTGTCTACCTTGACTTCAGCAAGGCTTTCGACACTATGTCCCACAGCATCCTCGTGGGCAAGCTTAGGAAGTGTGGGTTGGATGAATGGACAGTGAGTTGGATTGAAAACTGGCTGGCAGATAGAGCTCAGAGGGTTGTGATTAGTGGCACAGAGTCTAGTTGGAGGTCTGTCACAAGTGGTGTTCCCCAGGNCTGGGCTCCCCAGTTCAAGAAGGACAGGGAACTGCTGGAGAGGGTACAGCAGAGGGCTACAAAGATGATTAGGGGGCTGGAACATCTTTCTTATGAGGAAAGGCTGAGGGACTTGGGTCTTTTTAGTCTGGAGAAGACTGAGGGGAGATCTCATCAATGCTTACAAATACTTAAAGGGAGGGTGCTGGGAGGATGGGACCAGTCTTTTTTCAGTGGTGCCCAGTGATAGGACAAGAGGTAATGGGCACAGACTTGAACATAGGAAGTTCCATCTAAACGTGAGGAGGAACTTCTTTCCTTTGAGGGTGGCAGAGCACTGGCACAGGCTGCCCAGAGAGGTGGTGGAGTCTCTGACTCCGGAGACATTCCAAACCCGCCTGGACGCCATCCTGTGCAACCTGCTCTGGGTGTCGCTGCTCTGGCAGGAGGGTTGGACTAGATGATCTCCAGAGGTCCCTTCCAACCCCTGTGATTCTGTGAGTCCTAGACTGCTTATACAGGAGAGGTTCCATTGACTTGAGTTGAAGGTGTGCTAGTATAAAACCAGTGTTGTTTTAGTGAGATCAGTAATAAAAGCAGAACTGTAAGTCATTCTTTTCATGGAAGATCTTTGCTTCTTGTGTAATTAACATAAATATTATGATTGTTCATACAGTCATTTTCAGCCCGTTTATTCTTGGCTGCTTACTGGAGGGGTTATTTTGTTCATACCTTCCCTTGTCTCCAAATAAGCATGGCAGAGATTGGATTGCTTTCGAGTAGAAATAAATGAAACTACGCCAGAGTGTCTTTTAATGGCCATGCTCAATCCCTTTGAATACTTATAGATGAAGAGCTAATATAGAAACATATAAAGCAAATTTGCTTTGTAAAAGTCCATACATATACACTACTTCTGTTCTTTTTCTTGTTAATGTGTTCTCTATACAGTCTGGTTACATAAACTGTAGTTTGAGTTTTAAGAAAATGCTTAATGTTACTTAAGTAAGCTTAAATGTTGAGGTTTTTTCCACTGCAATCTTAATATGGTGACTTGTAACTGCTGTATTGCCATACCTTGTGATAGTCTGTCCTCCACCCTTGTAAAGGTCCTAGATTTGGGCTTCTTTACCTACCACAATGATGCTGATTGGATCTCTCATGTAGTCTGTTTCTACATTTGGAGTTTCATTTTATTTCAGGAGTATGCTTTTGAAACACATTTCCTATTTATCCTCACTTACCATGCTTTGGTTCTTCTGCTCTCAGAGCACATGAACTCAACTTGTGCTGGGTGTGATTAAACACAAAGATGCACTTGAGGGATGCACCTGATGCAGGGCAGCTTCTAACAGGTGTTTGGTTCTTGGGCCAGAAGAAAGCTTGTTCAGAATACATGGCCCTACCCCACCCCAAAATACATACAGTTTGGATGTCGAGTACTGAGCACCAATTATTTTGCTGTGAAGATTTGATCCTATCAGGTCATGCTACTTGCTAATGGGTATATATCCTGGATTTCTGTGTCTGAGAGTTGTTAACAAATGTAGTAAGAGTTATTGTCCCTTCCTCCCTCTTCTACTCCTCAGCTGTTGCAAGGAAGGAGCATGGGGCAGGCTGAATGCAAGTGTTTAAGTGTTTTGGATGCCAGATCCAGCCAGTAGGTCACCATCTGGATCATATTAGTTACTAGTCAGAGAAATACAACACTGAAAGTTTACAGCTTAGTGGTTTTGCTACTTATTTTTCTATAGTGTTGAAGCTGCTGCTGGTGGCAAGGCAGAAGTCATAACTTGTGATGTGCTCCTAGTTTGCATCGGTAGACGTCCTTTTACGAAAAATCTCGGTCTTGAAGATATTGGAATTGAACTTGATAAGAGGGGGAGAATCCCAGTCAATAACAGATTCCAAACCAAAATTCCAAAGTAAGTAATACTAAATAATATTTTTTACTTTTTTTTAAGCAGAACTCTTACTTTTAAAAGTTTGACCTACTAAAGTACTCTTTTTTTCTTTTCTTTTTTTTTTAATTGTAGAATATAGCTCTCTTTTCTGAAGGGAAGACTCAAAGATTTTGTGTATTTCAGGAACTAAAGATTTTTAGTCAGCCTTTGATGTTTTGTAATTTAAAAGTTACTGTGTTTAACGTCACTAGTACTTCTTTGGAGTGTGGTCATTCTGTGTAAACTGCTCTATTACACTTGGACATTTCTTTTGAAATTTAATATTTTAATCTGTTTTGATTAGAGTTTTCAGTAACACATTTTAAACTGACTGTTATATAAGGTAGCCTAGGTGTGCTAGGATGTTTTTAAACAGTGTCTTATTCTGTTTCATTGGTCTGATAGCATCTATGCTATTGGTGATGTAGTTGCTGGACCTATGCTGGCCCACAAAGCTGAGGATGAAGGCATTCTTTGTGTAGAAGGGATGGCTGGGGGAGCAGTTCACATTGACTATAACTGCGTTCCCTCTGTAATATACACTCACCCTGAAGTGGCCTGGGTTGGCAAATCAGAAGAACAGCTGAAAGAAGAGGTACTGTTTGTTTTCTTCTCAGACAAAACTGTTTTTCCACCTTGGGCGTGGTTTCATTGTCTAGTAGTTTATCTAGCTGCTTTTTACAGGAGAAATCCTGCATCTGGATTTATTGCTTAGGGTGTATGATTGAATGATTCCCTCCTGCATGCTACTCTCTCAAGGATCACAGTTCTCTTTAGTGACTTCTCTTCTGTGAAGTTAATATTGTTCATTTGCTAATTAATCTTTTTTTAATATCCCCCTTATACCCCTTTTGGTGGTTGTTCTTATGCGTTGCTCTGTATGTCTTATGTGTCTTTTATTTTTGTATTACTTCTGGTCTTATACTTATCAAATTGTCTATATGGTTACATTGTTCTTGTTGGTCACTAACTCAGTAACGCATACCTGTTTTGTAGGGTATAGAATACAAAATTGGGAAATTTCCATTTGCTGCGAACAGTAGAGCAAAGACAAATGCTGACACAGATGGCATGGTGAAGATACTTAGTCAAAAATCAACAGACAGGATGTTGGGTGCTCACATTTTAGGCGCAGTAAGTATTGTAAATTGTGCTGCTGTCTTGGCTTTGTAGGGGTCTTTTATTTAGTGTTGAACAGTTGCAAAGTAGTTGTCAAGTAAGGAGAAGTGCTTGTAAAAAGAAGGAAGATTTGAGTCTACCATAGTCACTTTTATTTACTGTTCTCTTCTGCAGCCCTACCCTCCTCCCCGTTTTCTGTTACTTTGGTCTTAGACCCAGCATTTTTTTTTTTATTTTTTTTCCCCCAAGAATTGCTAGTGTGGATTGGTTTCTCTGACCAGGAATTTTTGGTTGGTTGGTTTTTTTAATGAATATTGCCAAATACTTGGTAGAACAGCAGAAGTTGTTGACTCAAGTTCTGGAAGTTGAGGAAGCTGAACAGACTGTGGCTTTTTCCTTGGTGTGTTCTTTGCTCTGCACCCCCCGTGCTGAACTTCAAACTTCAGCAAAGTTGGTAACTTTAGGCCGCAGTCACCAAATCTGGGGGCAGTAACTTATGGAACTTTGATTAAGAATCCTTTGCAAAGATTGGAAACCAGAAAATTCTGTTTTGGAAAAGTACCATTTTCTGCTGTCCCACACAGTCCAAAGTTAAATCCTAATCTCTCTCTGTTTTGTTTATTGTAGCTTTTTTTTTTTTTTTAAAGATGTACGCAGAAACACTTCCATGCATCTTTGCATACAGTTTTCTTTAAGAGAACCACTAAAACCGCTCTCTATTTTCCTGGAAAGGAAATTTTATTTCTATGAATGGATATAATGTCAACACTAGTGGATAGGCTTTTTGTTTCCGAATCTGATCCTCATAATTTGAGAGGAATACATAATAAGATGTTTGGCATTGTGAGAGAAAATAACTAGCATGTCATTTCAAAATCAACATTTTAAAAGTTTTTTTTAAAGGAAGGACAACTTAGGTTTATTGGTGTGAGACAGACTAACTTTCTGCAGTGGGAAAAGGCTGGGGGAAAATCTTCTGATTGTGAATCTGAATGCTAAAAATGTAACAGGAGATTTCACTATTTTCGACTCCTCAAATAAATGTTCTCTGAGTAAATATGCATAAATACAACTCACATTAATAAAAATGAGGGTGCAGATGTAGTAACATGCTTTTGTTCATCTAGTTATCTACTTAACTTTTCAGGAGGACATCGGATTTTTAGGGAGGTTTCAGCAGTGATAATGTACACAGTAGCTTTGAGAATGTGGGTATTATCTAACCAGTATCTTCTGGTGGAAAAATGCCCAGATTTTGCACAACTCTCAGTAATGAGTGAAAAAATACTCTCATTAAGAATTATGTTTAGGTTTACACTAGGCTTGAGCACAGTCACCAAATAGATTAAGTACTTATGTTTTATATTAGAACACAGCTGAAGTGCTAGTTATAATACAACTTTTCTTTTTTAGCAAAAGATGCTTATTTACAAGCTGTTAGTGATTCAGGAGAACCTGGAAAACTGCATAAAGATTTGTGCTAATTACAAATACCATTAAATTACAGGGTGCTGGTGAAATGGTTAATGAAGCTGCCCTTGCTATGGAATATGGAGCATCATGTGAAGATGTAGCCAGAGTTTGCCATGCCCATCCAGTAAGTGTTTTCTAAATGGACTGTTGGAACGCCAGGGTTACACAGACATGGTATAATCACATGTAAATGCTAATGACTTGTACCTTTTTGTGTTTGCTCTCTACAGACAGTGTCAGAAGCCTTCAGGGAAGCAAACCTAGCAGCGTCTTTTGGCAAAGCTATCAACTTCTAAAATACAAGAGCAGATCTTTGTACATGTATAGTACATCTCTGAAAATGGACTGTGGGCCCTTATGGAAGGCTGAGTCTGATGACTTTAGGACTGAATTAAATGAATCTTCATTCTAAACATCAGATATTTAAAGAAGTAGAGTTTGGAACAAGTGGAATTATCCGGTCTCTGTAAATTAAATACTTAAAATTATTTGTTTATTTACATGATGAATGTTGCAGAAAAACAGCCTGAAAGAACTATTCTCTTCTTCAAAGCCAAACATTTCACTGCTGCATGGGATTATCAGGTGTGCTGGTCAAAACTCTGAATAAGTGTCCAGCATACCTGGTGTTTTCTTATTTGAAGTAGTGGTAGACTAAACCCGTTGAATGCTGGCACTTATAATGCCACTGGCACTTAAAATGCCACTGTCACTTCCGCACAAAAATGCGTTTCCTTCTGAAAGGATTAACTTTAGTATTTAACCTACTTCTTACGTACAAGTACCAAAATTTGTTTTGACCTAGTAGTGTTGTTAGAGTGTTGGGAGAAGAGGGGCTCGTATGTATCCATTAAAATGATACTGGCTTTTTAAAGAGAAAATTACTCTGTGTGTGTGTGTGTGCAATTCTCCACACGTCATGTTTTCATATTGAAAACTCATCAGGGGAAAAACTGAGTGCTGATGGAGAAGTGAAAGACTGAAGAAAAAATGAATCTTACCGCTACTTAATCTTTGCTTCCATTGTCCAACTCTCTTAAACTTGAAATGCTAAAACTGGGTAGTGAAGCAGCGCTTGCTGTTAAGTTCTGTGGCATGAGAGTTATTCTGCACCTTCCACACACAGGGGCTGCAGTATCAGCTCTCCACACAATTAAGACATACTTTCTTGTCCTCTTCTGTTTTCTATTTTGTGCTCTCTTTCTGTCTCTTCTGGAGCAAGAGAGCTTAATAAATACTTAACGTGGCTGGAGGGTCTTGGGTTTTGTTTGCTGATTGGCCCTGTTACTCCTTTTAGCGTCTAGGTTGTCAAATATGTGAAGAAACTCACAAACAAATGGCATCTTTGGAATATCCCTAAAGTGTATAAGGAATGTGCCCAATTCCAGTAGCTCATGTTAAGTTTTCTTTTGCAGGGTGCCATTAATTTTTTTTGCCAGGCTCTTCTGTCTTGAAGAAAATCTTAATACGTACTGGTATTGTGTGTGTCCTTTTTCATTATGCCAACGGCATGATAGGTGAGAAATGTGCATTCAGAAAATGGTGCAAAAGCTACTTGGTTTTGTGTATATACAAGATGGTTGTATCCTCCTGCCTTTCTTTAGAGCTTATTAAGTATTGATCCAGTATCCATACTGAATGATGGAAATATATGCCAATGTTACCATTTTATTAAGATATCAGTTAATCAGCAAACACCAGTGATGCTGTTCTTCATTTCGTTTTGGGTTTTTTTTTAACTCCTGTTTTAAGTTTAGATAGGGTTAAACCATGATAACAGCTCATTAAAGTTATCACCACGCTATGACATGACCCAGCATATCTGTGAATTGGAGTAAGTGAATTAATGTGGATCTTCTTTCAGGTGTTAGTAGGAAGTTGCTGAAGGGGAAGTAAAGGTGAGACAATAGCGAGGGAAGAAAAACTTCATTGTTCCAATAGATCTAGCCATTTTGGAATCACTTCTACCTGTTGCAGGTAAATGCTATTAAGCATTAATCTTGTGCTTTGCAAGTTCTTCCTAGAAGGCCTGCTCTTTCAGAAACAGTTTTGTGTCTGCTCCCCCGACCTCCCACAATACTTGTGGCAGTCTTACTGCAGTTCAGCCTTGAGATCTATCAGTTACAAATTCTCATATCTTAAGTGAAGTTTGGAACGTCAGGAAAACTTTAATCAAGAATACTACTAAAATTATACTGGAGACTATAGTGTCCCAAACACTTGAAAATAAAATTCAAGGCCTTAAGGTTGTTACTGTATTGTTATTTCTCTTGCTGTTGTTCCTGTTCTAGTTAAGCACACAGAGTGTTTGTAAGGTTAAAAGTACTACTGTGGCTACTGAGCCGCTTGTTAATGGTCTGATGGCAGTTAAGTCTGAATGTTGCTAAGTTTGCAGATTGTATTTTTAACAGCTGTGAAGTAAACTGGCAGTGAAAAGGTGTTTGATGCTGGTATAGTGATCAGTTCATGTGATGGATTTTTTTACTGTAGCATTTGTAACCTATGGAGCTTAAGGGTAATTATTTATTTAAACATACTGCTCTTCACTTTGCTTAGGTAGTGATATATTCTGCCATACTTGTCCTAACTAACTTTTGCTGACATTAGTCAAGGTTAGGTAAGGTGCTGATCAAAGTATATATGCAGATGTATTCCCCAGGTTAGAGTTGCAGTCAGGATGTGTAAATGCATGTTGCAGTTTTGGATGCTAATTTGTGTAGCTGATGAATGTTGTAAATCAGCTGGTGCAGTACAATACAATTGAAGGTGCACTGTTCTACATACCTTTGAGCTGAAGTATGGTGAGCTGGATGTTACTCTTGCACTTTGAAAAGAAAGTCGTCTTTGTGTTTTGTTAAGTGCAAGCTGTTGTCAGAGAGCAAAGTCTGTATACAGCTCCTTAACTGATTCACATTAAGTGCCCTGTGAACTTTTGTAGTTCCTTTTTCAGAGACTCTTTATCCTTCAGGCTTGGTTTATAACCTAAATTTGGTGCTTGAAATGTAAACCACACTCACCCCTTCAGTGCTGACCTCTGTTTCCACTTCACATATCAAGTGTTTCATAATCAGTGATGTGAAACTAGTGTTAAGCCTAAATGGGTATCATGCAGAGGGTAAATAATCCTTTTTGAGTACTGTTGTGTAAATGCTAGCTAATCACACAAGGATGGTATTTCTTCATTCACTTTTAATTTTGTTCTGAGTGACCATCCTATATTTCTTAGTAATTGAAGCCCTTACTTAGAATTACATAGTTGGAGCCAAGATTTTATTAGATCTCCAGCCAGTCTGAAACCAACACTTGCTAAAGGTTTAATTGATTTACTATTTCAGCTACTGAAAATAGGAAGGAACTTAATGAGTCATACTAGGTACATACAGTGATACAAAAGTACTGTTTATTTTCAACATCAAAAAGTTACTTGTCTTTGGTTCTGTGACTTGAAAGTCAATATAAAACCTGTTCACTTTATCAGGTCTTAGTGTAATGTCAAAAAGAACTAGTGTAATACTTGTAAAAGCCATCCTGAACACAAGCGTTTCCTGCTTCCATTCATAAGCAAGTGCTATAAACTGCAACCTTCTGGCTGATTGTCTGTAAGAGGGAGCGAACTGTCTCTTCCAGCTCCACCAACTGCTTGGCTTTATCTTCCAGAACTTTTTGATTGTTTTCATATGTATTTTCCAAGTCTGTCAGCAAAGGAAGGGGAAAAACAGCTTAATTAGGGGTGTTTTTAATGCAGTAAAATATAAATCATTATTGTTCTGGATGAACTACTACTAAAATTTATTTTTATTGTGGAAGAGAATCTGATTAGAGGGGAAAAAAAAAAAAGGATTGAATGGTACCTTTTTGTTTCCTTAACACTGGTATATAAAGCAACAAGGAAGTAACTTTCCGTAAGTGGAAATCCAAAAGTATATTTTGATTCATGTTGAAAATAATTGTCATTCTCTGCTGTACAGTCACTTTTACAGAACAGTGAAATGTTTTGGCTTGTTATGGTTAAGACTCTTCAGCGAGTTTTGTACCTGCGCAGGAACAGCTAAGGGGAAGAATGAGTTCCTGGCCTGGCAAAAACAGAAGGAAAACTTAGCTCCCTCCCTGGTAGTTACGGGCAGATTGCCCCCTCCTGTTTCAATCAACTTTAATTGGCAATGGGAAATGTTAAACTAATCTGTAAACTGGAACTGATGTATCCTGATTACCTTTTATTTTAATAGCTTTCTGGGGTGGGGAGAGTATTGTTTGAAGATGGGGGTCTTGCTTGAATGGGTTGGTCCTTGTCCTAAGCATGGTAGCTATTTTCCTTCTCTGTAGGGGTTCTTGGAGCAGTGATAGGTGCCATACCAGAAGTTTCTGTCTCACTGTAAGTTTCAGCTTTTTTATAGAGATCTTTGATTCAAAATACTATGTTGTCTCCATAAGGATAAGGAAAGCAAATCAAACCTCATTAACAAACAATTAACTTCCTTTTTTTTTTTCCCCTGCTGCTGCTGGTTTAACAGCATGACATTGCTTCACGTACTCCAAGATGACAACTTACCTCCTCAGAACAGCCTTACCTTTGAGCAGTTGGAGTTTGCTATTTGCTTGAGCCAACAAGGCTTTAGCTTCATCTTGCAACATGCTGGCTTTCCTCCTAGCATCAGCTGACTCTTCTGTCTTCTTGGCAATGAGATCTTCCACCGTTTTGTACTTGTCGTTCAGCTCGGTATTGAGGACCTGTTGTTCCAGGTTCAAACACAAGATGGAGCTCATTCAAAAGACAATCCAGTGGGAGTTTGCATTTCCTCCCTCTTACCTTTACCAATCCGGGTGTAAGGAGAGACTACACAGTACTGGGGTATTTCCTACTTCATATTCAGGACTCTAGGAGTTGGGGTGAAGACTCATCGTTGCCCTTTTGCAGATCTGTGGCTGTTTTAAGGCTTTAGTACCAACACTTGGCGAGGCTTGATGGGATTCAGTTACGTGATTCTGTAACTAACGGAAGCCATGGCCCCTAGTACAGCTGGAAAGCTGCATGTGGTAAGGAACTGGCCCTGCTGCTGGCTGAATGCTTGCATTTCGGGAGGAATACCCTTGTTACTCTTTCAATAATGAGAACAGCTGTCTAGTTTGCGTAGGTGAAGGTGCTGGAGAAGTCATGAGGTTGGTTTCTCAGCTGTGCTTTTCTCTATAAGGTTTAAGATTAAGAAGTCCTATGACCTAACTGAATTCAACCAATAAGCAAGTTAACAAGCTGTAGCAGTACTGGAAGTCTCGTGTTTACTTGACAGCCACCTGCAATACTACTTAGTGTTTGGAAATAATTGATTTGATGGATAATACATCTCTCCTGGCAGAAAACGCCTCTCTGGAGACTGCTGGGCTAACTATACACAACAGATTAGAGCAATGAAACTTCCTTTGGCAGATTTGTCAATTGTTTTGTTAATGAGCATTCCTTAGCTATTACAAAGGTGTATAGCAGACATTGGCAGCAACACCATACAGTCATAGAGCAAATTTTGCATCTCTGATATTTAGAAATTACTCTGGTTTTATATCGAGCTAACAATTTTTCTTGTCGCTTGATTGTGTACATGCCAAATTCTGGGTTGTTTATCCCCAACCTATCATTGTCATAGAACCATAAATACCTTGTGGAAGGGGAAAAATAATTACCAGTTCTGCTGTGGCAGAACTGGTAAAGCTGAGGGACAGAAACAAATCTATGAAAGGCTGCCGGTGTGACAGCATGACAGATTTCCTGCAACTATTTTAGAACCCAAAAACTTCCCAATACTACTTTCTCTCTGTATCTGGTACCAAAGTAAGTAAAAAGCAGTTATCTTTGCTAGGTGCATTAAGTACCTTTTTTTTTTTTTTTTTGATCCCTGGTACTTGACCAATAAATTAAGTGGATCACATGTATTCACTAATGTTCTTTAGCCAAACCAGGGGTGAGAATTTCCCTTAACATCCTTCCTGAGCTTCTCACCTTTTTGACTTCTTCAGCATTTTGTTTTGCAGTAATAATTTTTTCTTCTATATTGTCCACATTCTCTGAATTTGTAGCAGCCTTTTGCTTAAGGTCTTCAACACTCTTCTCTAGCTCAAACAGACGTAAGGTAGCATTGTTCAATGTTTCTTCAGATGCTGCATTTTCAGATTCAATCTAACAAAGAGGGACAACAGTTACATTTTCAAAAGACGTTGAATATAATAGTAACCTTTCTGGATAACACCTGATCAACTAATCAGTTCATGTCCATAGATGTGATATAAAATCCAGTGTTTTAGTTTTGTTACAACTGGCCAATTGCAGTCAGGATGAAAAAGCCCACTGCTTGAAGATGGGGTATATATGGGGCTGCAAAAGTATTAAGGAACATGGTTAAAAATAACCTGATTGTATTATTCTATTACACATGCCAGAGTTGCCTAATCCACAGGCAAAACTTAAGACATTTTACTTCCATCATTTAATAATGGGCTTGTGAAGCTGCATAACTTCTAAGCTGGCCAAGCTTTCTAGGTATAGATAGCACTATGGTCTTACAAGGGCTATGAGATAAAGTCTGAAAATTCATTGTCTGACAAGGCTACAGCAATTACCACTTTAATCCAGCATTCGTTTATTTTAGTCTGGTGCTGCAGTGGTAGATGACACTGATAGGATGGCTATGCCAATACACTACCAACGTGGTGACAGGTATGACTTTCCAGGGATCCTGGCACACCTGCTGGGTTAGAGGGCTACAACCCTGCTCATTTAACTTCAGTGGTGCTGGGTATGGGGAGAGAAAAGCCTTTTTTTTTTTTTTTTTTTTTTAAGAGCAAATGGTCTGTCATACTAACTCAAAAGTTTATGTGAATGCAAGAATGGTTTAGATTTGTTTTAAGTGCAGTCTTTGATTTGCAGTACCCAAGAGTCTTTCCTAGACAGGCTTACATCAGTTTCTAAATATCAGACTTGGTGCTGTTTCTATATCTTAAGAAATACTCGTAAAGAACTCACTGAGGTCAGCAGGTCTTGAGTTCCTTTAATATCTTCGTCAGCTCGCTTGATGGCTTTTTCAGCTGCATTTTGAGCTTTTTCAGCTTCTTCCAGTGCTGCTTTCACCATATCTGCAGTGACTTTAACATCTGTTGCACCTTTGCTGTGGAGCAAAACTATGTTAACGCTAAAAATGCTTTTACTTTGGAACCGGAAAACATAGTCATCATACACTGCAAAGGGCCATTTTTGCCCCTTAGTGAAGGAATGAGAATCTATATTAGGGAAAGTTAAACCCAGCATTTTCTGATACAATGAAATGAAAGTCTCATTCAAACTCTTGGTGACTGAAAGCAGCTGATACAGAACAAGGTTGCATACCTTGCTTTTTTAGCTTCCTCCAATAGCATTTCTGCTCTGGCAATGTCTCCAGCGCTCTGCTGCAGAATGACCTCAACATCAGAAAGGCTTTCTACACGCTCACG
The DNA here is from genome assembly GCA_013397275.1 of Burhinus bistriatus. Taxonomy (NCBI): domain Eukaryota; kingdom Metazoa; phylum Chordata; class Aves; order Charadriiformes; family Burhinidae; genus Burhinus; species Burhinus bistriatus. Next base: position 304,473 of record VYXH01003716.1, on the reverse strand, counting down.
AATATCTTCTGTCAGGGCTTGCAGCTGCTGGGGAGTGCTCGGCATCTCCATGTTCAGCACTTCATTAGCCACTGCCTCAATGCTATCCAGGTCAGCGCTGTCTTCTAGTAGATGGACACAAATGACAAAGATGTATGTGAAAACTTCCCCCTGTCAAGTCTTAGTACTCAAATTCTTGTCCAGCTGCTCCCTTAAGAAGGAAAATCATGGGGAAAGTTCCTCCTCCAGACTCACAGAAAATCAAGGTGTTAAAACTGCTTCCTTAGGGTGAAATTTCCCTCCCAGGAGAGGCCCAGCAGGCGCATAGGCCCTGCTGGCACAGCTCTCTTGGAAGCCATTTGAAGATCTTGGTGATTAGCTACACCAAGCTGGGGCCCACGAGCCCACAGGAAACGAAGCCAACAGCTGCACGTGAATATATTTGTGCTAACAGTATACTCGGCCTTGTGCAAACAGGGAAGGAATGGCTTGGCCATGCTGTCACTCGCTAGAGAACAAGGCCCTCATTTAACCTTTACCGGCTTTCTTACCGAGAGATAAACTCACAGTTTCTGACTTGTCTCTCCTTTAATAGTACTTCATCTTTCTAGCCAGAACTTATGAACACACTTGGCAAGCGACTGCAGAAACAGCAGCCTCAGCTGAAACAAACACAACAACATGTCACAGTTTGCTCTCACTTTTCCTATTGTCTCTGCTTTCTCTTGTTTCCAGATTTCATCGTACGCACCAAGTCTGGCTGAAGGCAGGGAGGAAACACACAACTATTGCATTACCCCTTTGAGGATGATTCAGAGCTAAAGCTAGTTGTCACAAACCTAGCATTAAAATATAATTTAAATGTAAGGTTTTTACGCATTAGGAAGTCTCTAATCTGCTTAATAAGATTTCTCAGATCTTCGTTGCTTCTGTCCACTTGTTCTTTTGTAGCATTGGTTTTGAGCAAAACTGCTTGTGCATTGTGTTTTGCTTCATCAGCTCTCTGTTTCGCCTCAGAAACCTAAAGAGAGGAAAATTGAAGGGTTGATTGCATATTTGCTTGTGCTTTAAGGCCTGTTTTAAAACAAAAATTCAGTTGGCCTCAGAGGTAACAGTAATGAGAAATGCTTTTTCTCATAAAACTCACAGAACACTTTTAAAAGCTGGCCACGATCCATACCACCAATGCTAGTTTAAACAACTCAGGCTAATGTTTAGAGTTACCCATGCAGCTTCACTTTAGCAAGCTCCCTTTCTGAGGATCTTTACAAGCATGATGAAGTTACGCAACAGAAAAGAAATATTTTGAAGTAAGCCAAGCACATACTTTGTGAATTAGTGTCTAAACTTGTGTTACAACTAAAAGATTTTTTAATTTTTTTTTTTAAATATCTAACAATTGATTTGGCATATTACCATTCTGGAGAGTTGCTCAACTTCTGCTAATGCACTGAGGATGTCTCTGTCAAAATCCATGGCTTTCTGCCAGGCGTTGTGAGCTACGGTCACCAGCCCATCGCAGCCAGGTCCTCCACACTTCTTTCCTTCATCTGTTCGACAGTTTAAACCACCACATTTGGACTCGGCACAAGAAGCTCCTGCAGGAGTGCCACATGTCTGCAGAGACACATTAGACAAGGGAAAACAGTCACAACTTTATTTCTATTGCCGAGCTGCAAGGGGGATGGAGTCGGACGCTGCTCTACCATGACAGAAACGCTATGTTGTTTCTGCCCCTTGCGGTAGCATCCCAAGTACCACAAGGAAGGAAGGAGGCTGAAGTAGAGCTGCAGGCTGGAGGTGGTTCCTGCAGCAGGTCCATACTGGCATGACTTTAATCCTTCTTCTGTGCCCCCTGCACCTTCCTGTCTTTCACTTGGTTACAAATATGCAGCTCCCTGATGCTCAAGTAGCTGGAGGTTACAAGGGAAGCCTTGCCTTGCTTTCATCATCCACTTTTCCTGTGCATCATCTTTCACTGGAAAGCTGCCTTTAAGCTTTGGTTTAAAGCTGGAAGCTACTACTGTCTGTGTGCTTTGTGTTTGTAAACAGTCTTCACGACTGTTGGAGGAAAAACTATTTTCTGAGGAAGAAAGTGTTTGGTGCAGAGTAGTAGCTTTTCCTTTGCTCTAATGCCCTAAAAGTGTAATAGAAGCTGAAATGCTCCAAGTTGAACAGGAAACTTTTTTTTTCATCTCCCTTAAAAAACTGTCCTATTCCCTTCCACCAAATGTTTGCTCTGATTTCTTCTTTCCAGATCACTTTCCAATTTTTTAACTTTGTCAAGGATGTGTTCTCACAGAAAAAAAAAGGGCAAAACCATTTCAATCAGCAACATTGTACTGAGAATTATCCACTACTTGGGCAATTGGCTGGACAATGAAATCACTCAGGAGTTGTTTTAGCCAGAGGGAAAATTGGAAAATTCCCCATTCCTGTGAGGTTCTTTTCCCTTTCCACCCCACCCCTTTTGCCAAATGATAGTCACTAACCGATCTACTTTGCAGCCAAAAAAACCTCTCTGGGAAAACCTAGAGGCTGTGCCAAGTTAGCTGCAGCTGTCTCCTGTGAAGTGTAAATGAGTCCCTCTTACCTGGTTGGCATGCAACCCAGCAGGAGCTAGAAAGCAAAAAGATTTTTTTTTTTTTTTTGGTGTGCGGTGTCCCATGATTACACCTCCAAGCAACTCAGGGTTTATGGCCTTGATAAACATCTACCCAAGATTTTCAGTCCTCAAGAACAGTTAGGCAGGAATGTAGGGGAAGGGAAGCTAAACAAAAAGATGTCTCTTTCTTCTGTCCTGAGAAAAAAGAAGGGCTGGGGGAGTCGGGAGGGATGATGGTAGTTGTAAAGGACGGACAATTCAGCCTGTGAAAAACTCATCCTCTAACAGAGGCCGGGCCTGCCCAGGGGAGTTAATGAGCAGTCCCCTGCAGCCTGCCTTCATGCAGGATTGTTCTCTGAATGCAGCTGGCCGACTTCAAAGCAAAAACGAGGGAACACCCAGCCTCTCCCAAGAAAAAGCCACCCTTGATCATATTTACAGATGAGCAGGCACCTTCAACAGAGAAAATGCCCTTTTGACTCCAGCTCCCTGGAAGTTTTGCTTTGTCTCAAGCACGAGAACGGGAGCGTGATGATGCTGAGGAGGGTGGCCCGTTGGCGTGAGCAGAAGCGCTGCCTGGCTGGGCGCTGCACAGGCACAGCGTGTACCCTACGGAGCTGCAAAAAGGAAGAGAGTAGCCTAGAGAAAGCAAGCACGGGAACTGAGGACAGGCTTAAGAGGATGGCTCTCAGCCCAGCAGACTCGCTACACTTTTGTGCACGTGGGAGCTCCGTCCACAGCAAAGGGCTTTGGGTTAAAGCCAGGGTGATTAAAAGATGGTTGCTTTGTCAGGATTGGGAAGGGTAGGCGGGAGACCAACGTGAAAGGCTGGTGCCTGAAAGCCACTAGGTCTCAGAGCCCACCAATTAAATGGTCCTGTTCTAGCCCACAAAATACCCTGTCATCCAAGAAACATGCATTTTTCAGGCACAAACTGTATATCTCACACTGTCAAGCTCTAAACAGTTCCTCCCTGCCTGTTGCTTCTTCACAAACCTGACTTTATTTTTGCTACAGGTTTTGTTGTACCAGCGATTCTCAGCTGCGTACCTTTTCAGCCACTTCAGAGAGATCCAGGCTCTGCAGTTTGCCTGCGAGTTCATCCAGAAGGCGTGACTGCTCCTCTTGTTTAGCCTTGAACTGGGCCTCCTTCTCATTGATTAAGTCTTCTACTTCCTGCCGTGTTTGTGCTGACAGCTCCACAGCACTATCGGGGTGAACAGTGGAGGCATTGACCCTCTCCTCTGCCTCCAGGGACATCTGGAAATACTTGGTGATGCTATCCAAGGCTCCTGCAGAAATCAGATGGAGCTGCTCAGAAATCTGTTAACTCAAAGTAATTTATATTATGGAGGGCGGCAGATGACATATCAGGGTTAGCGATATGAATAGCAAGTTAAATGAAATGCTAGCCTTTGCAGCTATATTCAGTGCCATTGCAAGGATGCCAGAATTTGGCTTGTTGTGGGAAGAAAAAAAAAAAAGTTCTTTTTCTTTTTGCTCGGTTAACAGTATGTCAAGTTTGTTGTATTTTGAAGTTAAGCCTTTCTCTGACCTTAGTGACTGAATTCTGCTTGCCCTGAGGACAAAAGGAAAGCAGCCTTTTAGGTTTATAGGGCAACAGCCTGTTTTCTAAGGATTCACTTATCCCATTAGTTCTTGTTGCTTGCCCTGGGATGTCTGGCTTATGGAGTCACTGCTTGGAAACTGGTCAGACCTTCCTAAGAAACAACTGCTTGACGAAAGATGTTGATTTATGAAACTGTTAGTTTGGGACAACTCCCGGAGAGGCCTTGAGCGGGTGCGAGGGACCCCGTGGGGGTAGCCACACTGCACCTCTGCAGAATGCCACAAGTTGGGAACTCCCCCGTTCCATATCCTACTTGCCTTGCCCTGCAAAACTCCACGTTCATTGAAAACAATCTCAGACTTCCCACAAAGCAGGAAATTTTTAAAAAATATATAAAATCATTTGTTTCAAATTGGAATGAAGTCAGCTTTCAAAATTTCCAAAGAATTTGGTGACATTCCTCGTTCTCCAGCAAATTTTGATTCTTGGCCCATGTCAATGTGGCAATGGGCACGCAAGGCTCTGGGGGCTCAGAAGAACTGAGCCCTTACAGTGTGCTCTTAGTCACCAAGACCCAGGTAATATTTCCAATCAGAATCAGCAGTTTAACAGACTGGGGAGAGCTGGGGAGTTGTCCAGATTTATCTTGGAATCAGCCACACTTTCATCTGTTGTGTCTTGTCTAAAATGTATTAATCAAGAGCCTTTAAGACAACTCTGTGCCCCAAGAACTTGAGCTGGCTTTGCAAAGTGGAGAGGGAGAGAGAGGGGGTGAGGGGGCAAAACAAAATTGCTGCTGCATCAGCAGCTCTGCTAATGCACAGAAAGAAGCTGCCCTCCCAGGAATTGTGTTTTATTACAAGTTAGAAGATTAACCTGGTATTTAAAACCCTGCACTAATTAAATCTTCGGCCACCCCACTGCTTTCTCCCCCTCCCTGCGACACTTACCCCGAACATCAGAGATCTTGATGAACTCTAGCTGTTCTGCAAGTTCTTTCACGACATGGTCTAGGCTTTTGGCATCTGTCTCCAGCACGCTCAGGTCACTGTCTGTGCTATTGCTCTTCACTGCTAAGGCTGACAGGTTTTCCTCTATGTCGGCTATCTTAACTGTAACATCTGCTGTCAGCTTTCTGTAAAAGAGAGGCACAGGACTCAACAGGGGGAGGAGGAAGGGCTGTAAGCCTCGGTGCTTCACTTCACTGGAGAGTAGTGGTTAGAGCCCTGCCGAGCTTCTCCCACGGCAGGACCTCTCCTCCCTTGGTGGAGCTGGAAGTGATTTGTAACAACATGCCTACCTAGAATACTGTTTTGTTTCCTTTATCATACAAAACTACTTTTTAATCTACAGCACATTTATAAACTCAAAGCACCAAATTGCTCAGAAAACAGCTGCTTTGTGTAAGATTAACTGGAGGCAGATTCCAGAGGACTGGTGTAATGCTCTTGTATCATGGCAACTGCATAGGTCAGAGTTGACTACTATGATCCATACATAATTTGCTTCCCATCCCACACAGCTACAAATGCAGTTTTGATTACTACGAGCTCATGGGACAGTTTTGAACTTCAGGAAGTGGGGGGGAAGCCTTAGTTTTAACACAATGGATTCTTTTTTAACTCGTCTGTAAAGATCCCTCCTTACCAGCCGTTTCTCTAGGGCTGTGAAGAAAAACCTCCCGCCCTCAGCATTCAGCATGGCCTCAGGGAATCACAGAGTGGGCTTTAGCTAGTGGTATAACCCTAAAAGGCAAGGCAAGTGTATGTTACACATCAATGCTGCTGCAGAACAGAAGTGGGCATGGGAAGCTATTCCCATCCATGGTGATCTCACCAATCCCAGTGTTTCCTCATTCTGAAAGCATCAGGGAGTACTTAAGCTCTGTGATGAATTTACAGCTCTCTCAATAGCCCAACGGCCTGCTGTTTTCCAGAAGTCCTTCAAAGCCCAGTACTTGTATACACCAGAGAGCAAGAACAGATACATATATACATATGTTAGGGAAAAGCAGCTCCTCACCTGCTCTGACATCCCTCAGTACACAGAGCTCAAATGCAGCAGCAACCCAGCTCTCCAGCTGGAGAGGAGGAGCTCCAGGGCACAAGCGTATCCCTAATTGAGACATGTGTGCTTTAATCCTCACCCTTTTGCTTTGTGCAGTCCCCTTTACAATGCCCAGGCAAGCTCGAGCAGTTGCACACGGTGCTAGAAAGCATCTAATCCTACTTGATGTTAAACTGCTCCATCTCCAAAAGCACAAACTACCATCTTTTGTACGATTAGCTGTAAACCAAAATACAAGGCTCCTACTCTGAGAAAAATGGAAACAATCCTTGTTATAAAGCTGGTGCTTCCCCCCACACACGCTCAGAGTACAGAAAGCAGCCCAAGTTTCCAACTCATGGGCTACACATGGAAATCCAGGAATTTAATCTCTCCCCTTTTCATCCTCTCACATAATAGCAGTGTTTGTCCTTTGCCCCGGGGGAGCGCAAGGCAAGCGTGAGTGGCTCTGCGGTAATTAGCTGCCTGGTGCGCAGCGGGAGCAGGACAGCCCCTGCCCCAGAGCATGGTAGCTGTGCTGCTCCTACCTTCCCTGGCCAGGTTTCCGCTCATGGGACGGATGCTCACTGCCGGCGCTGAGCATGGCGAGGTGCTCCACCAGTGCCAGGAGCCACAGCATACCTCACTTAGCTGGAGGAGTGGAGCTGGGGTGTCCTCAGCTCAGCATGGGGGCATCAGTCACTCAAGTAAATCCCAGCTCGCTGGCACTCCCACTCCTTCCCACGCTAGACTTACCCACGTAACCGTGATTGTACTCACTCTGCTTCCTCGAAGAGATTCCCAATGTTCTTCAAGGGCTCAGCAGCTGGATTTTGAGCGATGATGGTTTTAATTTCACTGAGCTTCTCCTCCAGGGTGTTGAGCGTCTGCTGGTATGGGCCAGTGACTCCAGTGATTTTGAGGGCGTTAGCCCTATCCAGGAACTGCTGGGTCCTATTAGCGAGCTCGCTGATGATCACGTCCCAGAGGGCGAAGCACTGGTGGCATGGCACGCAGTCGGGGAAGAAGCCCGAGTAGCCCCGGGAGCACTTGTCACAGCGTGGCCCTTCCACCCCTTCGTTGCAAATGCACTGCCCAGTGGCACGGTCGCATTGCGGGGTCTGGATGCCACGAGGGTTGCAATCACAAGCTAGAAGGAGAAAAAGGAATGCATGAAGGCTATGGTGAGGGAAATGACATTGACATTAGCAGGGAGAAAAAAAAACTCAGCCAGTTGTAATAAGGTAGGGAAATGAGTATCGAAGTGGTCTGCGTCTGAATTATAATCAACTAATTATGGATGTCTCTGCTTGGGTATGGGGGAACCAGGGCTGAGTGCGAAAGGGGAGAGAGAGACAAGGAAACAACTCTAGGGGAGACTAGGACTTGCACATCTCAGAAACAGGCACAATAATGGAGCAAGCATGGACACTTCCTGCCACGTTTGGATGTCAAGTTAGATAGCAGGTGAAGACAAAGATCGCAGTTTCACTCCTGCATTGAAGAGTAAGTAGAGTAAGACTTTTCAGACAGGAAAAATAAGCAACAGGGAGGCACATCATAGCACAGGGGTTTAAGAGCAAAACGTGAGTGAAATAGAAAAAGTGAACAAGGAACAACCATTTACTGTCTCCTCCAGCACAGGAGTAGGGGTCAACTGAGGAATCCAGCAGATCAAAAATCAACCACCCTCCCCTGCACCTCCCACAAACAGCACAATAAAAGGAGATAGTTGACTACACAGCACTTAACTAAGTGGTGGAGCTCCCTACCACAAGACACTGTGGATGCTAAAAGCTGAGATGGCTTCAAAGAAGTACATAACAAATTTTTGGAGTAACAGCCCTTGAGAGTTCTTCTATGCAGAGGTACAGTGCCTGGGTTACGACGTGCTCCTGCCACGGATGGTGGGAAAACATTCACAACATGCCTCAAGGAGCCTTGCACTGGGCTGACATTTTTGGTATACAGAAAATGGGAAAACAAATCAGGCAGTGAAAAGTAGAATAGAACAAATAATGTGGTCATGGGCAGCCCTGTCTGAGATAGAAAAGTAGTCTTCTCCAACATGGGTGCTAATGACCAAGAGCCTACACACTGCTTGTCACCCTCAAGTGGGAATGAGAATGATTAACAGATTCTTTTTTTTTTTAATTATTTCACGCCTGGAGCACCAACTCAGGAGTTAGTATTCACACCTTCCTGAAATGGACTTTCATGCTTATTTTATTTTTGTAATTGTGAACACCTACCTATCTTTATATGCTAGTCAGGTAAGACCCAGGGGCTCCAGGTGGTTGCCAAATTGGAGTGATAAGGTTTGGGCAACACCCTTTGTTTGTTTGTTTGTTTGTTTTTTAACACAAGCTTTTAGAATAAAGACGCACCTCTTTGGCACTAACAGGCCACGAAGAGAAGTTACTCAATTAACTTACTGATGCACGGTCATTTCTAAAAGCACAGACACACTTCGTGCACAATAACGCTATCAGGAGAAGTGTTTCCATGCAGCGGGGCTGTCACTTGACCTCTCCTCCTCCTGAATTAGGCAGGCAGCAGCAGCAGAGGAAATTACCAACCTGCAAAGCTTTTAAAAAAGGGATGGCAGCAAAAAAACAAAAAGAGAGGCCTTGAAAATAGGCAGGTCACCTACCTACCATTGTGGCAGAGTACACCTGAAGCAGGTCAAGCACACATTCCTTGAACAGGAAAAGGACTGCGCTACCCGATAAAAGCCTTCACTTACACATCCATTTACCAGGCATCCTTGAAGGAGGTTAATGGCTCAAAAAGGTCCATAAATCAATTCACACACCCCAAGCACAAGGCCCCTTGCAAAAAGGGCAAAACACAAAGCCGTTTTCAAGATTATACATTGTTTGCTTCAATGCCAAAACACAGTGGTGGTCTTCAGTTCAAAAATTACACAAAGAGCTTCAGCAGAACAAATCGCTCCTCAACAAAATGACTTTCTTGTACAATGTGAATATGATAGGCAAAAGACAAAAATAACTTCTGCTGCCTGCACAATTGAGCAAAATGGTCCTTTGTTCTTTGAATTATGCCCTGACACAAGAGATTGTTTTTCCTTTACATCGAAAGTGCTTAAGTAGTCAACTCACCATGGAATATGTTCCCTGCAGGCAAACGGTTGAGTTCCTGTTTGAAGGAGGTCAGTTAACCCTTCTGTCAACTAATAAGGCCCTCGGTATAATGATGAATTGTCCAAATTCCTCTGCATAGAAAGAGGCTAAATGGCATGTGGTTTTTCTCAAAGATCCTGAGATCTGATCAAATTACATGAATACTTGCTGCTGGCAAATCAGATCACTGTATTTACTTGAGGATTTAAAAAGCTTAAAGTGGAAAAAAAAAACAACCCTGGGTTGGTAATTCTACTCCTGAATACCTGTATGTTCAGGAAAGGCAGACGACATGGCTTTAGTAGCATTTACATGGCAATGTGGATTCCAAAATGTTTGGAGCCAGAAAATGCTGGGGAAGGGGAAAAGAGAATTTAAGTAATAACTCATTTTCAAAGTGAAAACCCAAACTCCACGGCTGCCCGTTGGGAGATGACAAAGAGCAAAGAAGTAATTTATTCCAAATACAACACAACTGGAAGAATCGTCACATTTCTAGAATTCTACAAAACTTCCAAACTGAGCTTTGTGGGACCCATGAGAAAACTGTACAAGGCAGCTAGAAACATTACTGTGGGTTATTTATCTGGTTTAGGATGCTCTAAGCAGCTCAGAATCAGGCAATGCTGGCTCTGCATTACTTCAGTAGTGTGAATCCGACATACATAAAATGGCTTTCAAAGGGGCTGTTCTCACACTTGCTTTCTTTTATTCATGATCTTTCAAAGTCATTAACTGTGCACAGGACCACACCAGCTTTCAAACCAAAACGTAAAACCGAAGATAATTTTATCTCTATTTTTAAGTAAAACCCCATAGTCTAAAGCAAAACAAGAGAAAGCCTCCCTCAGAACTGGAATAAGAAGATTCCAGTAGATTTTATTTTCTTTCCATTTTGAAAATTTGGGAGGCATTTCTACATGTTGGTAGGATGGTCTCTCTAGCTACAGCCCTCGGACAACAACTTATTGTGGCACTGACTGAAACATTTTTTTAAATTCTCACAAAAGCATCACTGCTCCTTGTACAGTTCACATCCTGTGAGCAAACCTTTCATCTCACAAATGACTTGTGCATGCCAGTGTTTGGTTCCATGTAATCTTCTTTTTTAGAGTCTAGATGACCTTAGCCAAGCACTTCAGACACGGTTGAAATCACCACTGTTCCTCGCTAGAGTCAGTCGCTGAGTGCTTCTATGAGATGCTGGGTCCCAGTTTCTCGACACACTATTAACAACTAAATTTGGCTAGCCAGAAAGCCACAGAAACTGCCCTTCTGCCCTCCAAGGCCATGTGGAACAGGACCTTCACCATCTCCAGTGCCTTTAGCGGAGGAGTCCTGTATCCCATGCCCCAGCCAACACCAACAGGCTATTTCACACCCTGGCATGGAGCACATCCAAGGCCCTCGCAGAGAGCATCTTCCCTATACAGCATGGTGGGGATCAAACCCTCAACTGACTTCAGCTGTAGTGACTTCTCAAGAGGAGGTAAGCAAGCCAGGGACAAGATCACATAAAGCCTTCTAGGTAGTGAGGAGCGCCTTGAACACTGCGGGCCACCAGGTAAATAGCTCACTGCACAGGTTTCACTTCTTTGCCTCATGCAACGCTGTTTACCAAGCGCCCGCTGGCTTCAGCCTCTGTGGGATTTCAGGGCACAACTTTGTCGTGAAGTGACAAAAAGGAAACTTTGTCCTAAAGGGACAAAAGCACAGTGACAGCAGCAGGATTCATGTGAAACGAATGGAGGACCTCCTAGCTGGCGTGGACTAGAAAAGGCTAACACAAGATTGGCAAATAGCTGATGGAAGAATAATCCTGTGCCCAGTTACACATCCATCACTCACGTCGGTGGGTGCACATCCACCAAAAGGATTCATGTCACATTTGATTACCACTGCCAATGAAATGGGATGTGAAAACAGGAGACACCTTGATTCCCATCACGGGCTAGAAAAAGAGCGAACACCATGCCAGAATGATCCCATATGCCATGTGCAGCATTGCTTTTGGCCAAAGTACCCCAGCATCACATCTAGGCACAGCAGAGTTCTTGCTCCTCTACCACCTCCTTTGTTTATGTCCAACTATTCCTATGGCCACCATGTGAGCCAACTCCTATGCAGTCCCATGCTAATGATGCTCTCTGTTACACTGGTTTTGCTTCTGATGTACTCAAAACAGGCTAATACAAACACAATCTTCAAAATATAGCTTGGCTCTGGAGATTTCAGCTCTAACCAGCATGCTTATAAGTCTGATGTAACACTTGAGTAGCTATACCGCATCTAATTGTAGCATATGCTTGGTTTATTTAATTTTCCCCAAGAAGAATAAGAAATACGCAAGCACATCTAGGGATGCAGAAGCATTTCCAGCATTATCCAGTAGCTAGTGATGGCTTTATACTCCACCTACCATAGTATCTGTGGAATAGGGAAAGACATAAAAGTCCTGTAAGCCCTTTTCAAATGCCTTACCTATGCTTACGTGACTAGAAAGTGGGAACAGTGATTCATTTTGGACTGTAAAACCACACAGATGCTGAGTTTACTGTGAGACATTTAGATGCCTTAACTAGTTTGGATTGAAAATGGCCTTCAAGACAAATGGTTGATTATTCTCCCTCCATACAGGAGTGGACAAAGGCCAGGGTGAAGGGCTGCAAGTTAACACAGACTGGGCCGCTCGCTTTGAAGATCAGTCAGACGGGGATCAGATCTGTCCCCAGGTATGCAGAGCAGAATACTGCAGTACCTCCCATGGAAAATACAGCAGAGGAAAAGAAGTTTTTTGAAATCATTGGTCAAAAGATCTGAGGGTCTTCAAATGAGCATTTGCTAAGTTAAACAATAGGTTTCTGTTTCGAAATGTCATTTTGGAACTGGGGGTATTGTTTTCTTTAACTGAGTGTTTAACTCAATCAGACATTCTTCTGTGGCATACTCTGACTTAAGTGAAAACACATTTTTGACAGGAAAATTTTCTAGCCAAATTCTTCAGTCAAGATCTGCTGATTAGCAACTTATGACTACAAAAGATTGTAGCTGCATCTATTCACAAACACATGCGCAGACATGTGCATGCACACAAAGAGTATCCACCAGTAATTTTTATACCACCTTGATCAATGCATTTCTCTTTCAATGTTTTTTCCTGATCTTAAAGATAAAAGTAACACTCATACCTGTTTATTGAATGTAGGCTTGTAGAAACCTAAGGGGAGAGGTCAAGTGGTTTGCTTCAAGCTCACAAGGATCTGTAAACCACTTCATCTTTCACGTACTCTGACAGCTCTGCTACCTTTCCCTCTACTTTTAAATATTTAGAACTCACTTCCATTTGAAATACTGTAATTTAATATGTGACATATTTGCATATCACTTACACTAAGGTGTGTCAGAGCAGTTGGTATTACAGCTGAGATGATATGATGGATACTGAAAGGTTTGTATGAAGATCAGTCTCAGTGTTTAACGCCTTATTGCAGGATGCTAGGAACAAGCGAGTGTCATACATCATCCTACACAGAACAGAAATAATTTTTGCAGAAATATTTTCTTTACTGCTTGAGATTGAGGATGGAGAGCATCAAATGTTTAACTCCTCTGCAGCAAAAAAACAAAAGGTTTGTTCAAACATGACTTCCTGGCATCATTTCCCGCTGGTAGTGAGGCACTATGATGATAAAACCATTCAGCAATTTGTAAGGTTGAAAGTTTTGCAGAGCCAGCAGATTTCTTCCGAATAATCAGCTATTGATTCAAATCACTCTGTAAGCATATTGCTAACTCCTCAGTGTTATGATTTTCAGTACGAGTGTTAAGATAAGATCCTAGCCTAGAATTACTAGAGTTTTGCTGCATTTTAACATACTAGCAGACCTTGCCAAAAGGGCAATTTTCTGGAAACAATCAATGTATATTACAATATTTTAAGACTACAGGTCAATTGAAATTACAAAACTCAAAGTGAAAATTATATTTCCTTTAGCGTAGAGTTTGTCTGACTTCCTTTAGACACTTATCACAGAAGGAAAAGAAACATCTGCTAATCTTTCTCTCTGCACCATAAACACCTCCTCTAAAAGCAGCCTACACGACTAGTTTAAGACCCAGGTGTTAAATTAAGATTACGAAGCCTATTCTTAAATGGCAATGGAGTAATTTTCAGTGAACAGATGTTTTGGCACCAGGTACATAACATAGGCTAAAAACTGAGAAAAACAACTTTCTACCAATGTCTGCAATGAGTATTTGATAAGAACATGACCTTTTTTTCATCTTAGTTCAACTGAATTCTGTGTTTTACAATAGGGCTTGATACTCAAGTATCAAGAAAAACACTGACAAAAGTATGCTTCTACAGGGGAGACAGCACTACAACCTAACTTTCAATCTCATACAGTGCCTTTTAAACGGCACTCTGTTCTGTTTGTTCAATTAAAACAGTAATGACAGTAAAATTGTCATCTGCTTTATATTATATGAAACACATAAACTTCAAATATCTACTGTGCAAGGGTATTGTTGGAGCTGCCTCTGCAGCCACACCATATCTCAGAGGCTTCCTGGGAACCTGCAGCCTCCTGCCAGAAATGTGCTTTGTGGGCTGAAGTCTGCACAGAGCTCAGCGTGCCGAGTCCTGCACTTTGGTTGCCAGGCTTTGGAAATGCTCCAGCAGAATGTCTGGGAGACTCGAGTCTGATGAAATTTGTAATCCCATTATTTACTACCTTAGCAAGGATTTTTATGCACATGCACACGTTCACGTGCAGGCTCGTGTAGAGCTGCACACAGCTTGCAGCTGAAGCAACAGCCAGAAGAGTCCTGCCAAGGGGCTGGCACTGCCCCTGGAGCAGACGATGCTTATTGCACGGGTCCTGCTCACTGTAATCCTCATAGGGAATTGTATGAGGCCCAGAGAGACATGCTAGGCGTTTCCCTATCCTCTAACGCCTCTCCTGTGCTTGTTTCAGGCATTATGTTAAATTAAATGAGTAACTGTTGTGATTTTGTAAAGCATGGAGTAAGCAGTCTCCAAAGACCCAGTCCTACAGACTCTCTGCGGTGTGTCTTCCCCAACGAACATGTGTGTGTGGTGGCAGCGTACCCAGTACCGAGGGGCTGAGATGCTGCCCAAATGTAGGCACCTACCTTAGCTTGTTCCAATGGTCTGGTTGCAGCATGATCACTGGGGACAAGCAGAGAGGAGACATCGGATGATGCTTTCTCTCCACCACCAGGAGCATAGAGTGCAAATCAAAGCACCTAGACCAGGTGCAAAAACCTGCCTCCCCCAGCTTCTGCTTCACCAGCTCTGATCTTACCAAAGTTTCTACAAAACAAATCACAGACAGCAGCCTGCAATGGTCAATGCCGTGGACAGGGACAGCAAGGAAGCGTGCCCTGGTATCTGGTTTCCAGCAGAGCGTGCTGGGACGCCATCCACAGCTCAGCGGTGCTGTGAGTGCCTGGGAACCCATGGGGACCTGAGGCCTCCAGCCTGTCTTAGATGGGCCATTTTGTACATCTCCATGTAGCTGTGTCCAGAGGTTATTTGCAGGCACTTGCGTTCACATGAGCTCACTTTAGGTTTTTTAGTAATTAAAAAATTTGTAAAGCGTGTCACAGCAACGTGGGAAGAACAGTCCCCATTCCTCAGCAGGAGCTCGTGTCTCTTGGTGCTTGAAGACCTCTTGTGAAGAGATCACACATTACTGTCCCTTGAGTGACGGACCCTGCAATTTCCAACCTTGAGCAGAAGCCACTTGCCCTGGCCAGTGGAGGATCCCACCCTGGAGTCGTTGGGACTGATGTCCACACTTCTGCATCAGTTCGGTGCCCACAGTGAAGACTGGCTGTCCATACTTACACAGTTCAGAGCTCTCGCTGCTCCCCATCCAGATTGGTTTGTATTTTCTTCCTGAATGCAGCACAAAATGTGGCCATATTGGCTGCCTGGGCCAGCATAAGTGTGCCGCCAAGGGCAGGTGACAAACGCCATGGCCAGGAGTCCATGTGTCCCCTGCAGCTGGAGCTGATGTCTTTGTGATGAATCCCCATCTCAGTTCCAGCTTCACCTTGGCCACAGGTCCTATTTAAGCCATTTTCCAGGGGCATTGCTGTGCAACTCCTTAAACGGCACAGTTTTCCAGTTTGCCTGCAAACTGCTTACCACTCAGAGCTGCTACCTGCCCATGCAGCAGCTGCACATCTGCCAGCCTAAACATCACCCCTCCACTCACCATGACTAAATGAAGCTGAAGAAGTCACTTTTCTCCCTGCCGAGGAAGGATGGGAGATAGGGCGGGAGGCACTGACCCCACCATGCCAGGGAGACTCAGCAGCGCAGTGGGGATGGATGTGCTCCACAAGCGAGCGCACACTTGGAGCCCATCTGGGGCATCATGCCGCAGGCTGCCGCAGTTCAACCCTGGGCACCGGCTCTCCTCACCTGCCACGGAGACTTCCTGTTAGATGCAATCCTGAAGGAAAATCTCCATTTCCACCCGAGTGAGTCTCCCATGTCACTTGGGGGCAGAAGGCGCGGTAGGTTGGAAGGAGAGCATAGAGTTTGTGTGGTAAAAACAGGCTGTGAAAAATATATCCTCTCTTTACTTCAGAAACGTTAAAAAGCAGGTTTTCACATGCTCAAAAGGCGGCAGAAACTCCATGAGAGACCAGAAATGCTCATAAGCTGCAAAATCCTGCTGATAAGGTATGCAGATGGACTCCATCAATAAACCCTGATGGAGACAGCTGATACCAAGAGACAATCCCTGCCCTGGAGCCAGCAGGGTCAGCGCCCCTCACCACGCCAGAACACACACAGCCTCCCCAAAAGGCTGTCTCACCCCTCAAGAAACCCAATATGTACTCAGGAACTGGGACAATTCCCCAGTCCTTTCATCTGCTGCATTAACCAAGTAGCTGTGACCTGCCTATCTGTTTAGATAATGGGCTCTAAGGTATCTCTATTCTAAGGGATTTATTAAAGACCACAGCAAGCGCATTCCTCTCTGCAGGAAAAAATACCTTAATCTACTGCAAACCCTCCTGGCAAAGGCTCCTATTTGAACAGATCAGAGATACAAGTTTGTTCTGGTCTGGACAGTGTTTGAAGTTTCTTTCCCAGCTAATGAACAGGCTTGTTTATAATGAAAGGACAGAGAGCATCTAGTTTTCTAAACAAGCGACTTCATACTGCTGTTTTGAGGCATGTAGCTATGGCTGACCTGCTGCATGGTCTCTGCTCGCTCCTTTATTTTCATCCAAAATATAAAGAAAGTCTCCTACTAAATAAAAAACCTTATTTCTTCAGACCCAGTTGCCCTAACAAGACACAAGAGGAGACAGTGGTCTTCCGCTACGTACAATCAACAGGCAAAGGAAACTGGTTTCCAGACCAATTCTCAAACCCGAACACTTGTGATATGGTTTCTTGCCACACTGGCTTACCCGAGAGCATTGCAACCTAACAGTTAAAGAGGAGTTAGTTTCTAAACAGAGAGGTCTGCTGTTAAATAAGGGTTTGACAAGAAATAAAATAAACCAGGCAAGTGCCGGGCTGGGCTCCCGCTGTGCCTGCCGTCCCCAGAAGCACCAAAACCCGAGGGGCAGACCCCACCATGCCTTCCTCCCTCATTTTCAAGGCTCCTGTGGGCACTGGTGGGGATCACTGGAGGGGCTGCTCCTGGCAGGGGTGTCCCAGCGCACCGGGGCAGGGAGGGTGTGCCTGGCCACCAGCCAACAGGTCCTTTCCAAAAGGAGCAGTTGGAGCAGGCGCCAGGGTTGAACTCACCTCGGCACTCCACGCCTGGGTCGCCCCAGAAGAGCTCCTGGCACTCCCGGCAGGTCTGGCCTCCAAAGCCCGGCATGCACTGGCACTGCCCTGTGAACTGCCAAAAAAACCAACCCCAACAGGAGAGGTGACCACCTCAGCAGCTCGGCCCCACACCGGAGCGAAGGCCGAGCCGTCGCAGCGTGTCCTGTGCTCCCCTCACCTCGTTGCAGGCGGGCCCAAGGGAGCGCGTGGGGTCGCAGCCGCACTGCTCGCAGCCGGTGCCGCTGGCAAGCCTCCACGTGTGCGGGGTGCAGCGGTCGCAGGTCTGTCCCACCACGTTGGGGAGGCACCGGCACTGCCCTGTGGCTGCCTCACACCGGCAGCTCTCTGAACCCTCGCAGTCCTCCCGGACGGTGCCCAGGTAGTTGCAGACGCACTCTGTGAAAAGGGAAAGAGCGTGGCACCTCGATGTCAGCCTGCCCTCTGGTTACCAGACTGACAGGAGTTCGCATCTAGTTTATTCTCCCAGTCCCCTGAGGAGCGGGCAGATGCTGGCACATCCCAATGCCCGTGGCCAGGCCTGGCTGACCCAAGGCTGAATGACACCCAGCACCACGTAAGAGCCATCCTCATGTTGCAGGCTGGACACCTCTACACCTTCTGCCCCAGCACACAGGAGGTGACAGGAGCCCCTCATTCAAGCAGCCTAGCCTTCCCCCTCCTTTCCTCCCTGTGGACTCAAAAAAAGCTGAAGCCGCCGCTACGATAGCGGATCTGCTTGGAGCAGCCGATGGCGCACCAAACAGAGCAGGGCTCCGCTCGCCCACCCAGCAATCCATCTGCCCTGCCAGGCTGTGTCTGGCACCGAGGGAGAGGAGGGTCTGCCTCCTCACCATCGGGTTCAGCTCCCTCCCACTGTCCGGCCACATCTGCAGGAACGCTGGTGTCAACAAAAGCCAAACCCTCACCCAGTCACCCACCATCTCTGAGGAAAAAGTAAACAA
This sequence comes from Burhinus bistriatus, assembly GCA_013397275.1. NCBI lineage: Eukaryota > Metazoa > Chordata > Aves > Charadriiformes > Burhinidae > Burhinus > Burhinus bistriatus. The sequence continues at coordinate 286,340 of VYXH01003716.1, read as the reverse complement.
AGACCATTAACAAGAGGGCAAGAAACTCCCCTCCTGCAAAAGCCTTGTCCTTTCAGCACATGTAAATGCTGTCCCTGCGCTCCCTGTCAAATATAAAGGACTCCTCTCCCAGTCAGGAGCCCCACTGAGTGGCAGGGCAGCTGCACACAACTCCAGCTGGAGGTAATTAAGTTCCCCTCCACTGCAAATGCTCCCAGGTAAATTAAAAAGAGCTCAGGCCGCCTCGTGACATGGCTGGCAGAGGGGTTGTGGCCGTGTCTCCCCACTCACTTCTGCAGTCCTGCTGCAGGGCGCTCCCGTAGTAGCCCTGTTTGCAGAGGTGGCAGTTTTCGCCCTCCGTGTGATACAGGCACTTCATGCACATTCCCGTCTTCTTGTCGCAGGCCTCCGGGTCAGTGGCATCGATGTTGTTGTTGCACTGGCATGGCTGGCAGGCGCCGCCAACCTCGTCGGGGCTCCCAAAGAAGCCAGACGCACATTCATCACATCGACTGCCTGGTTGAACAAACAGGCACGGTGGGAATTACCATCACGGCTCACTAGTGTGCAGCCCCGTAAATGGTAAGACTGAGGCAAGACAATAAAGGCCATTAACGGGGCGGGGGCGGGGGGATGTTAACTACATCATGCTCAAAGCAACAGAGGCAGCAGCAGCTTGGTGCGGCATGGACGGTACCGCCTGGGCACCAAGGCATGGTGTGGCAGCCTAGCTGCCAGCACACTCGTCCTCTTGGTTCCACTGCTGTGCTGTCCACCTCTGCCGACCACCAGAGCTGCTCTGCCCTGGCACCTTCCAAGTGCTGCCAACCTCCAGCAGCAACACATTGATGCTGGTGCTGTGGTCACATCCAACAACCCATATGAACATACCCCTCCTCAGCCGGGAGGTTCAACCCAAGCAGCCCCCCTCCATGCACCCACCAAGTACCTATGTATCCCACGCTACAGACACACACGACTTGCAGCGTGACCGGATCCTGGTAACAGCCACTGGCAAACTGGCGTCCGCTCTCAGGGCCATCAGGGCAAGGGCAGGGGCGGCAATGGTCACCCGATCCGAGGACGGGGTCTCCGTAGTAGCCAGCCTGGCACCTGTGTGATGGGGTACATGGTATTCAGGGGACCGCAGGCAAATGGACTGAAGCCTTGCTATAACTACACCCAGGTTTTCAACCACCGTGAAGAACCACAGCACAGAAACATCCTTACAGCTTTCCTGTGCCACTTGCACTCCGAACAGCTGTGCCCACAGAGGCAAATTTGTCTGGCTTATGCCAGTGTAAGAGTAGGAGACCCAAAGCAGACGCCTCTCAGGAGGCTTGCAATGGAGAAAGCCACTCTGAGGCCCTGGTGTCCCACAACGCACTCTCGGATGTCTGGGCAGGTGCTGCTGGGAGGTGGGAGGCCACAGGCAGGGAAGAGGGGGTCCTCGCTCCCATCTTCCTCCAGGACCACTAGCACTGCTCTGACGCCCATGGTCCAGGGACTTTCCCCACGGATTCATGCCTGCCCAAGCACCAGCACCAGAGGGGAACAGCTGCTGTGCCCATCCTGCTGGCGGGAAGGAGAGGGGGTGTGTGCCATACCTCTCGCAGTTGTGCCCTGCCGTGTGGTCCCGGCAGCTCAGGCACTCCCCGGTGTAGGGGCTGCAGTCGTCGGCGTGGCCATTGCAGTGGCAGGGCTGGCAGCTGGGGAAGCCCCAGAAGCCGGGCAGGCAGCGGTCGCATTGCCGCCCATACACCCCGGGGAAGCAGTGGCACTGCCCCGTCTCCGCGTCGCAGAAGGCATTGTAAGAGCCTCGGATGTGGCACTCGCACGCTGTAAGAAGAGGGGGAGAGGGGCTGCATTACCTTGGCAAGCCCTAAACGTGGGGCCCCAGCCGCAGCACAGCCCTGAGCCAAGGGTTTAACATACGTCGGCATCCACTCGGCCCGAACCCAAAGGTGCCAGGGGCGCATCTGTCGCACTGTCTTCCAACGACGTTGGGACGACATTGGCACTGCCCTCCACTGGGGTCACACACCGAACTCAGGGAGCCCTGGGGGTCACACTGGCACGCTGAGTGGAGAAAAGCATCAGGGGGAATGAGTACCAAAGTACAGGATGTGAACCACCTGCCTCATGCCACACACACACCTTCCCTGTGCAAACCTCTCTGCCTGGAAGCGCCATCCAGCTTCCAGACGCAGTTTGCCCTACACGTAGATGGTTACGTACATAACGCGGTCTCGTGTAATAGCGCAGAAATGCTGAATATGATGTTCTTGCAGACATCTGTCATGGGGGTTTTCACAACACTCCTGCTGTTTTCCAGACACCGGTATCTCTGGAAAGTTTCCCAAGCGCTGTTCATGACCACGTCTTCACCTGAGCCTCCCACTGTGAATATGTCCAGCGATTTGCAGTATGGCATGAGAACAAGCTACAAAACAATTTTACAATAACAAAGTGTCACTATTTATAAACAGCCCCCACCACAATTGTGAAAATTCAGGATTATCCTGTGTCCTATCATACTTTTTTGGCCCAAAAGCAAACAGCCAGACAGAATTTGGAAGGGAAATGACGATATTTCTCTAGTTTTTGGTGGAATAGTTCTGGTATCTACCAAATTCTTACCAAATCTACCAAATGCTATCCATTCAAAACAAAAAGGCTGACATTGACATTCATGACATACATGGCACACATTAGCCTCCCCAAAGAAACTACAGGTCTGTGGAACAAGCTGCAGTCCTGTAAAATACAGCAAAAGCCTCTTAGGAGAAAAACAACCCACATACTTGGAGACTGAAGAAACCTGCACTGCTTGACATTGTTCAGTTAAAATCTGGCTTCAGCCGTAAGCAACAATGTTTTAAAATATTGCCTTGGATTCACACAGATGCATGCCAGAGGAAATGCAAACTTTCAGGCCTTTAAATACACTTTTACCCCAGAACATCCCTGAAATAATTTCTGCTCACAGAGTCAATGAGTGTGTACGGGCTCTCTGTCTCCGTATCCACTGAGGAGTACTGGGGCAGCTCCAGGCGGATGGTGTAATTCAGCCCCTTCTCAAAGCAGACGGGCCGCGGGAGAACGACGTATCTGGATTAGGAACAGGAAACAATTCTTACTTCAAACATCCAGCACCATAAAGCATTTCAGGTGACCCTATAAAGCAATCGAGATAATGGAAAGCAGCCAAGACCGGGCAGAACAAAAGGTATGATGCGAAGAGGCAGTTTGGAGGCTTGTGCAAGTCAGAACCGGAAAAGCTTATCGGCAAAGTACAGAATCATACCGATGTTCTCCCACAGGCTGTGCAAACACTTCCCCCCCTCTATACTCAGTGAACAAAACAAATCAGAAAACAAGAATAAACTTAAAAGCTTTGAGTCTACAGACACAATGCCAAGTATGTTTTTATAACCCACTGGAAATTAAATTCCATCCATTTTCACAGAGGTCACAGCAAACTGAAAATGTGATGCTACTCTTTCAATTTTTAAAATGTTTTTTCTCCTTTTGGCCCATCCATTTGTACCAACCTGGAGCCAGGTGACAGTGAGACAACCTGATTATCATCATCAGGAACTGTATTGCCACACCGGCTACCCGTGGGAATCTTGCCTGGGCGTGAGACGCTGATCACAGCTTTTTCCCACTGATCTGGCAACTGGGGGGAAAAAAAGGCTGATCAGCATCAAGCAACGGCTGTAAGCTCCTGGAAGCATCCAGAGCTCAGGCCAGGAAAAGCATGCGCACAGATGGGGTGGTCACTGTCCTTCAGAGAGGATGCAGCTCCAGCATCAATGGGGCATCCACCGGCTGCAGGTTTGGGCTGAGACAAGGCAAGGCAAGTGCCCCGCGGCATCCTCCAGCACAACAGCCTCTCTCCCTCCCTCCCTCCCCAAAAAACATGACTAGGTATAGGTGGTCAGCAGCCCCATCTGCAGCATGGCATCAGCCGGTTTGGCGACCTCCTTTTCCCCCACCTCTGGGTACTGCACCTGAGTATTTCACTGCAGTCAATGGCTGCCAAGCTCTAGGTAAGGAGCTATGGGGATTTTTCTCTTTCCCTTCACCCTGAGAATTATCCACAGTCAAAACCGACTGCTTGCAAGCTCTTGGCTGCAGGCATTCAACTTCCAAGATGGGCAATTTGTCTCCTAAGGCACATAACAGCATTTCCACCCATTAGAAGGCCATCTGGCTGATACCAAATTTATATTCCAATCTGTCCTGATAGGACTTGTCACTTTTTAATTTGCTCATTAAACAGGCGCTGAAACAACGCACTAATGAACGAAACTGTGAAGCAAATAATACTAGTAATAGCCAGCATCTTCTTGGATTTTCACAAACCTCAGACATTTAGCTGAGCATCCACTCTCGTCTTTGAGTCCTGATGACTCCTGCAAGCGCTGGGCTCCTGTGAGTTGTGTACTGGGACAGCCAGCACCTGCCAGGAGGCAGCAATGCCCATACTCACAGACCTACCTGCGGCTCATAGCGGACCAGGATATCATACTCCATGGAGTAGGGGATGTTGTCAATGTAGAATTCCAGGTATGCCCCCTCAGGAACCCTTACAAATCCTATGCCTGTCCATGATGGTGTGCGGTCTGGCGTGTACTGGCGCTCTATTATGTTTACTCCCTACAAAAACAGGGAACAGAAATGTTAATACCAATACATTAAATTTGTGAGCCTCATGGGAGTGAGTGAAGCGATGAGTTCTGCTGATGGATCACTTCTGGATCGCAGCATCCATTGTTTGCATCCCAGAGAACACAAATTCTCTTTTAAACCCATGTGCATGCACATCGTTGCCCTTCCACTTAACAATATACAAAAAGCAAGAAAGATAAAATAAAACAACACTGCAAAACTCTTCATCCATTTCTCTGTTATAGTGGGGAATTAAACTTAAAAACTTGCTGTAACTAATCCACCAGCTATGACATCTTGTTTACTGTAAGGACTTTCACATCACACTTGTAGCAGTAGGATTTACTGCAGTGGCACATAACCGCTCTACTAACCTCCCAAGCTGAGTGCTAATTACTTCCTGACTACAACAGGCCACTCCAAACCAAACCACTGCTCAGGATAACATTTGAAAAGCAGATCACGGCCATCATGAGTAGGGTGTCACTAAATAACAGAGATCCTGATCATCAATAGATATTTAACAGCCCAATCAATGTGTGGTCACTCTTTTCAGTCTGAGGTGCCAGGTTTTTATCTGCTACTCTTTATATAAAGCAAAGAGGAAGAAAAAGGCAACAGAAAGTGGAAACGTATGGTGTTCAAACTTCCCGTTTCAAATATATCTGCATCCATGAATAGTTCTCTCCATAGAAAAACATCCTGTGCATTCCTAAGGAAGCTGCTTCAGTAGAAAGGGATAAAATGTAAGGAAATGTCTATATATGTACATATCACTTCGGCATGTCCCCTCATATATTCTTACACTCTTTGAAGAGAGCCTGGCTATAAATTATTACCCTTTGGCTTTACAAAAAGGATTTGAGCTCCCCAGAAAGGACTGCAGGCAGGTCGCGAGCAATGGTGTGAAAGCTGTGGGGCGCATCGGGGCTTGGCACCACCCGAAAATCTCTACAAGCCCGTGCCACTTGGTTTTGTCTTGTGCTGGCCCCCCACCTGCAAATTCAGAGCTTTATTCTGCCACCAGATTTGTAAGAAAGTTTTTTGGTATCAGCATTTTAAAAAATGGTTTGTTCTAAAGGTTTTAAAAGGCAACCAGTGGCACATCCCCTCATTCTGCTTGGGAAGCTGGGTTTTCACACTAAGCTCCTCCATCCCTGAGTGCCATGAGCCTTGGGAGGGCTTGGGTACCACCTCTCCAGCCCAGCAGACACCCATGCACCAAAACCCCTGTGCCACCTCACACACCCTCCACTATGGTTCAACTTCTGCTCTACGCTGTCTTCCCTCTCCACAGTTAGAATAGAACAGAACAGAACAGAACAGAATAGTTCAGTTCAGTTGGACGGAACCTACAATGATCATCTAGTCCCACTGCCTGACCAATTTGGGGCTGACTGAAAGTTAAAGTATGTTAAGGTCATTGTGTTCAGTTTCGGGCCCCTCACTACAAGAAAGACATTGAGATGCTGGAGTGTGTCCAGAGAAGGGCAACGAAGCTGGTGAAGGGTCTAGAGAACAAGTCCTGTGAGGAGTGGCTGAGGGAACTGGGGTTGTTTAGTCTGGAGAAAAGAAGGCTGAGGGGAGACCTTACTGCTCTCTACAGCTACCTGAAAGGAGGTTGCAGTGAGGTGGGGGTCAGTCTCTTTTCCCAAATAACTGGTAATAGGATGAGAGGAAACAGCCTCAAGTTGCAGCAGGGGAGGTTTAGATTGGGTATTAGGAAAAATTTCTTCACTGAAAAGGTTATCAAGCATTGGAACAGGCTGCTCAGGGAAGTGGTTGAGTCACCATCCCTGGAGGCATTTAAAATACACGTAGATGTGGTGTTTAAGGACATAGTTTAGTGGGACTTGGCAGTATTAGGTTTATGGTTGGACCCAATGATCTGAAAGGTCTTTTCCAACCTAAATGATTCTATGATTGTCCAAATGCCTCTTAAACATTGACAGGCTTGAGACATCCNAGCCTTACTAAAATCTGGAAAAACTTCTTTCACTGCCTTCCCTTCATCCACTGGGTGGGTGACCTGATCATAGGAGGATATCAAATTAGTTGAACAGGACTTTCCCCTTGTGAACCCACATTGACTGTGTCTGATGACTGCAGTATTCTTTAGGTGCCTTTCAATAGTACCCAGTATAATCTTCCCCATAATTTTCCCAGGAACTGAGGTTAGACTAACAGATCTGTAGTTCCCTGGGTCTTCCCTCAGGCCCTGCTTGTAGATGGGAATAACACTGCGTAGCTTCCCGGCAGCAGGGGCCTCCCCAGACTCCCAAGATCTTTGGTAGATGATCGAGAGAGGTCCTGCTGTAACATCTGCTAGCTCCTTCAGTACTCTGGGATGAATCCCATCAGGCCCCATGGACTTGTGAACATTCAGCTGATACAGCTGGTCCCTTACAATTTCTAAGTCCACAAATGGAAAGTCACTGGTCCCACACTTATGGTCCTCTGACTCAGGGGACTGGGCAGCCCAAGGTCTATCAGTATTATTAAAGACTGAGGCAACAAACACATTCAATGCCTCCTCTTTTCCTCCATCCCTATTAGTCAGATGACCATCTTCAACAAGTATCGGTCCAATGTTTTCTTTAGACCTCCTCTTGCTATTAATGTACTTTAAAAAGCCCTTCTAACAGCCCTTACCTAACAGCAAAAATCCTCTGCCTTGGCTGCAACTGCAAAGTGGTTGCATTTTGCCTGAAATAAATAAATTAGGACAAAGTGCCCCAACTATAGGCAGACAAGGATCTGCTGCTTTAGAAAAACTATTATCTCACCTCCCCGACTCCTTGCTGGAGGCAACAATAATTGATGTAATCACCTAGCTGCTGTTAATGAATTAAAAGCAAGGCTGTGCGGTGGTGAACAGAAAGAGCCAGAAACCCTGATGTACCACGCCAGCCGGCTAAACAACCCAGAGGCAACCTCACTTACAAAAACAGTTTTTTGCACAATCAACCATGGGTTTAGTCATTAATAAAAGAAATGTTACTGATGTACAGAAACTCTAAAAGCCACGACAATGTGCTTAAATGTGTGCTTTGTTCTCTCTCGGTTTCAGTGACACCAAAGAGAAGAGCGAGTGTCGGTGTCCCACCGCTCTTGAGATAAGAGGGGAAGGAGAAGTGGGTGCAGCGGGCGCGTACGCAGTGGGGTACGGAAAGGCATGCTAACAGGAAACAAGCTGTACAGCCATGATCAAAGAAACAGGTTTAAAAAGGAAAATGGCAGTTTTCCCCTGCTAAATTACTACATTATTTATCAATACTAGATTGAACAGCTACAGGTTGACAGTTTTCAATTCAATTCTGTGTTTTCCACATTTTAATTGCAAAACACTCAGGGTATAAAACAGACACATCCAAGATCCACATGGTGAAACAACTTTCCCACAGCTGTCCAGACACATCAGCCCACAGAAACTGCTACTCACGGGACCCAAGCTGGCTTCCTCTGCCTCGTAGATGTAATGGTCGAGCGAAATGAAGTAATAGCCAGGCTCCACCTGGTTACACTGACGTCCAAACATGTGGGGCCGGCACTCGCATTGGCCAGATTCACTCGAGCAGCTAAAATGGAAGAGCAGTGAATGTACAACGCATCTTGGCTATGCCGAGACACAGCTAGAGCCAATTCTAGCTTTGATGTTTTAACTGGCACAGGAGGAGAAGTGCTTCTGGACACAGCTGCCTCTAGACAAAAGATGTTCTCGGGCGCTGCAGCTGGACCATCTGCACTGCTAAAATGGCAGCACGGTCCCGGGTGCAATCTTGGCTCCACCCAACTATCATTCTGGGAGCAAGCACAGGCCAGGGACCATTTCCAGTAGGCACTTTGCATGCAGTTTTCTCTGTTTGGGTGGTGAGAGGATTTCATGCTACGGATGCAGGCAGTTCCCTGGGGCCAGAGTGCAGTCCTGGGAGAGCTTCACTTGCTACCACAGATGTAGCCAAGAGGCATGTCTGTCCTGCAAGCCGAGGGCAGTCCTCGGTTCCTGGCTTGCAGGTCATGCAAGCAGTGTATCTGTTTGTACGGGCTCAGGCAAAGCAAGAACATGCATGACCCTGCATGTCCTGGGACGTCAAGCTCCTCTCCTATGCTGCAAAGCACATCCCGAGAGGTTGCCCAACGGCAGCTCTGAACAGGGGAAAACCATATCCAGCTGCTTTAGAGTAGGACAGACAGTCAAAGACATGGGACAGACAGAGCCATTGCTGGGGAACGCAGAAGGTCTGTGCAGGGTGACACACAACACCTCCACTTCCTTCATAATGAGCCATTTTCTTTTCTCAATACAGCTCTATCCCCAAACAGCCTTTTGGTGGTGTTATTGTCCCCAGGGACTCCACCCCGCTTACGAAGAACCTTTGGGCAGGTTGTATTTTTGCATGTGCCTGTTCACACTTTTTCATAGGAAGGTTTTATGGTCCACCAAAAGACACTCCTTTCTTTAAATTCGAGTTGAATTTAGAAACATTTTCTAAAGTCAAACCCCTCTGGTTTCCACAGAAAATCTCCGGGCTTCTCAAGCCCACATTCGAAGAGTAATTTTTAACTGAAATAATTTTTGAAATTGCAGAGATTCACTTAAACATTCACTTTGAGATGCCAGAAGTGCCCTAGCTGCCCCAGAAGGGGTGCTGGGAAGTTTCCCCTCGGAGGATGGCGATGACTCCACTGCCTGGGTTACAGCGTGGAGGGGCTGAATTTTGGGTGAGGCGTGGCTGCCCCAGGCGCTGCATCCCACACCCTGAATGGGAGCCAGGAGGCTGCAATTCAGCAGCTGAGGAGAGGAGCCTTGGGGAGGTTGAAGCTCTGCCGGGAGCCAGAGCCGGGCTTCGCAGCTCTCCTGTGGCTGGAGGAAAGCACAGCTGCTCCCTGCCCACGCCAGGATGCCGCATGTCCCCATCCCACGTGGTTTTGCAATCGCTGGGCTCAGCACAAGGGCCGAGCCGTACCCCAAATCCTTGGAGGCAGCTGCACCACGGGAGCCATTAGGAGCTGCGTGGCGTAACCAATCTGCGCGCAGGGAGCAAGCACGGAGGAGTAAATAATCACTAACAACCACGCCGCTGTCTGCCGAGGGTTAATAATTCACTCGGGAGCGGAGGGAAGAGATGGCCCATGGGACATTCCCACGGTGATCCCTACTGCAGATGGGGTGTCTTCAGGCTGTAACAACGTACAGAAATCACAGCGGGACCAGTCCCAAACTCCCCCAGTCTGGTCCCGCGGACTCCAGTGGGAAACAGTTTGTCCACCCCCTTAGGAAACTTCTGTGGCTTTAGACAAAAGCAGGATGTTTTAAAGAGTTTGTGAAGGGAAAAAGGGAAAAAAGAGAGTGAAGGAATGTGCTGCTGTTGCAAAGTCTGGGGTCGCACACTCAGAAAACTTCTCTGGTCAGAGGAGCAGTCTGGCTATCCAGCACCCCTCTGACCAGGCGTTTCAGCCAGGACTTTACATGCTCTTACTGATGGATGCATCTTCAAAACCTCTGCTTTTCTCTGAAAAACCTCCACCTCCCCAATAGGCACTTCCAGGTCCACATCCCACCCCAGGCAGCACCACTGGAGCAACGCAGCAGTACCCTGCAGTTAGCGCACTTTCCCCAGCACGGGTGGACAGACAGACTGGCCAAAGGGCCAGTCTGGGAGCAAACCAAGAACCAGTCTGATGGCCCATGTCACCACTTGATTCCTGCTTTGATCCTGTGAGAGCAAAGCTTTGACACGGACTATATCCCAGGTTACGGCCAAGGCAGAACTCCACCCACGGCTGGCTCCTACCCTGGCTGACCAAAGGCAAAGCTACACTAAAAACAGTTTTACATGTTCATCTGCACCAGTGGCACAAATGGAGGCTGTTCAGCATGGAAAAGACATGGATGCCTCTGTCACCTCTTGCTGCAATCAAGACCTGCCACTTTCTGGGGCAGAAAGACAGTCCCAAACATCCTCCTCCAGAGCACATCGAGCCCTGGATGTTGTGGCTGCAAATGAAGCGAAACTCACTGGGGTGAATGATTACAGGAGAGTAACCAGGATGAAACTCACTTGTTGTTCAGTGCTCCTCCCTGGTCGCAGTCGCACGGCCGACATCCATCCATGTCGTTGCTCAGGCCCCAGTGCTCAGGCTGCAGGAAGAAACATCACTAGCACCGTAACATGGTGGTGGTTTAACCCCATCTACCCCAAAGGCACATTTTGAAATACTCAGCATAAGCTACCCCAGACTGCCTTCCAACCCATAAATCCTGCTCCTCTGGTTGTGGATCTACTCCCACAACCACCAACACAATCTCCTCACCTGCTCTCCTCCACTTTGTTGACCATCTCAAGGGCTTGAGAAAAAAACACATCTTTCCGCCTAGGTTTAAAAGCAAGATTCAGGAGGCCCTAAGCTCAGAGACCTCACTTCTACTACACCATTTACACCAGTCTGGGCTCCTGACTCATGAAAGGCTTGGAAAATCACAGCCCAGTACATCACGCCACAGCAGAGCCATGCGTGCGGTGGTGGGGCTTTGTGTGGGGCATTGCCCTTGCAGGGCTGCTACTCTGCAACTTGCTTGTTGGACAGACCGACTTGTTTCACTTTTCCATGTAGTTCACTGTTAGATAAGACAGTCTGTCAGTGTTTATACAAACATATCCAGTTATCTGACAGTGTGTTTCTATAACACTCCAGTACACATAAACACTGTATGGAAATGTATGCGTATGAAATAATCCCTGCCTAAAATAATGGCCTGTATAGAAAGTGATTTTTTTGGTAACACTGCTTCTCTGACCATTTAGTCTTTCACCCCAGCAAGGGCTCCAGCAGAACTGTCCCAGATCCCTCACTTTCACAGAGCAACCACTACAGGTATCCTAATGTCTCACTCCTTATGGTCTCAGGAATTAATCTGAATGCTTTTGTCTGCCTTGACGTGCCTCCCAGCTCCCTGTAACCACAGCATACTTCACGGCTCCTGACATCCCAAGGTGCCCACTCCAGCCTGAACGCCAGGTGCCCAGTCGCAGACAGCTAAGAGACGGCAGCCAGCACCTCGCTCCATGCTTTCCCCAGACCAGCCTCCCTCACGCCAGCATCTCCTAATTTATTTTACAGCAAGCTACTTACCAGGCAGTGATTGCACTGCTTTCCTGTCACCAGGCGCTTACAATAGCAGTTTCCTGTCTCCGAATCACAAGGATTCCCCCCAGGGTGGGTACCCAGAGGATTACACGCACAAGCTAGATTGGGAAATACAAATAGGCAGGTCAAAACACAGGATTGGCGTTACATTTTAGACAGTGTCCAACTTAGGAATTTACATTAAATCTTCCCCTGAATTCCCCAGGACAGAGATTAATTACACACTTTGCCCACCATCCATCCCAGTAAAACTTCCCTGGCTTAGAGACTTACAATTAAAAACAAATAAGGAGGATTCTACTATTTCCACTGCATACACTAGAAGGATCAGCTGCGGAACTGAGTTTTAAGGGTGGGTGGACTCTAAGCTACGGCAAATCTACAAGAATGTTTTTCCTTTAGCAAAAAGATGGAACAAAGGGAAAAAAACCACCCCAGAAACCAACTTCTCCCAGCTCTAACAGCTCCTCAAAGAGCTTTTGATCACACATAAAGGAACATATGTTTTTACTCACACTGACAACCCACTGGGTCATCGGCACTCAGACCATAGAAACCTTCTTTGCAGAGGTCACAACGCTCCCCTTCGACAAATAATTTACAACGGCATTGTCCGGCAATGAGGCCAGTGGAGAAATCAGTGTAGCGATCGCAGATGCCACCATTTTGGGAGCCAGCTGGGTCACAGTTGCAAGCTAAGAAGGAAGCATTGTGCGTGTGTTATTAACTGCTACAAAAGAAAAGGCCAAGTCTCACACTGAATTATTTAAACTCAGCTGCCATGCAGAGAGAGTATATCATTCCTGCAACTATTAGACACAACATGGGTTGAACACATAATGACCAAAGAAATTTCCAGATTCTCTAAGAGAAAACAAAATCCAGCTAGGCTCACTCAAGACCTCCAAGACAACCACCTTCCCTCAGGGATCTTTGTTTGTGAGCACAGCATTGGCCAAAAGAAGGCAAGTAAATCCTAAATTCTCCAGGGAAAGCCCTGGGGAGCCATGGCCATTCCCACCCCGAGGAGTGGGGCTGCACTTACGCTCACATACGTCGGGGTCCCGCAGATCTCTCTCCGGGTGCTGGAAGTAGAAGGGCTTGCACTGCTCACAGTTGCGTCCTACGGTGTTGTGCTGGCAGTCGTCACACACTCCTCCGCTGGTATTCCCCGTTGTCATGTACACAGCCATGTCGAAGTGGCACCGGTTGGAGTGGCCATTGCAGTTGCACTCTGTGACAAAGACAGGAAGCAAAGTAAGAGTCTGGTCCCAGGGGAGATGCAAGTCTGCAGAGAAGACACACCAAAGTCAACTAAAGAACATGCAGGACTTTATGTATTGTCACAAGTTCCCAAGTAACAGCATGTAACGCTCACACCAGACTCCAGTCCTGCATTTTACTCAAACTCACTTTTGCACGCATTACTATTGCGGCCTTCAGCGGGTCGCCAGGGTAAGTCATGGTAGAAATCCAAACACTGTTCACAGTTTAACCCTTTGGTATTATGTCTGCACATGCAGTGCCCATGGACCTGTCATTAAAAAAAAAAAAGGGGGGGGGGGGGGGGGGA
>VYXH01003716.1:203854-262860 GCA_013397275.1 Burhinus bistriatus | reverse complement strand
CCGCCGCAGCGCCAGGCCCGGGGAGGGGGTGCGGAGAAGCGGCTGCCGTCGAGGAAGGGCAGCCCAGCCGGGGTGGGAGGCTGGGGGAAGGGGACGTCCTCCCCGCTGCAACCAGGGAGCCCCGAGGGGGGAGCGGGGGGACTACAGCCCCCCGCCACCACAGGTCGTGCCCTCCCCGCTGCTGCCCAGCTTTGGGCAGGGTGCAGCAATCAGAGAGGGGGGAGAGAGGGTCACCGATGGGGCGACCCCTCTCCCTGCCCCTGTCTGTGGGGAAACTGTGGGAATGGGGGTTTTGACCCAATCTGGCCTTCTGCCGGGGGTGCTGGTGGGGCTGGGCACCTGGGAGGAAGGGAGGGAGGGATGGATGGATGGATAGATGGATGGATGGAGCGGAATGTACCCGTGTGGCAAGGCCCAAAGCCCAGCAAAGGGCCAAGGGGTTGGCAACCATTGCATGTGATGCTCAGCAGCTCCGAATCGCCTGGTGCTGTGGTGCTCGCTCAGGTGGTTCAGGAGTGCCATTCCCGGGGATGGCATCCATGCTGCCGTGCATGGCTGGGTCTGGCCGTGGTGCGGGAAGAGTGGCCCGTCCAGCCCAGGCCGGCAGCGGCCAGGCTATTTCTTGTTAGCTGGGAGCATGCGGTGCTGCTGCCTTCCCAGGGGCGAGGGGTGAATGGCTGTGCTGGAGCTGCCCCCACACTCCCAGCCTCCTCCTTTGGTTGGTGCGCTCTGTCGGAGACACAGGGGCTTCATTGGCTGGTGGCAGAGTCCCCTTGGCACCCAGGGGAAAGGTTTTCTGGTAAATAACCACCGAGGAGCAGGTATGAAGGATTGACGTGTTTGAAGAGCACAGCCCCAGCTGGACGCAGGCTGGGACGGATGCCTGGGTTTATATATCCGAGTTTTGCTTGTGCACGTGTAACACGTAAACTTTTGTAAATCTTCACCAGGTACCAATGTCCCTCAAGAACACTTTGCCCTCACTATTTGCAGTGCCGGAGTGGAAATGGTCTGTCTGTCCCAGCAAACCCTGCCGAGGTAGGTAAATATGTTCGTTCTCATTTTACAGATGGATAAGCAGAAACAGAGAGATACCAAGTGACTTGCCCTAAAGGTTAAACACCAGGTCTGAAACATAACCCAGAACTCCCAATTGAAGAGCTCGTGGGGCTGTTTCATTAAAGATATCCAGGAAATTAAACCATTTTAAGCTGACAGGGCAGGTATTGTAACTCTAAACCTTGTCTGCAATGTGGCCTTCTAAATTCACAAAACTAATTCAGTTTCACAGTCCTGTCATGTAAATCAGAGCACGGCTTTGTTGTTAAGCTTCAGTACAACAAACATTTTTGTCCTGCTAAAAGAAAATGTTTTACTCTGCTGTGGCTAGAAACTCCTCCAGTCCATGGCAGATCGGCAGTGGCATCACTGCATGTGTGACTGTGCAAGGACAGAGTGTTTCATTGCCACTAGATTTTTTTTCTGTCCCATATTTTTTCAATTTTCATAGAAGTTTTCTCCTCTTCTTCTTCTTTTTTTTTTTTAGAATTTTTTTTCTCTTTTTTTTTTTTTTTTTTTTTTTTTTTTTTTTTTTTTTTCTGTTTCATAGCCTTGTAGAAGTCCTGTCCTCCCCTAAACCTAAAATGGGCTAAAGTTGCCCCCTGGAGCTCCTTGCCGCTGTGGTTAGGCTCCTTTGTGCCTTGGGGTGGATGGTGTGACAATGTGCTGTTTTTGTGTGACAATGCGCCTAGGGGTGAGTGACCCTGCTGTGTGGCATCGGGGATCGAGTTGGAGTTGTAGCCACAGACCAGGGTGGCCACCATCGCCCGTAACCGTGGTCACCTTTCAGAGGTAGCCAAAACCACCAGCATTCACTGTGTAGGTGATTAGGTGCAGTAAACTTGTTTGTGTCCACCCCTCTCTGCAGTGCTAGTGAGCAAGTGGGACTATTTTAATTTGATTCTTCAAATGATAAAAATTCAGTTTTGTGTCGTGTCCTGTCCTTGTGGTTGGTGAAGCAGCTTTACAGTCGTGGGGTGTCTGTGTTTGTGCTGGGTTGGAAGTCTTCTCAAAGAACGAAATTTCAGAATTTGACCTCAGTGGGACCCACTTGATTACTCGTTTTCCTATAACACTGCAGTGGTTGAATGTCTAGCAAATAGAGCTGTTGAGATAATTTTTGATTAAATATATCTTTGATTATATGTGGGTTTGGTTAAGTGTTTGCATTTTGATGAATGTCATTGAAGTCAAAATGCTCTACAGCAAGATACTTGTTTAAATTTTTTTTCAAGAAACAGTTTTCTGAAGCCACTTCTGCCCACAAGAAAGAGGGCCAGGGAGAACTAAAAATAGGCATTTTTGATCCAGATACAGCATTTTCCCACAAACTAACTTTGCAAAAACACTTCAAAAATTTTTGCACCACTTCCAGTAGGGAAAGCTGGACAGTTGTAAACTTCAGAAGCTGGCACAGGATGGATATGGTGTTCTGTAGCTGCTGGTCCCATCGGGTCTGATCGCTTTGTGTGTTTGAGCAGGCTTGGAGGAAGGTAGGGGAGGTTAGACTCCACGCTGACTTTCTTTTTCCTGTTTCCGTTTTTCTTCCAGCGATTTCTGTTTCCCTCCATGGATACATCTCCCTTACAGGCCTGTTTACTGGCATTGTGTTTACAGACTTCTCAGCCTCAGGGCTTGTCGAAAGCCATATGGCAACACTCACAGGCAACAGTGGATTTTAGGAGGAAGTTCTCTTTCAACTTTCTGCTTGTGAATTCAGATTTTTAAAGACATGAATGAAGTAATTTTGGCTTATATGCAATTGGGAATTTCCATCCAAGTGCTTCAGTTTGCCTGTTTCAGGTGCAGTGCAGCAGAGCCTCATTGAAACCTGCAGGAAATCCTTCGTTACCTGGAGACCTACGTGTGAGCAGCTGGGTGAGTTGTGTGCTCTGAGTGAAACAGAGATGCTCGATTTCATTATGGCAAAGTCAATCTAAATACACTCGTCTGATTACAGCCTAGTAACTTATAAAGAAGCCTCACACCTCACAGATGATTTTTTTAAAGTGCTAAAATTCAGAAAAAGCTAAACCGCAAATTACGTGCATACCTGCATTCAGGTGTCTTTGTTAGATTATATTGAAGTTATAATTTGATTCCATCATTTTCACAATATTATATTATTATATGGGTAATGCATGTTGCACATTGCCCTGGAGCACAGCTGGTTTGAGTTAAAGAAGTATCTCTGAAACCTCAGCTGTGCCAGCAATTCCCACCCAAGCCCCCCACCGCATACAAATGCTACTTTAGCTCTCCTAAACACATAGTGGTAACTATGGAGGGTTTATCTCCATTGGATCGAAACAATGCTTGCTTTTAGATAAGGATTGTTTTAAGGATGCTGCTGGCATGAGGATGGGTAAACACTAAGAGTTTTACAGATGTGGTCTGGGCTGCATCAGAGCTCTGAAGCAGTGCTGGGCTTCTCACCCGGCTGAATGAAGTCCATGATGGATGCTCGCTGCGGGACAGTCCAGCTGGGAATCACACAACTGGTTTTAAGTGAGGAAAAGCCATTGTGAGTCTGTTCAGCGTCCTGCAAGAGTATGTATACCAAGGGTGGGATTTTGAAACTAAGGCGTAGCTCCCTTCAGTCTTTTTAAAACCCTAGCCCTTCTGTAGCATTCGCTTAGCCCCAGTCTCCTTCTTTATATTAAAAAAAAAAAAGGAATTATAAACTAAAATTTAGGACAATTTCTGTGCTCTCTATGGCTACAAGAAACTGTTGATGAACCCTGTATTTTGTGAAGTGCTACAGTGGGAGAAGTGCTGGAGAAACTGTTTTTCAACATTTGTGGCCCTTTAGCCTCATTGCTTAAACCTAAGAGCTATTCCCCAGTTGTTGGTTGCATTAACGAAAAATGTGGAAAACCCCTTAAAACGTAAGAAAACTAGGCATTGCAGGAGGGACACTGACAAAGAAAAGATTTTGAAGTTGTTTTTGGCATTATGCATTTGTGCACTGCCATCCAGTGGGCACTGGGGAATTGGATCCCTGTCGCCCAGCTCGAACGGCCTGGCGCTGCACGGAGGTACTGGCCATCGCTGCGCATTTGCACTGAACATAGGGGGTCCCCCACATGGTTAGGGGTTCCTAGCGCCCCCTCTGCTCTGTGTCAGTGAAGAGATGGGGATGGAGGAGGGACGGTACGCTGGGGACGCCGCCGATTGTCAGCAGGGTTGGCTGCTGAAGCCCGCAGCCTTTCATCTGCATCGCTCCGTCCCAGTCTGTACAGCCCCATGTGAGGCTGAGGCACAGCCACAGGTTATGGAAGCAGAAGACACAGGGTGCTGGCAGTCTGTCTTTGGGGCAGTTACCTGCAGCTCTCTGAGCAATCCTCCTTTTGCACTTCCAACCCCCTACAGTGAGAAGCCCTAGGCTGTGCACAGGAGTGTATTATAGAGCTCCCTCAAAGACTACAGCCTGATTACTTAATCAGCTGGTTTATTAAAAGGTATTTCCCATTTTCATATAAACTCAACTGGACAAAAAACCAAGAGAAAATTACATTATTCACTGTACCAAAATACTATAGGCACCTTCAGATGTATTTACAGAGGACAGCCCTCTGTTCTGGGAAGCTCAGGAGGTGGTAAGCGTGGAGACTTCAGTTGCATTTTACCTGATGATCTGTCCAGATCCTAACTTTTGCATGTTGCATACTTGCTTTCCTGCTCCATTATTTCATTTTTAATGGCTATCACTTGTTCCTCCAGTTGTCTCAGTTGCTCTGCCTTGTCTTGTTTGGTTTGATTCAGGTCCTGAAGCTTCTTCTCCAAATCTGGAAGAGTAGAGACATGCCACGATGCTCATATTTGTTGTATAAGTAAAATCCAGGGATTAACAGCATTTCTTTTCCCAGCAGTTTTAAAGGCAATAAGCCCATTTCAAATGGGGAATGTTATATATGCAACTGGAGGGAAAAATCTTCTGGATAGCAAAAGAAACATGACAGCCTTAAAGAAATCAATCTCTCAGCATGTGCTTTTGTCCATCAGCTAGGATGGGGCAGGACATGGAGCTCTTAAAGGAGTTGGTTTAAATGGAAACACTCAGAGGAACAGTGAGTCCACTGATGTGTGTAAAGCCTCAAAAATTTGGGCGTAATGGGCTTAGGTCTCCCTCATTTACACGCATGTTTTCTGCTGGTCCCTATGAAGCTGCACCAACATAAACATACTGGTAGTGAGTCAAAACCACATTATTCACTACCTGTTTCCAACGCACGTATCATCTGGGCATTTGGAGTGACTGGGGTGCTCTTAATGCTTCTCCTCAAGGTTGAACTATTTATTTTCCTGTCCTGAAGAATTTGCTGCTGGGATGGAGTTTCTGTTTCAGTGTTGTTGATGTTACACGGTATTTTTGGACATAAAGCCTGGCAGGATCCTAGGCCCAAGGATTCATAGAATCATAGAATCATGTAGGTCAGAAAAGACCTTTAAGATCATCTAGTCCAACCATTGACCCTACTCCACCAGGTCTGCCACTAAACCATGTCTCTAAGCACCACATCTACACGACTTTTAAACACCTCTAGGGATGGTGACTCAACCACCTCCCTGGGCAGCCTGTTCCAATGTTTGATAACTCTTTCAGTGAAAAATTTTTTCCTAATGTCCAGCCTCAACCTCCCCTGGTGCAACTTGAACCTGTTTCCTCTTGTCCTATCACTAGTTACATGGGAGAAGAGACCAACTCCCATCTCACTGCAACCTCCTTTCAGGTTCCCAGTGGGAATGCCCAGACCTTCACTACAGGCAGAATTAGGTTCCCTGTGTGCAATTACATGAGATGTGCTCTTCCTTTTTGGTGGTCCTCTAAACCCACCCGAGGGGTTGTATGAGGACTGGTGCTGGTACAGCCACAGCAGCCATGGTTTCTGCTGCCTATGACCTGTCTGCCTCTTGGCCGCAGCTCCGCAGGTCCAGGGCACATCGGCTTCAGTCTCCACAAGCCCGTATTTGTATCTGGTTTGTTCTGCCATTGCTCAGAGATAATGTCTGAAGAGGAACAAGTATGGACTGATGGAAAACAGCTACCCTGCAGCTCTATAACACAAGCCATCACTCAGGTAATGTAAGAAAGGAGAGAGCACAGAGGAAAGATTTAAGGTCCAAATGCCCAAAGGAAGTGCATAAATCAAGGCTTCCAGCTAACTCTGCAGCAAAGGTTTTTGCAGATTTTGCACTTGTCCTGTCTGAGTCAAATCACTGCAAGTCCCTGTGTGGATACTTCTGAAACTCTGCTTATAGCAACCAATTTATGTCAGAGAAAGTACATGAGCCAAATCAATTCAACTACTTTTAAACTGTTTGAGTAGCTTCAAGCAGTGATTTTCACCAGTAAATTGTTTTAAACCTGATTTCAGGTGAACCTAGTCTGTTAGTGTCTGTAGGCAAGGACTTCAGTTTAATTCATGACTGTAACAATTTTCACCGCTCACTGTGGAAGTGAGAACACCACCTGTTAATCTTTTAATTTTTTTTTCAGTCTCTTCAGCCAGTTTTTCTGCTTCTTCTTTCAGCTTCTTCACTTTTTCTAGTGTTACTTTTGGAGGTCCTTGGGCTTTTAGCTTTTCCTGAAGAATGTTGTACTTTCTTTTAACGTCAGCAAATTCCTGTAACAAAATGACGTTACTTAGTTTAAGAGCATCTCATAATTAACCTGGTGTACTGAAGGAAATTTGTATACTTTTTTTTGAACATCATCTTTGAACCAAACTTTAAATCTCTCATTCTCTTAAAAAAAAAAAATCCATAATGAGCGTACATCGAACAATGCTTTGCAAAACCTGTTAGAAATCAATTAAAACAAACTGCCAGTGGAGCAATCTAAAGGGGGGCAAGGATGTAAAGAAAATATGATTTAATATTTTTAAAGCTTATGCTGTTTTTAATTCTTTTAGTAGGGCTTTTCTGTAAATTTCATTTTGCCATGAGGCATAATTCAAATTTAATGAATTATCTGTAGCAACATTGTGTTCTTTTACATTTTTTGGCTGTAGTAATATTTACTGGCTAATCCATTCCCTGCTGATTTAGGTTGCTGTTGAGGCTGCAGTTTAGATTTCGACTAGGTTTCTTAGAACCTGGAAGCTTGGTCATGCTCCAAGCTTGCGCTGTGGGTGCCTGGTTCTCCTCGCAATTTTAGCAGATTTCTAGCTGCAGTCTCAAAAATTGGAGCTACTGAAAAGCACCTAGCCAACCAAAAACTCCAGGTAACTCCCACAGCAGTTTTCTCTGAAGGAGAATGGCATGGGATGAATGGCCAGGCTGCTTCTATCACTCACATATTTTAATATCTGGTTTTGTGATTTGTTCTGTTGTGTTTACTGGTGCCCATGGTGACTACAAGTCTTATAAACAGTGCAAGGAAAAATGTCACCAAGTAGTCAGAGAAATGTGTATGTTTTCTTTCACTCAAGCAAACAGAAGTGTTATATGCCAGAAGTCTTAAAATAAAAAAGAAATTATTCTTAACCTGTGACATTTTACATGGCATGGCATAGGGAAAACGTTAACGGTTTTGAGGAGAGCAGGGTAACACAATTACACTTCTGAATCAAAAATACTATTAAACATGGAGGGAATCTTTTTTCCCTTAACGTGTGACAGAAAGGCTTACGTTATCAATATTCTGAGCTCGTTTGTGTGCTGCTTCTGCCCCTGCTCTTGCCTTTGTAGCTTGATTCTTGTTAATCAGCATTTTTGCCTGCAATGTGGCAATTTCATCTTCCATCTCAGACTGTTTTGCTGACAAGTCATTTAGTTCATCATTTGTCTTGTTCACTTGGTTCTCAGCCTAAAACAGAGCAATTGAAGGCTGTGGTTTCTTATGCAATGTCCATCCAGCTTGCAGAGCATGGTAATGAGGGAGATTAATGGCAACTGATTAAGAAGAGAGCCTTATACATTATGGAATCAGTGTCATATCTGTGCCACATTCTGGTTTTATTTATTAAAGTTTACATTAAGGAAACTTTGAGATGAAGGATATTTTTCTAAAATGTATGTAGTAAATAAATTGAAAGATTTACAGCAAGATACCTGTGAGATTTGTGTTCTGATGCCTTGTATCTCTTCATTTAACTTTATGAAGGTGTTTTTGGAGTGTCCTTGGGACTTCACAACATTTTTTAGTTTATTATTAATTTCATCCACAGGTGGAAGAGCTTTAGCTGCTTTGCTAAAATGGAAAAATAGAAGCGTGTGTAGTATGGTGGTATAGAGAGCAAAGCAAGAACATGTTTCAAATGCACCCATGCAGAAACGTTCCCTCAAGTCCAACAACAACTGTTAAAATTGTGGTTCATAAGTTGGCAAAGCAAAATCTCAGTAAGAGATTTTGTGTGGGAGCACATGAGCTGCTGTATTAAAAGTGAGGCTGGAAGCTGCGGGCTGCCTGGTCGTGCACTGCTAGTAAGGAAGACATGGGTGGATGTATTTTCTCTCTCCCCAATTCTTGTTGGTTCTTTCTCACCCATATTTAAACCTCCCAGTGAACCAGATGTAATGCTCCACTAGGTCCAACGTGGAAGCGAGTAGCTGCTTTGGCCTCTTTGACTCAGCAGGCAGAGGAGCCAAGAGCTGGCGGGAGCTGCCTCCTTGCAGCATGTCAGCTCCCGCAGCCCGAGCCGTCATGGCTCGTTCCTGCTGGAGAGGCCCTGTGGAAATGGCAAGCTGAAATCTGCTGTCATCTGAACGTTTCCTCCAGTGTTACTAGGATATTGCCTGGGGTATGGAGCAGTCCTACCGTGCACAGTGCCACCCCAGCTGGAGTTGGCACGTCAGTATGAGAATACCCTACTCACTCAGCATCTTGTGCCTCCACCAGCAGCATCCGAGCTTCCTCCGTTTTTCTGTTTCTCTTATCTGCATTCAGTTTGTACTTCTCACAGTGGTTCATAATGCTCCTGATTTTGCCAAGCATGCCCATGAGCTCTCGTGGAGTCAGGGGAAGGTTTATTTGCAGAACGTAATTTGCCACCTTCTCAATGTCTTCTGGAGGCGCACTCTCATCTGCAAGAGAAATGGAGCTGAGGGTATCCTGAAGCAGCTCTCTCCTCGCAGTGAAATGTAAATGATCATTATGGCTGCCTACCCTTTGAGTTATGTGGGAGAATAAAGCTGACAGGCACAGCAAGGGGGTAAGAGAATTATCTCCAACATTTTGTAATTTAATATTATGCTTCCAGGTACTGCTGTTAGTGTTGTCAGAACTGGCTAAAATGAGGATTTGAACCCACTTTGAACTGGGTTATTAAAATTCTGATGTAGAACTGAGCCCACGGAAGTTTTTAAATCGGTGCACGGCACAGCTAGATGTGTCAGAGCCCATTTCTCCCTTGGCCCCCAGATCAAAGAGGTGCTGGAGAGACTGGGGTGTGAATGGAGCTTTCCAAGCCAGCTGGTGGGTGTAATCCCTTCCCTGGAGTCGCCACAATATTGAGAAAGTGGTTCCTTCGCTGGTTAATGAGAAAGGCTAAGCTACAGAGGGAACTTGGGTCAGGCTCAGATAGGATGGGAATTTACAGTAGAAAAAACCATATTTTGACAACTCCCCTTACAAACAAGCTCGTCCTAGTTCTTTGCTAAGAGGCAGAGGCACACAGAGTAGTCAATGCCTTGTGAAGCCTCGTCATAACTTCTGTTTTCTGCTCACTTCCCTTTATAGACAAGACCTTGGGTGATAAAACAGTTGAAACAAATGTTTGTGCTAATGCTCCAAAGTAACTCGCCAAGAATTAAATAGAAGACATTTACTGTGCAAACAGTAGTGCATTC
The DNA here is from genome assembly GCA_013397275.1 of Burhinus bistriatus. Taxonomy (NCBI): domain Eukaryota; kingdom Metazoa; phylum Chordata; class Aves; order Charadriiformes; family Burhinidae; genus Burhinus; species Burhinus bistriatus. The sequence goes on along the minus strand of VYXH01003716.1, from coordinate 253,008 downwards.
CCAAGAACTATTTTCTGTAGAAATATATTCATCTAAAATTACCATTCACGTCGATGTAGAGTACAGCAGATTTAATGTAACTGTATGCATCTCAGCTGTTACTGTTCTTAAACTTCAATTTACTAAACAAAAATTCATGAAAAAATGCTTTTATAATTGTTAGTAAATGCCGTATGTCTACTCCAAAGCATAAAAGAAGAGACAAAAGTGGAATTTTCAATTGCTATCAAATAAAAATCTGAGAATCTTAAGGACTTAAATGGAGTTTTTGTTCCAAATCAATAAAGTAACTTAAATGTTCCTGAACAAAGGAAGTCCTCTGTCCTCTGCCCTCGCTCCCATTTGGATGTAGAGGTGTGAATGCCAAAGGACTGGCAACGTGCAATCCTTAGAAACTTACAAGATCAGCTACATTCAAGAGATTAAAAAAATCCTACCACATTTAACTCCTTTGATGTGCATCTGGTAAAAAACCTTAGGGTCCATTTCTTACAGCATTTTTCTGCAATTGTGAAGGTGGAAAAAGTTTTAGGGTATATATGGTTGTTTTGTTGTTTTTCATGAGAGCTGTGAAGTTCTACCAGAATCCTTTGATTCCTCGAGTTACAGCTTTACGGAGATGATGGAGCAGTATGTGTCCTAATTCCCACGCTCCCTACAGAGAGCCTCTATTTATGGGCCTGGAAGAAGGGGGTGGAATAATAATTTGAGGATGCATTGGACATGCTTGGTCATTATATATTGTATGAAATTATCTTAGTAGTCCTTTACTCAGATAAACCAGGAACTGAGGGAATGACTTGCATGCTTCAAATTAAGCATCATTAAGCATAATAAAAGATGACAATCAGAACGTAACAGATCTATTGGAAAATTAGTATTACATATGGTCACCTGGGAGAAAGAAGCGCTAGGAAAAAAGGGATTGAAAAAGATTGCACAGATCAGGAGGTAGACAAGAAATTTCATGTGTATACAGCTAGATCATTTTCTGGCCGTCTATTATGCTATATTATATTGGAATATATATTAAAAATTAGTCAAAAAGAACTTTGCATATTTACCTAACAAGAAGTCTTTCACTTTTTGGATGAACTTCTTAGTGATATCTCCGTCAACTTCAATTTGATTCTTAGCCCTCTCCAGTTGCCCATTAAATTGTGAGCCTTTAAACTTGCTGGTTTTGGCCATTTTTTTAATGCTTTCAACCTGGAAATATTATTAGAAATAGCAGTGCCATTTTCTGGAGGTTATCTATCATTGCTTGGCAAGTTGAGCTCTGACACAAAGATAATTTTGATCCAAGCCTCAGCTGGAATCACTTGATGTGGCTTTGAAAAGTAGTAGGAGACCCCTTTGGGGAACTCCAGAAGTTGCTACATCATGGCCTTTGTCTTGTCTCAGAAAAAGCCTAAATGAAGCACTTCTCTCCACAACCACTGCTAAACCACAGCCCTTCTGTTTCTAAAAAAAAGGTGCTGACTGTTACTTTCTGTTGCAGTACTGCAGTATGTCAGTGATCAGATTCAGTACAGAAAAGGCACGTAATTTCATTTGCCTTTTCACATTGGACTTGCTATTACAAATACACTTAAGAGGAAACAAATAAGGAAGGTAGAGTTTAAGTCTTATCTTTAAAAGTTACATTTTGCCATTAAATTAGTATTCTTGGTCATTTAAATGAGAGTTTTAGATTAATCATTGAATTCCAACGATATTTTGCTTTGCTAAGGGCCATGCTTTGCCTTAAGGAGATGCACAGGTACTGCCTCTTTGTAGTCTGTGGAGGGAAGATTCATTGTTTCCCCATGCAACAAGGAAAATGGTGATGTTTTTACCTCTGAAACATCTCAAAATACTTCACTCGTATTATCACAGAGCTGCCTGAGGCTTGTGAGTGCCAAAGGTAATGTCCTGGCAGCCTGGCACTCACCACCTTGGCAGACGCCTTTTGCTGCCACCCCTTGGTGTCCTGGGGCCCCAAAGATGTGCCCCGATTGCTCATTTCTGAACCCGTTAGCTGTGGTGCAGAGTGTCGCGTGCATTTTAAATAGAGGAAATGGATGCCCCGGCACCCTGCAGGGGTAGGACAAAGGCACAGCAGAATGACATTTCTGTTGGAAAATGTGTTTTGCCTATAACTGTAACAGGCATCATCTCTGATTGTTAATAAGAACAAACTGTCTTTACTGGTATTTTGGGATTTGTCTGTCTTGTTTCCTTGGCACAGGTTGCATTGGCCACACTGCCTGAGTTATTTTTCACTGCTACTGTGCAGTACTGCCGACTACTTGATGCCCTTCTAAACATCACCAGGGGCAGAAAAGCTTCATCTTGAAATTATTTGCAAAAATTATTCAATTGCAAACATAACAGTCATATGAATTTGTATGAATAGAGCTTAACGCTATGCACAGCAGTAATCCCGTTGCAATAAGCATGGGCCATACTCAAGCTACTGACAAATGGTGCCATTTGAATGTTTCTCAATAAAAATATAGACAATACTAGCCTGATGCCACAAAATTCCATAGGCACAGGGCACCGTGACCCATGAGATCTTGGCAGCTGTGAGGAAGAGGAAGGCATACCTAGAGCCACAGTCTCTTGGTGGGACTGGCACCTAATACTCCTGGTACTGAACCATGATAGGTCTATGATGTTGGGACAGGGTCCATTGCTATGTCACTGCTCTTTGTCCAAGGAGCAGGTGAGTTTTTGTAGAGCTGTGACCTCTCAAATCTCATCCTCCACCCATTTCACTGAACAAATGTAGGTTTGATATACAGCACCTGATTCTCAGGTTCCTGTATCTGAGTAGTCAAGTTATTTAGCAACACAGCAGTCTCCTCAGCTTTCCTGAAGGCATCAGTGGAGAGAGGAAGAGCTCCGCTGCAGTTTGGGCCACCGCACTGCCTGAGTCCATGACTGTCCCGGCACAAAGCTCCCCCACAGGCTGCTGTGACACAGGGCTGGTCTCCTGGCACACCACATATCTGCAATAAGGAAGATGCTTATGTCATGTCTCCTCTGGGGGCTAAGATACACTCCTGGCGGAAGGAAGATGTTTGACATCGTATGAACATTGAACATAGGATGGGATTTTCCCGAAGAGATGGTGGTCTGGTCTCTCCAAAGATGGGTGTCGCTGCCAGTTACAGGTCCCCCTCCCCTGACTTGAAGGATGCAACGGCAGCCCATGGCTCCGAGCATCCTTGCAGGAGCCATTTGTTGGACTTCATGTGTTGCACTAAGACTCTTGCTTCGCTCCTCTGTGGCAAGATGGCTGAAACTGTCCCCTGGCCATATCCAGCTCATGGGTCAATGGCTTGTTCTAAAGGATCCAGATCACCTCTCACACAACATGGTATCATGTCTAGCCCTCCATATAGTTTGACACAGATGGTGAGACTAAAGGCCTAAATGGATGATCTCTTCCACATCTGGCAGGGCTGGCTGAAGGTGCTATCGAGTATTCATTGCTGCCCTGCAGAAAGACAGAAACCCCTTCCTCTCCCATGGGTGATGCAAAGGATATGTGACCACTCCCCATCCACTCCAGGGAAAAGTTGCTCTGTTTAGTTTAAGTAACTGATAGAGGAGGCCGGAGTTAATCTTTCTGAATTTAAACTGACGTCCTCTTGAGACTAGAGAGTGCTTAAACAGCTCCTTGCGCTGGGGTTGCCCTGGGAGCAATGGCTTCCAGACAGGTGGTAATAACCACAGCTGAGAAGCGCAGCTGTTTCTGACGTGACTGCATGTCTGTGCCAGGGAAGCGTAATTTTCCAAATTTAAAAATGCATGTAAGCACCCTTTTAAAATAAAACCTACTAACAGCGTCAAAAAAGAGATTTTTTTTTAGCTCACATTCAAAATTCACAGCACCTACCTTTTCATTCAAATTTTGGATGTCGGGGCTCTTGATCATCTTGAGCTGTTCCAGCACGTTGCTTGCTTTCAAGGCCTGATGGCCCAGCATAGCGAGTGCGTGGCTCCTGGTGTACTCTGAGTATCTTACAACAGGGATTGTCCCACCGGTCTTCTGTTCTGCCAGCAATGATACTTCAAAGTGTTTCCTAATGTTGCTGATGGCCTCTGTAGCAGCAGAAATAGGGTTTAGTACCGACTGTATTTTGGTTGCATTTAATTCATGTATTTACTTGAATTCTGGACAAATGGTGAATGACAGGTGATTCAGTTTGTTGCCACTGGTGTTTGATCTGGGACAGCAGGGAGGGACAGGAGCTGTCATTTCCTCAGTCAAGCTTTTTAATCCTTTACTCAGCCAGTTGCCAAACAGGAATAGTTATTGATACCCATAAAACCTGCTAAAATAGATGCAAATACCGTGGATCCCATGTCATTCTTCAGAGTCCAAGGTGTATGAGAAGCCAATGAAAGATACAAAAGTATGAAATGACATTAGTGACACAAACTGCTACTGATCTGCATTCATCAGTAGCTCATGCATTCCTGCTGTTGTGGATTTGATAAAGCTCCTGTCATTTATGCTGTTTTGAAGTTTAGGCAGGAGAACTGTTTCTGGCAGTTGTAAAATCTATGAAATGATCAGCTCTCTGATTGTGAGTCAGGAAAGCATTTGTCCTGTTTGTTCGGCATAGCACCCAAAAGTTAAATGGTCTGCTGAACTAAGGCCAAAATTTAGATTACAAATGGGAATTTATGAGCTTTCTTCAGCTCTGGAAAATCCAATTTCAGGGTNAAGCATTTCCATGTTAAGTTTGTACGCCAGGCAAAAAATACTTTCCAGCAAGAAGCTTAGTGTGAAGTTTCCCTTAAGCAGACTCAAAAGGGTTGGAGAATATTACATTTTTTGCAGGACTCAGGCCTTTTGCAAAACACATAATTTAAAGCTGCTGCTGTTGAGGCTTCCCAGATCTCCAGAGAACCCAAAGTTGTCCCCAATTCCCCAGGCAGAAGTATGTGCAATGAGCCAGAACTGATGTGTCAGCAGTGAAAAAGCATTGGAGGTCATTGATTAACATCCCTCTTTGTGCCAGTAACCGACTCAGTTACTAGTTGAAGTTAATGATAAGGCACTCGTCAAGTCCTGTATGCTTTGAATCAGGCTCTAAAGCCCTTGGCCTTGCTTTGATTGAAGCTGAACAATGTTTAGTTATCGTGTAGGACCAGGGCTATTTATTTTATCATGTAACTCTTGGAAAAAATGTACAATTTAAAGTTAGGTCCTAATACAAAATACCTGGCAAGAGGCTGCTGTAACTCCGTATCTAAGCCAGAGACTGTTTTCTGTGCAGCAATTCCATTGCAGGAATATTTTACAGTGTTTCAGCTCTCCATTAAGTGGCCTAAATGCATTTTTCACGCTTGGTTTGTGATGGAGCTGTAGAGCTTCCAAGTTCCTTTACGTTAAACACAGCATCTTAGCACAGGCTTGATTTACAGGCTAGGAAGCTGTACTCACTGCGTTACCATACCACCGTGGCTGCAAAGCCAGGGGCCAAGGCTGGAAAGCTGTACTTTAATGACATCTCATAAACTGCAAACATTCTTTTAAGGATACTTGTGTAGTTTTCTCCAGTGATTTTAATTCATCATTAGATATTGATGTTTCCAGGTCAGCCAGCTGAATGTATGCTTGTGAGGAAGTCTCCGAGTCCTGATCCTCTGCAAAGAGAGGTAGGTAGGAGCCTGTTCCCCATGTATGTCTAGCGCACAAGTGCCAAATGCACCTCAGATGGTGTACATGGCCATATCCTGCTCTACCCCAGCAAAAAAGAGAGAGGAAAAAGCAGACAGAGCCATACCTAGGATGTGCTGCTGGTCCCCAAATGAAGATGGGGTGAGGGAGCCAGGCTTTCTCCCGGATACCAGAGAAGCTGATTATCTTGAAGGAAATGTTATTTCTGTGCTATTAGATGCTTGGTAGCAGGACCAATGAATATTTGTGGCCTTGACCAGAAATTCAGCTTAAATTCAAGGTCTTCCCCTCCCCACACCCCCGTGTGCTTTTTATAGGGCTGTTTATCTGTCTCCTGAGGCCGAAAGACGGAGCCACTTTGGAACATGACCAGAGAGCACCACGGATGCTTCCGCTGTGCATCCACTGACCTCCCTGGGATTTATTGTTTCTTTGCCTTCCTGCCTTTCTCAGAGTCCGCACAAGACTCAGTTGAATTGGGAAGCGGAGCCTGGGAGAGCTGTGCTGACTGCTCACGCAGGGATCTGAGCGGAAGAGCCAGCCCTGGGGGCACTGCCAAGTACAACAGGCAGGGGAGCCCTAAATCTTAATTAATCCCGCTTTTCCCCTCTTCCTTTCCCTCGGCTTTGTATTCCGTTGACTTTTCCTTCTTTTTTTTTTAATCCTTATCTAGGCCAACCTTTTTCTCAGCTAAACAAAACACAGAGGAACTGTAAATGGGATTGTGTTGCCTGTAGCTTGAGTCTTCTGTGGTGTGCACCTTATCATCTGGGGGTTCGTATCTTGGCAGCCGCCTCTTTGGAGAGTATACTGCTGACAACCTCCTGCCATTATGGATGATCTAGCATCTGTTTGAGATCCCTGACTGATACATCCCTATCTTTCTCCAGAAACCAGTCTGTGACATTGTCATTACTGCTATCAGCAGCTGATGGAGACTATACTTAGCTCAAGCACAGACAGTATAATTCTTTCAAAAATGCCAAGGAACTCAGTTCTGACTTCACATTTTTTGATGATGGAGAGCTAGTTCCTTACCACATAAAGTCATGTGTTTTCCCATGGGAACACTAAGAAGTTGCACTATGACTCCCCGCTTTAATTAAACAAACCATTGCTGTACAACATTCTTTAAGTATTGCTAAGAGCAAGAGGAGTCAAAGTGGGAAAAAAGTCCTTTGCTGTTCTACTGTACGATCTGTGAGTCTATCCTGTGAAACTGGGTGGCTTTTAAATCCTGATGTAAACATCAGGATTCATGAGACTTCTGACTGATGTGACCCTGGCACGTGCATCTGAAATTTAGGATGCTAGAAATCATGGCATTTTAAGATAAAAGGGAGTTTGGAAAGTCAGTATAAAATGTTGTTAGTATTTACATTTTTGAGCTACTATAGGAAGCTAAAATCTAGGGATCTTTGAAATGTTGTATGGTTCCATGGTGAGAAAAACATTCTGAAATTTCACAGAAAATATTCACCTATTTCAACTGCTGTGTGCCTTACCTTTGAGGTTCAAGTAATGAAAACTTTCATGCAGATGTATTTTCTGTTGTAGAAGTTCATACACTAGATCAGCTTCTTCCCCAATGTCTTCTATGTTCTTGTTAAGGTCAGGAAACTCATATGGCATACTGGAAAGGGGATCCATTTGCGCAACTTTTTGTCTGCAAGGGAAATGGTAGTTATGCAGAAGTCAGACTAGATTGTTCTTAAACTAGAACTGAGATACACAATATTTTAGAGGACGAGACATACATTTCTAAATAAGCAGAAACATTTACTTGTAATGGCTTATTTAGAAAACCCTTAGGATGAACTGGAAAATTCCAGCATTTAAGTATATGCCTGTGGGGGGACAGACAATATATATAAGGATTAGTTTCCTCACAGGTCTATTGAAAACAGTGACTTAGTAGTCCTGCATCTGTGTGCTGATCAGAAGCAGGACTTGATGTGTAGGGATAGCTGGTGAAGCCCGGGGGAAGACTGATTTCTCAGCCAAGGGATTTTTTCAGGAGCAGCCAAGCCCTTACTGAACGTGGCCCTGAAAATCCTTGATGCCTGAGAGGGCCTCCAGTGAAAGAATAGGATGTCTCAAAATTCTTTCAATTTCAGAAATGGCATCTTCAAAGGCTTTGAAGCGCATGTCACAGCTGGGCATTCGTCCTCCTTTATCTTCAAGATTTGCAGCAAACCTCATTAACCCCTGAACAGTCTGAGTGAGGGCAGTAATTTCAGTGTCCCACTGATCGAAACAAAGATGACACTGACGGCAAGAGGGAAAATCTTTCTCAAAGCCGCGGCCGCACTGGTCGCAGAACCGGCCAGTGATGCCAGCGCGGCAGTTACACGCGCCAGTGGCTTTGTCACACTTGGGCTGGCTGGTTCCCTCCGGGTTACACTCGCACGCTGCAAGAAAGGGACAGCAGGTTACATCCAGTTGTTCCTTTTCTGTGGGATTAACGCATGCAAAAGGTACAATTGTGCATTTCAAGACAATAAAAGCAAACCGGTGTTTGAGTTAGAGCGAAGTGGACTGCCTGGCCAATGGCTCTACTTATTGCTAACTTCCATGGTCCCATCATAACCGTAGAAGGAACAATATAGATAAATAATATCAACACTTTTATCTATCTCATACACATAAATGTATGAAAGCCTGCTTCTCCAGATGTATGCCTCATCTCGCCTATGAATATAAAAGGTAAACATTTCTTTTGAGGCACTTTCTAATCCAGTTGTCCCCACTTAGTAATACTTACAAATGCAATGCGTCTGGGGATTGCCAAAGTAATTTTCCTCACATTCATGGCAACATCTTCCGCTGTAACCTATCTTACATGGACACTGGCCTGTAAGCTGTAAGGACAGTTAGGATTAAATAACTTACTGCAGAGTCATATGGCTGGATATACATTATTTACGGGGTTTCTTTTTCTCCCTGTGACTTATGTCATATAGCTGTATGGGGACTGCAGTGACACTGCTTGCACACAGTCTTTGAACACCATGGTTTATACAATGCTGGCCCACATTTCCCATCTTCCTCCTGAAGACTATGAAAACAAAATAGACTTTGAAAGGTGGCTTTACTTTACTGATATGAAAGATTTTGTATGTCCCAGTCTACAGATGCTTTTTGAGAACTCATCGTCTGACTATGATCTGACAGAGGATTCTTTTCCTTTGCAAAACAGATTAATTTCTTATTTTTGCTGGAGCAAATTGCTCATCTTAACATTTCAACTTTTAACTACATGATATATGAACTGTAACTGAAAACCTCGAGGGTACATTATGCACATTGCCCTAGAAAGTTTATTTTGGAATTCAGCTATTAAATTAAACTGCAGGGAATTACAGCTCTGGTAACTGGTACAGCTCAGAAAAGCAGTAGTAGTTCTTTGAGGTTAAAAGAGCTGTATTTGCTAGGAAAAATAATAAATCCACTAAATAAACTGGAACAAACAGAAAACATATTGAACGGAAAATATGAAAGCACATCAGCAAGAGCCTGGGATAAGCTCCTGGTGCTCTGAAGTCAATAGCAAAATGCAGTTGACTCCACGGGACCACAATTTCACCTCTCTATTCTGAAACACTGTTTTATTTTTTCTACATTCTAGCCCTAAAAAGTGCACAGGAATTAAATATGAGAAAAGGTACTCTAGCAGTCTGATAAATGAGGCATGATTAATGTCGTGGCCACAGCTGCTACTTTATGAAAATCAACACTTAAAAAAATACTCATAAGACTCTTGGGTCCAAGCCTGGACTTCCTTCTTCCCTATATGTATACTTACGAGGCAGTTTTTTCCTACTTGATATTTCCTTACAAACTATTTCTAAGATCCACTTGAGAAAGAAACTCACAGGCAAAGAGAAATTGCTTACAAGCAGAGCTGCATTATCACAACAGCACGTTTGATACAATGACTCAAAGTGTGATCACACCAACTGCAAACTTCCAAAGACTTCTTGTTTTCAGGGAGCACGACAAAAAATATTCTCATGTATAAGAGGGTCCCCACCGTGCCATGCCAAAACACCACCACCCCGGTTCCCAGAAAGCAGAGTAATTTTCTTGCCTGGTTGCACTCATTGCTTTGGGAGTTTTTTGGATCACAGTCACAGATCTGACATCCTTTTCCACTAGCCAGGTCCCAGTAGCCAGAGGCACACTGGTCGCATGTCGCACCCACCACGTTGGGCAGGCAAGGGCAAGCTCCCGTGGCTGGGTCACACAGACAAGCTGTGTCCCCCCCTGGGCACATGGCAGGGCGAACACCCACCGGGTTGCACGTGCACCCTGGAAAAAGAAGGACAATTACAGCAGATGATAATATAGACAGTTGATGGACAATCAGAGCTGTATATAAAGCGTACGTTATAGGTTTACTTGTAGTAATCCTGAACACATTTTTAATCTCATACAGTTGACCTGTCTTTCTATAATAGCTTATGTACAGCTTTGAGCAAACTTACTGGGAACGTTCAGTAGTTTTACTACAAGCACAAAAAACGAAGGCGTAGTGAATTTTGAATCTTATTAGAATGAAATGTTAAATATGCTGGGTAAGGAGAAGGTGATTTACTGTAGGCACTATCCAGCGTGGGAAACCCGAGTAAGCCAAGTAAGATAAAAAGCCTTCCTTGTGAGGAGCCAAAAGTTCTTGCTTAATCATTTCTAACGGACATCACCAAGAATGAACAAGGAATGGGCTTGAACCGTATGTTAGAGATTCCCCGAAAAAAAGTTTTTTAAAAATACCTATAATTGTCTGGCCTGTAGAAATTAGACCTTCAATCAGGCACATTTGTGAAAATAGTCTTTGTGAAATGTTGGGAAGAAACTTATGCCTTGCTTTTTCTTACACTCCTGCCTTTCTGTTACAAGTGCTGAGTTATTGAAAGTGTCCTCATGGAGTCTATTAAATTGCCTGAACAGTGTCATTCTAGCCACTTCATGAAAACATATGGTTAACTGAGCATTGCTTATTTGGCATCAGCCAGCAATATGGATAAACAATTACCTTTGATTCCTTTTCTTTCAATTCCCTCCTGAATGGGCTGAACGCACATCTATTTTTCTAACAGAGAGTACAGATTTCATTTCACAAATGAGTATTTCCTAGAAGTGATATTCAGTTCAAGATTTAGTGAGACTTGGATGACAAAGAATTGCATAGATGCCATATTAACACTTACTTGTATCACTGGATAGAAATATATTTAGTAGTCTCATATTTTGCTCCATTCATCTGCTTTAGTTTTTACTGTCCCTCCAAGGGCTAACCTCTCCCTATTGACTAATTTCTTTAAAATGTTTCTTAGTAGTAATACACAGTTGCAGAGCTGTTGCTTACTTACTTCGACAGTTTTGATCAAGGGCTGAGCCAAAATACCCTGGTTTGCAGAACTGGCAGTTTGTTCCATGGGTGTTGTGTAAACACTTGGTGCATTCCCCAGTGACCTTGTCACAGGAGTCTGGGTCTGTCACATCAATGTTGTTATTGCAGGGACATGGCGCACAGTCAAGCCCGGGGCTGCCTGGGTTTTTGTAGAACCCACTAGGACACTCGTCACACTGGTTGCCTGTCAGAGAGGAAGGTAAAAATATTTGCTGGCTGATGGGAATTCAAGTGAAACGTGATTTCCAGTAATATTGTTAAAAGATTGAGACTGTCTTTTCAAATGCACATTTCCAATGGAAAATATCCATCTGTTTGAGACTGTTGCCCTTTAATCCTATGATCAGTTTAAATTACACCTCCCACACTGAAATGTGACGGAAATGCACTCTCCTCATCCCAAGTCATTTTTACCAAGGAAGTTCTTTCAATAGGAGTAAATAGGTACCCTCTCACACTACACCTCCAAACATCTTTTTCCAGCAAAGTCCTTTTAATGGCAGTAGTCAGGGTTGGCCATATTTGCAGGCTTTTCCCTGAGGCCTTCACCCTGACAGCAGCATGGGAATGTGGTGTTGCCCTTTCCCAGAGCAACCCAGAGTGCGGCAGTCCTGCCCTCCCTTCTGTGGAGGAACCTCAGGAGGTCAGACAATCTCTGGGATGCTCTGTCCTTGCTGGTATTGCAATTACTTCTGCACTCCATCCCAATGCCCGCCCTGATTGGGGTGCTACCTCTCTGCATCTCAGAAACCTTTCTGGGCAGGCTGGTGTTGCTGGGACCTCGGCCACTGGCTCATCCTCAACCAAGACCTCTGCTCCTTTGCCACGGTCCTCAGGACCAGAGCCTTTCACAGTCTCTGAAGGAGTAAGCTCAGTGCCATAGAGCTGACCAAGAGCCTTGCTGGGAAGGAGCAGGAGGAAGAAAGTCCAGGACTGAGGATTGTGGTGGCTGTGAGGACAGAAGTCCCCTGGGTGGGTACCAACAAGGATCATTTTGGCCCAACAGCAATTACTCAAGCAAGACTGCTCTTGACTTATAAAGGAACCTGGCCTCAGTAAAGATGACAGCAGTGGTTTAGTTTTTGGCAGTGTTTCCCAATAGGGTTTGCTTCCATCACTGGAGATCTTTCTAATGCAGAGAGGGAGGGAAATATCTTCAGTTTTCCCTGCAGAAATTCAACCTAAGTCAACAGGATCTTAGGAAGCAAGGCATCAGTTTGCTGCAAAAATATCTTCATTTGAGACAGCTGAGAACAGAAATCTAATTTCTAACGTGACCATTTGAATGGTTAAACAGTTTCCTTTGGGTGTAACATCAAAGCAAGATTCTTCTATATGAGGAAAGATTAGGAAATCTTATCAGCTCTTTTTGATGCCCTGTTCTTTCTGATTTGGGCTTCCAGTGCTGTTTTTTCAGAGGTAACGAGCAACTGCAGGTCTCCCTGGCTCTCCCCATCAGGTTAATGTAGTGCCCCTGGAAAGGAGGAGGTTTCCAGACTTTGCCATCCGATTAATCAATTGCTTCACTGTGTCCACGTAGGTGAATCCCTTTTTCAAACACTAATTGCATGATTCCCACTCTTCTCAGTCAGGACTTCCCCACCTAATTTCAGTAAATTTGAGTAATAACTTTTCTTATTTATTTCATTACCATTACCTCACTTGTCATTTCTGAACAGAGGATGGGTGGAGGATGGTAATTTTTCTCTCTTACATTAATTTTAATAGAATCAAAACCAGTCCTTATTTTGCTTTGTACCTGAATATCCCTCGAGACAATTGCAGACTGGTTGTGCAGACTGGGAGTCCTGGTAACAGGAATGTGCAAAATACCTATTGCTTGTAGGTGCCCCTGGGCACATGCATGGGCGGCAGGGTTCTCCGTTCAGAGGGTTTCCATAATAGCCATCCACGCACCTGTGAAAGCAGTCAATGCAAAGCAGCAGAAATCGTCAAGTGCTCCTTTCAGTCCCTGCATGTATAATTAATTTAACATTCCAGGTCATTGTAATACTATCTCCATTAATTGGTACAGATATATCAAGCTTCAAAGGTGTTCTAAAATGGAAAATCAGAGCTGCATTCCCAAAATGTGGAGCAAAAAGAGAAAAACATATGTTTTCTTTTCAAGGAATATTTCTGAAGAATTTCACCTACTCTGGAACAATTTTAATCTAAATGATAATATATACATATGACATATCACACATGCTCTGCTCAGACAGTTAAAAGCTGCCATGTAAAAACCTCTCGCCACATATATTCATCTGTTTCCATACACACACACGAAGACTGGTTGGCATGACATTACAAAGGCCTGGCACGGGCAAAAAAGCAACGATTCATTCAGAGCACTCAGAGAATATTGCGTATTTTAGATGCAGCATATGTGTTGAAATCAGCCATGCTCTGTCTGACATGTTCTGCAAACCCAGGGTGACAGCTGTTTCACGGCGGTGGTGGTTGTGCTGTTACCCAGACAGGCGGGGGGCTTTGGAGGCTCTTTGGGGGCTCAGCCACCCCTACCACCCTGCCCACCACTGCCTCCGCGTCTCGGCCCCCTGTGGACCCACAGCTGCAGCAACACAGCGGCTTCTAAAGCATCCGCAGTCTTTGATCTGCTTTACTATGGCAAATGGGAACACAATTCTCTATATGTATACAAGCCAGGCTAAAAGTCTTGGCTATTCGATTATTCTCACCCTGGGGTCTGGAGCCCCTGCAGAGGCACAGAGCAGCAAGAATTTCAGTCTCCCATTTTTAATCTATTTGCCACCTACAAGCACAATAACCAAAGGCTGTATTGTCCAAAAGCACTGCAAGAAAAGCTCAATAGGTTTCATGGGGAAATCCTCTTAAAAGTGAATGACAAGGTACAATACAGACAAACTAAACTAAACAGCTAACGAATTTAATTCTGACGTCCGTGTTGAACTCTGATACTGCTACCAGTGTATAGAATAAAAAAGAGGAGTACTGTTTTGAGCAGAGCTGGAACATGTGGGAAAAGTCATTTGCTGGTCATAGAGAAATAATATGAACCAGCAAACAGGGCATGTTTATTTAAGCTCCTCAGAGATAATTGCAGGTATTAAAACGAGTATTCAGCACAAGGTTAGCCTCTTGGCAATTTAAAAGCTGACAGGAGTCGGTGTATTTCATACACAGAGCTTTGCACATGTCTCCAAGCACATGGTGCCATGGCAGTCATGTCTCAAATGCCTTCTTGCAGGGAGCCTGCTGCAATGCTGCATGCATGCCATGCCCAGAGTCCTCCCACAGGCATTATATGCACCTTCCCACATGCATTTGCTGAATAAATAGGTCCCTGTGCCATTCAGCAGATAGGCCCTGTTTAATCCTGGGTTTAGGCATGTGTTTCTAGTTAAGGTCATTGATGCATTCATGGGGGTGTAGCTGGGCCCCCAGCTACACACGCGTTTCAGAGCGCACCAGTGTTTGGGTGAGCTTTGCAGCATTGCCCCGTCAACTTACCTTTCACAGTGGTTTCCTGCTGTAAACCCACGGCAGTTCAGGCACACTCCGGTCACTGGGTCACAAAGCTCTGCGTAGCCGTTACACGGGCAAGGACGGCAGTGGGGAAATCCAAAATACCCAGCCAGACACCGGCTGCAGCGCTGACCATCCACCTCCCGGCGGCAGGAGCACTGCCCTGTCACCTGGTCGCACAGCGTGCTCAGCGAGCCTTGTGGGTGGCACTCGCATGCTGGAAAACACCAAAAGCAAAGCTGTGTCCTGAATGTATTCCCACCAACCCTGCTCATCGCTGACACTGCTCGAAGGCAGTGCGAGCAGTGGGGATGGAAAATTTGTTATTTGTGGAAATATTTTTTTATATTGCTTAACACATAATCATGGATTCAAAGCCCTAAAAATTTGGGGTATGCATGAAGAGCCAGATACCGGTACTGGTCTTGGCTGCCAAGTACTCACCGTAGCAGCCGTGGAAGCCAAAGCCATAGCTGCCCGCAGAGCAGGTGTCACAGCAGCGTCCCACGACGTTGGCTTTGCACTGACACTGGCCCCCCAGTTTGCTGCAGCTGGCATTCAGCGACCCTTGGGGATTGCACTTACACGCTGCCAAGGGGAAAGAAAATCAAAACAGGTTTGGTTATAAACAAGTGTGACTGCTCTTGTAAACTTGCAGGTTTTGCACTTAAAAATGGGAAGGAAAGAGCTTGATTATTCTCATCAGGGGTTCACTAACCACTTGGGTTATTTGATGCTGTAGCATCAATGGTGATGGTGTATCAGGCACCAGCACAAGTCTCGGTGTTGGAGCTGCCACATTCAGGGCACTGCCTTCAGCACATTTTTGGGATAGGACAGAAGACAGTGTAGCAAACTGTAGATCCAAAAGTCCTGAAGTCTAGAAGGGTTTGATATAAATCTATGTCGAGCTGCAACACTAGAACATAACCTGCAAGCAGTACTTGGATAGCCCGCACCTGTGTATTGTTTGCTGCTTTCTGGACACCTTGGACTAACTTGTTGAGTGAAGTTGGTCTCCTAAGTCACAGAGGATGCTTGTCCAGGATGCTCAGAAGCCAGTGCTAGAAAGCCAAAGCACCATGTTTCATTGGGAGAATCCTATCACTATGGGAATCAGGCTAATGGGGAGTCAGCATAGCCCAAACTTAAATGAGGGGGGTTCTGTGGCTGCATAGCCATGACCACATCACATGACGAGTGAGTGAGGCACTGGTCCTTCTAAAAATAGCCCAAACCAAGCAGATGCTCTCAGGTCCATTGGAGACAAGGCTTCCTGAAAGAAGCTGGCCACCAAAGTTGTCCAGAAAGGCCCCTTCTGTTACTGGAAGTGCAGAGAAGGTCCATTTCCCTGGGCCCAACACCAAGGAAGTTTCCTGAGCCACCAAGCCCAGCTGCCCTTTCTGTGGCAGGTCCAGGAGACTGCCTGGGGCTTCAAACCCCAGCTGCCACTGCCCTCTTGCTGGGACACCGCTGAGGTTTTCTTGGCGAATCTCTTCCAGCACATCAGCTTGTGTGCCATCATGCAGGGAGAGGGCTTAAAAACTCCTCTGTCACTTTACAGCAGCCACTGCTTTGGCCATCTGAGCAAAATGCTCTTCAGTAAACACAAGCACTGCCATGGTCCCTGTCCCTGTCACGCTCCTCCATGAAGCTCATCAGGTGTGATGGACTCTGAGAGCCATGCCACCAAAAGGTATTTGCAGCACACTCAGGGTTCATACATACCACGTGCTGATTGGCTTCACTTACCTACGTCCCCGTGGGCTGAGAGCTCTCCAGTCAACACATCCTACAAATGCAAGGGAAAACCAGTACCTGTCCAAAAGAGCTGCCTGTGCAGGTTGCTCCTTACCGACGGCGCCGTTGTGAATACGGGCTGACATGCTCACTATGAGCCTTGTGCACGCTTCGGGCAGGACGTGAGGTCCAACTTCTGATGCAATTTCAATACAGTGATACTTCTGGTACTCATCTAAATCCTTTTCACTGCATAAATTCTCCACGGAGCTGATTCTGGGAATAAGTCCAAGCTTTGGCGTTAAGAGGGAAAAGAAAATATTTTTGCTTAGATATACTGAAAACCAGAATTTCCCACATTTTCTGACTGTGCTCCGCATTGCAAGGACAGAGTCCTGGAGCACTGCGTTTCCAAATCTGCTGTTGTGCTGCTCAGTCATCTAAATTCACATTTATTCTGAAGGTCTAGACATTCCCTGAGTTCTTCAAATAAAAGAGACTGTGTATAAAAAAGTCAGATTATAATAAGACCTCAGATATATGCTCAGAAGTGTTTTTGTTTCTAAGAGGTGCCGTGTTGATGACTCCAAAGCAGTATCTGGCTAAAATTTTTACTTGTATTACCAAGATAGAGAAAAATCAGCTGAAGGTTCTATGTCCAAGTATGGTCAGCCCTTGTCAGGTCCAGTTCTACAGAATTAATTAGAGGAATGGACGTAAAAATATTTTTCTCAAGAGAAAGACCCAAAACTAACACCCGGTTCCTGACTTGGTGGAAACTTGGGAAATACCTGGACCTGATTCCCAGGAAAGTACAGAACTAATTTTGCTTTGCCAATGCCATCTTTAAATATATCCATGATTTTTAATTCGATTCAGACAAATTATAGACATTTTTAAAAAACCTAAGTGATGACAAACTGCATGAATTTATATCCCTAACCACAGCAACTTGTCAGCATATGTGCAGTGTGCTCATAATAAATGAGCAACAGACAGAGATACATACTCTGACTATTAACATATGCAACAAGTATGACTTGATGGGCTGTTATGGTACTGCTGCATGAAAATTAAAACAGATACAATTCTGTCCTTCCATACAAAAACATGCAAACACAGTGCCAACAGAGGTAAGCAGAAGCGCACTTCCCTGAATTTCTATTAAAACACACTATTTTAAAATATTTTGAGTAAGTTTGTGTAAAAAAAATCACACTGGTATAAATACAGCCTCAAGGGAATTGTGACAACACTACTCACTGAGTCAATCAAGATGAACGATTTTGCCTTTGGGTCAGAGGCAGAGGACTCAGAAAAATACACATCCAGAGAATATTCTGTTCCTGGCTCCAGGCAGACTGGAGTTTGCAGAAGTGCAACCCTGTTTAGCAGAAATAAAGCACAGTTATAGCCAGGAGTTGGGACAAGGCAAGTTTGCGGGATGCTGTGAGCTCTCCCTCTCCTCTGTGCCTGCGTCTTAATGCCTGCAGCCCCTAGCAAGCCCTGCTGCTGCAGGGAGCACGCCCAGCCCCACTGCTTGCAAGTTTTGGGAAAGCTGCAGGACTTCTGCCTGGATGATTCACCAAGTGCAATTTAAACCTGGTGAGATTAAACTGAAAATGGCAGGTTTTACTACTTCAGGCAAAGGAGTTTGCAACTCACTGTTCGTATTTGTTCTTCCCTGTCCCTGTTCGATCAAGACTTCGGTCACACCCTCTTGGCTCCTCTCTATTCTTTACATAGGTCTAAGCTGAAAAGCTGGTTTTGAAAATAAGCTAGGACAGTGACTTTAAGTCAATATTTCCTTTCTATACTGAGATAGCTGCTGTTGGATCTTCGCCAAAGCAACGACTAACCCCAGCAGGATCTCAGGCTGCTCTCCTGGCTGCAGCCAGCCTTTGCCAGGCTGAGGACTGGAGCATCAGACTCTTCCTTAGAGCTTACATGGTAGTGTGGTGTGACAGCAACAGGAAAGGCCACACATGTGTTTCTAATATTCCCACTTTCCCAAACATTTATAGCTCTGCAGCGCTTCAATAAAAGATTTGTACACAGAAAAACTACAGGCGAAAGGACAGGAATAGTCAGACCTCTTTGTAGCTGGGAGAGGCAACGCATGTGGTTCCTGTGAAAGGCCCTTGTTTTTGCACTGTTTACTTGACAAAATACCAGCGGGTTGGACAGCAACACTTGCCAGCCAGTCTTCCAAGGACTACAAACGAAGGACAAAAATTGTAGTCATTTTTCATATCTGAAAAACCCACTTTCTCTTTGCTAGGGTTAACGAAAACCACCCAAATGATTGCACACTGCAGTGACAAACCAGATTTTCTCTTTATTCTTTACAGGACTAAAAAAATAATGTTATTTGTGAAAAATGCATTGTATTTGCAATGGCTAATTCAAGAGCAGAGATGGAAATGGGACCTCAGCTGGTGCAAATGGAAATAGCTCTGTTAAAGTCATTAGAGTTGTTTCCTTTCTTAGTGTTGTCCCAGAGATATCCTTCATTATCTGCCTTCTCTCACATCTAATAAGGAATAACAAACATAAAAAACTTTGTAACAAAAGTCTTTAAAATTCAACTGCTTAATCTAATCCTTAGAAGGAAAAAGCTACATCAAACCAGCCCACTGCAAAGTTGTTCTCACGTTTTAAGACACTGGGAGTTTTGTTTGCCTCAGAATGACAGTAAGAGAACAGAATACAATAGATGGAAGGAGGATCTTGAATGGTGGGATTGTCCCAGGGAGCTGCAAAGTGAAAGAGCAAGGCATATATGAATAGTGCTACTGACAAAACACTTGCTTGTGTTTTTGAAGACATGGGTGCAGACATAGGTTTAACCAGATTTGGGTTAACAGATTTCCCTAGACATGTCTTCATCACTGAGAAATTTTTTCCAGGCAAAAAATAAGATTTTGGCTATTTTCCTACAATTTTCACACATCTCCAAGCCCAGCTGGAGCAACTGGGAAGCTGGATGTCTGCAAAAGCCTTGGATAAATATCTACTCAGATCACTCCTGCCTGTGCACATTTTCCTGCCCAGAAAATCCCAGCTAGAAATACAGGATGCCCATCTAAAAGTAGCTGCATTTCACATGTGTTTGATTTGCAAACAAAAGTCCAGTCCAAGCAGAGGTACCAAAAGAGGAACTTCAGAAGATGAATTCTTGGCTGATGCTTAGAAAACATTTGTAGTGCTGATTTTTCAGATTTGAGTGGAAAGGGTTAAGGGGATCAGTGGGGGGCATGTTATTTGCTTGATAAGGATGAAAAGGCAAACAATTTGAATTTTAAATATAAAGAGTGGGACAAGTTGCTGCATCCTATTATTGAGAAAATAGACCCTGCATCTATCAGAACATCAGAAGACATACAAGACATCACAAGTACCTCAGGTTCATAACGAATTGTGATATCAAAGTCCATAGCAAAGGGAACATTGCTGATGGCAAATCTCAGCCCAGCTCCGCTGGGAACGCGGGCGAAGCCGGGTCCCGTCCATGTGACAGACCGACCAGGACTGGGCTGCCTGAAAATGACTGCCACATCCGAGTCCTGTCCAAACTGCATCGTACCCTGCAAAGACATATTGACATTTTCAATAACACACAGAGTCAAATTACAAAAAAAATCAACTCAGATAAAAGAAAGGAAATATTTCTGCCATGTTGTTTTCTTATTTCGGCCATCAGTCAGCCTTATTTTCTGAACAAGCTCGAGATTGACAATCTCTAAGAACTCTCCCAAATGTAGGATGTTTAGGGTCACATATAAAGAAAAGCTTCCTATAGCTTTGCAACAACAGCAACAAGAGGGACTAGAATAATCCATCCATCTCTGTATATTTGGTATCTCCAAGCATTCACATTGCAAACCTTAAACAGATGAAGCTGGATTTCATACATGTCTGGACTTTTCATTATAAGCTGAACAAATCAATACTTACAGTGTCAAAGCTGACAGCATTTAAATGCAGTAGGTATCATGTTAATCTCTTAGTAAACTTGTTGGAAAATGGAAAATGTTGGAAATGCCTTGCAAGCAAAACAAAACAAAAAAAAAAGATTTTACCTTTCATGGGGGATCTTCTCTTCTAAACAATTCATTGAGCCTGAGTCTACAATGGCACTGGACATAGGAGAGCAAACCTGTTGGTGTGAATTATAAAATGCCTGGCCCAACTGCGTACCAAAAAAATTGATTTAATTTGTGTCAAGATTGTAACGTCTAGGAGTGCGAATCCCACGTGCTCAGACATTTCCTTGCCCTCTGTTGCAAAATAAAATTTTAGTATTTGGTGTAATCTTAAGTAACTATTCAAGTACTAGTTTACCTGTTCCAGTCTGGATTTTCTTACACTTCTTTTCTTGCTCCTGTTTAACACAATCTTTCCATTTTCAATCATGAACTCATAGCCTTGCTTCCGGAAGTAAATGTCACACCTTGGAAGAATGCTTGATTTAACCTATGAAGTAATGAGAGAGCGGCAGCACTGTCTCAACAATTTTGAAGGGTAGGTAAGCAGCTAAATGAGAATCCACATTCTTAAAACAAGCTCTATTCTCTGCTGGGTGAAACTCTAAACTATGGCCCAGCAGCTGCTGGAAACCCTTTTCCCTCACTCCCTTAAAATTAACTTGCACTTCCTCCCATAAGCTACGTCCCAGACATCTGTTTTCCATTTAATTATTGGACTGTAGGATGATTACTGGTTGTGATTATGGCTAAATATTTGTGGATGTGACCTGCAAATAAACATTTTTTTATTATTTCTTCTCTATAGCTTCTGGACAACACATCGAAATGTTAGTAAAAACATAGGCAGCGGAAGGGATGCATTCCAGACTTGTACTCTGCATGGGGAACAACTACCCCCATGTTGAGGGGGGGAAAAAATAAATAAAATTAATTTTTCTAAAAACATTACAGATGGATGCCAAATTCTTGAGGAAATTGGGCTACAATCAGTGCCATTATATAAGGCATAGGAATGAGTCCAATAGAGCAGAGAGCAATTTGATACTTCCTCTGTTGGAGATTCCCAGAAATATCACAGTTCATGATAGCCGTTGGCAACTCAAACACTTTCCTCTCATTTAAATAATTAAATTAATTTCTTTAATTCATGCTAGACCAGCCCACTGTTGAGGAGCAGCAAGGACAGATTTGCAGGTCACACCATGTTGTAGCAACTGTCCCTTGGTTACAGCTGCAGTTGTGGGACAGTCATGTCCATGAAGAACAAGGATGAACTGAGGACAGTCAAGGGAATTGCTTTATAGCTTCCTGCTAACGAGCCGCTCTGGCTGTGCCCCGAGCAAGGGCTCCTCTCCTCAGCCTTGGCTCCTGTGCCACCACTGCATGGATCCCTTCTCAGTACGACACCTAAAAAGCCAACTACATACCAAGGGTGCAGAGCCAGAAAAAGGCTTTGCATGCTCAGCTTCATAAATATAATAATCCAGGGGTAAAAAGAAGTAGCCTGGAGCTGGCTCATTACACTGGCGGCTCACGATGTTGGGAAGACACTTGCACTGACCGTCCTTCGGTGAACACCTAGGGTAAGAGTCGGTAAAGGGAGGACGTCAGTGTGCGGCATGGCTGGGTCCTCACAGCACGAGAGCAGCTCAGCTCCACCCTTGTTTCAGCTTTGCTTCGTTTCTTCCATTGTTGGATCACCTCCCCTATTAAACTTCTTCCTACTACCCACCCCCTCTGTTTCTGATGCTGGATTTATTCAATGCTACTTTTTCATTGCTTAGGAGACATACACGCTTTGTCTTTCTCTGTCCATTCCGTACCCGAAGCACAGATCCTTTTGTTTCCTGAGCATCCGTTACTATCTATTGCTGTATCCATTTCTTGTATCTGTTTCTGTATCTATTACTACATCTGTCACTATTCTTAAGCCTCTATCACCTGAAATTTTGGAGGCAGACATGAGATGAGAAGGACCTTTGATTTGACACAATATGGTAGTTTTCATATACTTACACTCTTATTTAACACATCAGTTGATTACTAGCTTTGATTTACCTGCCCATAAGGGAGGTGCTCTACAGCATTGGACTATGTGCACCTATGTCTGAAGTCTAACAGCAGTAGTGAGGATCCCTTCCCAACAGACTTCTGGAGGAGCCCAACTGAAACCAAGCTTGCTTCTAAAATTATATATTTTGAATAGGAGCCAGTATGTCAGAAAAAAATAAGATATTTCCAGCTTTTAAAGTAGATGCAGAAAGCTAAGTTAAAAATGTCACCTCTGACTTACTTCTAATTTATATTAATATTAGGGCCTCTAGTTCTCTCAAGCCATGCAGTTTATATTAAACAAATCTTGGCTCAAGCTGATTCAAAGCTGGCTTCAAAGGAAAAAGGTAAATCCCCTTATCACAAATAAATTTCCAAGATCCCAACCTGACTTTACACTGTTTGTATATGATGAAATTACATCTACAGTCTATTTTCCCATTTGTACCGAGAGTCTATTAACCTAATTAGAAAATCTAGCCTAAGAGTTTATAATAATTAAAACCAAGGAAGAACTTGAAGAACACTAACTTACAAGTTATTCTGGGATCCACCAATATCACAGTCACACGGAGAACAGCCATACAAGCTGTTGCCAAGACCCCAGTATCCTGCCTGGGATAAAAAGAAAGTGAAAGATTTTTTACGGCAAATATCTAAGTATGTAAAGCACAACAGAACTTATTCCTCTGGATGAACGGTGCTCTGGAGCACTACTGTGCTACTGCCTGTGCTTGGCCATGGGAGATTGCTTCTCTCACCAGATTGCATGGGTGCTCAGCCACTGCAAGAAGAGCCAGATATTTACCCATTTGAGCAAGCAAGTTGCTCTGTAAAAAGCAAAGACAGCTGAGGACATGATTTTGCATTTCCTTTCCTTCCTGGGAGTGCTCCTCCTAGTGCAATTTGGTTGCACAAATATTTGCAAGCAGTAAAAAAGATCCAGATGTGTCAACGAAAAATGGAAGCATACAGCTGTAAAATTATTTTGAATTTTGACTAATTCTTTACTTTTCTGGCAATGAAAAGGTGGGAGATGAGAGAGGAGACTTCTAAAACCACATGCAGAATTAATAACAAAAACTGAGTACGTACGATGCATTTTTCACAGCGTTGCCCCGTGGCGAACCGCTGGCAGAGGCACTCTCCTGTGGCAGGATCACAGATGGAGAAGGGCAAACTGCCGGCAGGATCGCAGTTGCAGGCTGCAGGGAGAGAAATGCGCGGTTACCCCTGCAGGCCCCAGTGACGGCAGCAGGACTGACGTTTGCTTTAGATGTGGCATTGGCATGCCAGGCAGCCTCCATCCTCCGGCCAGATGCTCTGCAGATGGGCATGCCCTGGCACCCTGCAGCCCTCAGACTGCCCTTGGGGAATGGACTGTTTCCTCCGTGGGTACCCTCTCTGGGGGCAGCAGGGGCACTGGCAGAAGTCCGGTGCAGTGGTTTGCCGTGTGCGGTGGTGTCCTGATCTGCACTGCACAGTCCTTGCACGTTGCTGAGCACTGTGCTGTGGGCATAACGTGCTCACAAACCCACAAGTGCGCTTGGGTAGGGGCGGGATGTGTTTTTCAACGAGCTTCTCTCGGAGGAACAGCTACCTGGAAGATCTCATGGCAAGGCAGCAGCTCCTGCCATCTCAACACTGCATGGTGCAGTGCAGAGTCCAACTATCCTAACAGCCTGTCTGTGGCTTTTCATTCACCCTTATGCTGATTCTGATGCTAAAATAATTTTCATGTGTTTTAATCTCCCTTTTCAATTAAATTGCATATTTAACAGTCCTTCTATTAACAACAGCCTGATCTATTATGGTATACTACGTATTCTGCAAGTGATTTTGCATCTTTTCAGCCTCAGATGCTGCACCAGGAACATTAAATTACATTGACATTAAATTATAGTAGGCAACTGGACATTTTGTGAAGCAGGTAGTGCATTAGTGTGTGCATCTGTGCATTCAACTACCTCCATCTCTTAAAAATGCTTTGGAAAGAAGAATAAAAGAGGTGGTTTACATACGCTGGCAGCCCAGAGGGTCACTGCCGCTCAGCCCGTAGTAGTTCGCCCGGCATGTGTCACAGCGGACACCCTCCACGTTCTCCTTGCAAGGGCACCGGCCCGCAACTGTTCCCAGTGCAGGATCTGTGCGGCTCTCACACACACCATTGTGCAATGTACCATCTGGATCGCAGTTGCAGGCTACAGGCATGGTCAAAGAGACACACAAAAAAGCATGAAAACACAATTATAGAGCTGCTGGTAGGTAAAAATTCAGGATTCTTGTAAAGATCAGATACATTCATCTGTGCTTACTGTGTTGGATGCTTTACAGTTAATGCACAGCTGCTGGTAAGAAATATGTTTCCAAGATCTGCTTTTTCTCTGGAGGACAGTTACAGTCTTCACTTTGGTAGAAGTATACCCTTTGCTTTGGGTAGAAATAGGCATCACTCATCCACTCCCTATGCTCTCCAGAGTACCTAGGGAGAAGCAGGCCCCATACTTTTGGTGATGCTCTCATGAACGCTGTAGGGTTGCAGGGGTACCACACATGAGCCACCTCCGCAGAGCTGGTCTGAGTTGGCCAAGGCTGAATTATTTACTGGAAGCAATGGATTCAGCGAGGGACACTGCCTTCATGATGCATCCCATTTTTTCTCACAGCAGAGCTGACATCTACCACACCACTCATCTGGGTAATCACCCCTTGGCTCCTCAAAGACTTTTCATGCCAATCAATTACTACAATTAAATTATACTCAGAGCACTTTTCCCATCCTACGTTAATACTGAATTTGGCTCATCTTTCAGAAGAAGGGCTTTTATGCCTGAAAGACTATTTTTCTTGCATATGGCAAGTGTCTAGAAAAAGTTATTCCTCCTCCCATCACCTTCAGTAATCCCTGCCTACCACAGAAGCAACAGCACTACTGCTATTCATATTTATATTGTTGTTGTTCAAGGAAGATGATAGCTCTGCTGGATTTCTAAGCTTAGTTTAGCAATGAGCTGGAATATGCAGCTCTTTTTACAATGCTGGTTCAAGGATGCTGTCATGCAGCTACTTTATAAGGCAGTTTGGATGTTATACCTTTGGTAACATTTTTAAAAGTATATGAACATTTAAGCATGGGGATGCCATAGGTTCAGAGCAAAGAGATCCAGAACCACCTTGTTTTGAGCCATTGTTAGAGAAGCTAAAAAGGGGAAGCTTACGGAGGCACGCCTGAGGGTCTGAGATGACTTTGAGTGGATCCTGGTAAAAGAAACGTTTGCACTGGTCACAGTGTTGCCCCGTGGTGTTGTCTTGACAGTCCTCACAAACACCACCGCTGACCCCGCCACTGGCCTGGTACACGGCCATGTCAAAGCGGCATCTGCCAGAGTGGCCATTGCAGTTACACCCTGAAACCAAAACAAACAGTGGAGTATTTTGCACCATGACGCCTATTATTGTGGTCTTGCCACCATTGCTGTCTACTGTTAGCCCAAGGTTACTGGTCACTGGTATGATTGCAGTGCCCCAGCCAAGATTATAGCTTCCCAGGCCTTGTGCTTTACAGCTGGGGGGAAACATTGGAGACTTACGACAGAGCTGGACCCTACACTTGGAAAAGTACCCATGCAGGTGAATGTGCCTGATACGCAGTGGGGAACACTGCTCCACTGAAGAAAGATCTAGCTGAATATTTGTTACAGATCCTAATATATTATTCTTGTGTATTCTACATTACTCATTATTGTGGAAACAAATAATTTAGCCTTATCCAAATTCTTTCATTCACAAGAAAGACCCTACGCAAACCAATGAATGATCTTTTCTGCATTAGTTGCTTTTTCCTCTCTTTATTGTTTTTTTCTGTTTATGAAAAATAAGAACATGAAACAGCTCTCCTTCTTGTAGGGCAACATAGCACTGATGGATATAGGAATGCATCTGTTTTCCTAGATGAGGCATGGAAAAGTTTCCCTCCCAGAAACCTGGCCATCCTGGTATGCATTGGGCTGCGATTGTGCTACACCCACCCCCCAGCTATTAAAAATGAAAATAATACGTTTGAGTTACGTTTGCAAGCATTATCTTGTGTCCCTTCAGCTGGCCTCCAGGGAGCATCATTGTAGAAATCTTTACATCTTTCACAAGACAAACCTTCAGTGTTATGGTGGCAGATACATCTCCCGTGGACCTGCAGCGTGGTGAGAACAGAGAGGACTAAGGTGACGAGGAGAGGAGAGGAGAGGAGGGGGGAGGGGAGGGGGGGGGAGGGGGGGNCACAAGACAAACCTTCAGTGTTATGGTGGCAGATACATCTCCCGTGGACCTGCAGCGTGGTGAGAACAGAGAGGACTAAGGTGACGAGGAGAGGAGAGGAGAGGAGAGATCTGCTCGAGGTATGTCAGCAAGATCAGGAAAATTCAAAGCTCTTTGGCTCCCTCAGCTGACATAATTCTCAGTTATTTGAGTAAAAGGTCTGGAGAATACCTGCAAACTTTAACCAAATAGTTTTAAAGCCACTGAGCAACATTTAGAAAAAAATACTTCTAGACATATCAAAGGAGACTAAATTCAATCTCGCTTTCCCTACATGTCTCTATATCAAGATACTATTTTCCAGGAGAAAAATCCCTGTTATTTCCAGAGGGAAAGAATTCACAATCATGTTCCTGAATTTTTTAATAATCCATTTTTCATGGGTTAGCTTTGCATTATCAGCTATTCTTTGTGCCAATGCCTCCTCTCCTGCTGCAGAGCCCCTGAGCCCAGCTGGAGTGTGGAATGCACCCAACGAGTGGCCATTCAAGTCTGCACACACCACAGGCTACTTAGTGCATTACATTTGCACCATTACAGCTCTGGTATTTTGCTGCTGTTATCAACATGTCTTGTCCCAGTTGTTTTTGAAACACACTAGTGCCAACAAAGAGACAGCTTCTGAGCAATCCAGCCCAGAATTTTAAAGGAAGAAGCTGTATTGAAACATTTTACAGCTTGGAGTTGCAGCTGGTCAATCCAGTGGTCATCACAGACCTTCCTTCCTCTCCCTCCCTCCATCTCTTCCATCCCCCAAAATACCAGGTAGGGACTGCCCTTGTTCCAGACAGCATTAATGACGCACCATCCCAGACTGATGGAAAACATCTCCCCGCAGATTCTGCACAGGATCACACTGGTTGGCATGGCCATTGCAAAAGCAGCTGCCCCGCACAACCATCTCATACACAGCGTAGTAGTACTTCTCGAGGGGATCACTGTGCCTTCTTCCAAGCAGAGCATCCCCAAGGGTGTGGAGTTTAGTAAAATTGATCCTTAGGTTTGTCAATGTAATGAGCTCTGGAAGGAAAGAAAAGAAATCAAGAGCCCAAGTTCACTCTGAAATGCACAGCGTCAAATCTTCAGCTTGGATCAGTCACCCAAGAATTTCCCCAAACTGAAGAATTAGTTAAAATGATCTGATATGGGCTGAGACCAGTAATCCATACAGTGCCAGGGCACGGACCCACTCCTGGCACACAGCTCTGTAAGCTTAAGCACCCTCCTCGATACGGCTCTGGCTGGGGCCAACCTGTATTTTCCCAGCCACTGCCTTCATGGGTTCATGTACACCTCTGAGACTGCTCCCAAAAGGCAGTGTGGATTGGGCTAACTGATCCCAGAAGGAAAGATAGTTCAGCTGCATGCATGAGCTCTGCAGAGCTGTGCCATTTGCCCTCAGGGCTAGAGAATAAGATTGGCCTGCTTTATTTACTAATACAGATGTCTCCCTACGATCTTTTCGTACCTAATTGTCAACATCATTGACTTAAACCAGCTGAGCTTTTCACTCTTTCAATGTACAAAACAAGCCATGCCAGCAAAGTATCTCTGGATAAAACCTGTACTGTCCGTACCTTGGATATATGGCACATATGGATTTTCTATTTCAAAGCTGGGATCCAAAGCTTTTAAAACAACCTGCAAAACAAATTAATACAGCTCTACAGATAACTGAAGCTATTCTTTTTGCATGTAAAGACTGTCATCTGAGATCCATTAGTTACTAATGCCACTTTACTCATCCCATAAACCAAAAGACACAAGGCTGTGGCCCTGATTCAGCAAGTGCTCTCACCCTTTCAGCCTGGCCTTGGCTGAGCAAGGCAAAAAGACCTTTTGGAGGATTGATGTGTCAGGAGGAAGGAAAAGCAATGCCCTAGAGTGATGTAAAGATGGGACCAGTACCCACCAAAGGGATCAAAGGACAGGCCCTTGCCTTTAACAGTAGAGTCTGATGGGGAGCCGAGATCTCTTATAAGGGTGACTTCCATATGAATTTGAAAACAAGGAAAGAGCACTAGAAGGTTTTGTATAAGTTGTTTTATGAATTAATTTGGATGTAAAACTGAGGGTAAAACGCGGTGGTTGTCTTTCCCTCTTCAGTAAAGTCAATAGCACTTCATGTCTCGGAACCTGTAGAAGTGGGTCTGATGGATATACAGGAGAGACCTTCAGCTCCAGAAAAATAGCCACATATAACCTGAATTCATACAAACACAGACACTTGGCAATACCTCGCCTTCAGTGGAGGGCTCGATGTCTGAATATCTTGAATCACAAATGACATCTCCCACACCTTTTGCTGGACGAGAAGAGATATTGGGAAAAGAAGCTGCACAGTCCTGTGCAAAATATCTAAATGCTTTCCAGGTCTGACCAAAGTCGGTGGAGCGCTCAACCAGCATTGCTGCAGGCCGAAATGTCTGCAAGAAACATTATTTCAAGAATTCCTTAACCAGGCATTGATCTCGGGTTGTTGTATTGATATTCTTGTTTGGGGGATGCCAACAGCTGGCAATTAAAATTCTGTGTTTGGGAGCTTGCAGGCCCAATATAGGGCTACTGTACCGGTTACGTGAGTCTCTGAAAAAGCTGGATTCTTCATTCAAACCACTCTCTAGCAAAACGGAAGGGTAAACTTCCATATAGATACAAGATTACTTCCTAAGTAAGGAAGTTTACCATAAGAATGTAGGAATTTTGTAGAAAAAAAAATAAATTGTAACCATCTGGATTGTAATGGATATGCATGAGAAGGCTGAAATAATTTGAAAACGCAACCACAGTTCAGAGATGTTCTACATTTTCAGGACTTAATTTTGCAATTTAATTTTTTTTCAGCTTTCATTCTCAGATTTATAGAAAATAGGACTAGAAGGCACACGAATAGGAAACTATTCAGTCTATCCTCCTCCCCTAAGGCAGGATCAACTATAACTTAAACATACTTGACAGGTGTTTATCTAACCTGTTCTTACAAACCTCTAAAGATGGAGCTTTCACTGCCTCTCTAAGCAATTTATTCCTGTGGTTAACTAATTAGTGTATAACATTACATAAAAACTCTGGTAAAAGATGTACCTTAAAAGTCAGGATAAGATGGCTGAACTGGAATAAAGTTTCTAGGTCCAACCTAATGCTGACATGGTCAATACCTGAAAAGAGAATGAAAATGAACTGAAGACCACAATGCGCACATTGGAGGGGTTGCTGAGATGGCTTTCCTGTGGGGAATTTAAAGATGCCTTTTCCAGCACAACAGCTAGGCTCTTTAGGGCATCCCCTGTGCACAAACCCAGCTTGTGGCTGGATCACTCTCTTGGGGGCAATCCAATGTGCTGCCTTTCTGGCACTGGCACCGGCAATGCTACATGTCACTGAGTCTGCAGGAGATGGTTAAAGGTCCTGTTCAGATCATTTGGACTGCAAATGATGGTTACAGTAAGGTTCTGGGTTTACATCTTCCTGTATCCAGTAAGATTTTTCTAAAATCCACCCAATTAGTTTGCTTATTTCTAAGAAAAAAAATTAAACCAAATAAAAGTACGAGCTTTTCTTCATGCTAAACAGATCTGTTAAACCCTTCTGTACTGCCAGACCTGAAATATGTTATGAGCAGAGCTATTGCACCAGGCGTCTTCCAAAATTGCAACAAGTATGGCAACCCCCACCACAATTCACACGTTCTCTGTAGAGAGTTGCAGGAGCTCAGCTGATATCCCCATTGTTCACATCTGCATGCAGCATCCCAGGGCTCCTGCTGACCAGGCTGTGCATGAGGCCTCATCCCAGAAGAAAGATGGTGAGAGCAAGAAAAGATCCTCTCACAGCTGGCCCACAGCTTTATTGACATTGATGTCCAAAACTGGTGACAGTTCCTTGCTAAACTCCACAAAAAAGCAAAGCTTACGAATTTTAGTTGGATACTCAAAATAGAGGTAACATATTATCTTAATTTTTCTATGCCTTAATTTCCAACCAGTCAAATATTTTTTACATATTTGTTATATGTCAAATGAAGTAGACTAGATGCTAGTCCTTTTATAATGCCTTCACAGAGAAGCTGTAAGGATATATAAATTGATATCAGTGAAGAACTATTACAGAGAAGCTTGTGACAAAATTAACATGTGGTAATAAGGGTGTTGATAGCCAGGCTTCATTTCATTATTTCTTAGAGTATTTGTGCTTTACACTGCAAGCACTACTTTTTTTAAACGGATATTTGTGTTTTACACTCTGTCATTACACATCTGTAGGCAAACGTACCTTGTGCCACAAACCACATTCCCCTGAAAAACAGACACTGTGAAAAACAGATGGCCACCATGTATAACACAGCGCTGCCATGGGTCCTCTGACCAGCTCTTGGAGATACTGTGCTTAAAATTTGTCTGTAGAAAAATAGAACTTCTGAAATCCTGTACTGTGACACACGAATAGGTTTAAATCACTCAGTACTACCAAATCAAAGAATGGATGCAGTTTTGTCTCATCTCTTCATGAAGGCAATGTGATGAAACCCAATTACATAAATAAATCTCACAGTAACATTTTGCAGTAATATTTTCTTAAAGAAACTTACCATTTTCAGACTGCCACCACTTTTTTTTCCTATCGGGCTCAAAAGTTGTGATAACATTTTCAACCATGTGACTGTTGTGCTGCGTATAGGGATTATACGGGTATCGGGAATCACAGAGAAAGCACTTCTGTTCAGCCTAGAAAACAAAATGAGCAGAATAAAAGATGAATTTGGTCTCTTCTCTCAAGATCCGGTAGATGTACACATATTTATGCCATTGCAAGATCGGAGCCTGCCATGTTGCTTTGGGTGCCTGTGCTTTTAATCACTCAGGCTTTCATATATAAGGGACAAGTTCAAGAAAATCATCATATGGACAACATATCATGTGTGTAATAAATATTGGCCTTGATATGCCCCAGGCACTCTATAAAAAATACACTTTTTCAGTTGTGGAGAAGGGATCTCAGTAAGAGCAAAGAAATGAGTTTGTCAAGGTGTTGATTCTGGGTTTAGCTGCCAGAGGGTTTGTTTTGCAAGAGTTTCTCAGGAGAAATTTATTTTTTAAAAGTTGAGCTTTTATTCCTGTCTCATAAAGGTGGTAGAAACTTCCAGGCAGAGACTGCAGTGAGGAGGCAGAAGGGATACAAGGGAGGACTGGATCTTTCAAGATCTGAAGAAACCTTGAGGACGAACATACACTAAATCATTTATACATTTTTTTCCTCTCTCTTTTGCACATTTTCTAGCAGCTCAGAGACCCAGTCAGGAGCAGCAAACAGATGCTGTTGTACAAATGGAAAGCAAGGCTGGATCCAGGTACAATGTAAGTAGGTGGTCTGGGCTGACACCACCACCCCGACCACTGTTAGTGCCTTTTGTAGGCATAGGGAAACTGGAAAAGTTTAAAAACAGTGCAAAGTAGGAAAATCAGGATGTCAATAGGATGAAAGAGTCTTGTTTGAAAATGTAACATGCAGAAGACTAGCGTGGCAATGATTAGCCAGTATTTCGATGCTGAATGAGAAGCTTTTGTCTGCAGAAGGGCTTTGAAAGCAGGGGTAAGGAGCTCCTATTTAAGGTGATAAGAGGGGAATTGAGTGGGAGACGTAAGGAGAGGTGACAAGGTTAACATGCGGAGCTGGGAGATGACCCATGCTGAGCCCAAACAGGGTGGGACCGCAGCCAGCAGTGCCATGGGGAAGCGTATGGCAGTGGCTACTCCGAGGGATGCCCAGGGTGGGCAGGGGCAGTTGGGCTACGCAGATGGACTCTGAGATTTGGGCAGAGCCTGAGTGCAAGGACTCAGGGATAAGCCAAAGTGGCAGGAGATGCCCAAGCTGTGGGCCTGGCTGGCAGGGAGAAGGGGGGACAACACCGCACCCCAGAGGGAGCTGAAGGAGGAGGCAGAGGTTCAGTGCCCTTGGCTAGGAGGCTGGCAGGGATGCTGCTGAAAATAGAAAGTAGAAGTCAGTGGCAGGAGCTGGGCTGGAAAAGACCCCAAAGGGGACTGGTGGAGAGACATCCCGGCTGGCATGCTCAGGATCTACAGATAAGTATTCGGACTGGTTTGCACATCTTTGTATTATAAAATCACCTGGGGATTATTCGCATTTAAATAAATGAACAGATACAGATTCACAGGTATGGTATAATTCATGTGTTTTAAACATTGTGATATATATTATATTCAGCCATTCTATACTAGACTTGACAGATGTACAAATGTACAGTTTAAAAGATGAGACAGAAATACAAAAAACAGTCATCTCACTTCACAAAACTCTGGTAAGGAGAGGTCAGGTTATCAAAGCATTTGGCAGGACTGCGCACACCCACTCTCTGGTTTATATAGACACATACAATATGACACTCAGTCAACTTATGTTTAAGGTAAAAATCTTTCTTGTGCCCCAAAGAACAAGCACATGCATGTCCACATAAGGCAAGTCTGGCAGATCCCATTTGCCTCTGAAGTGCGCAGCTTTATACGCTTCTCAATACCGAGACCTCTTTCTTTTCCTTTCAAAACATGTGTAAGTAGTAAATCCAATCATAGAGCTACAACCCACTTAATCTACATTTAGAAACAATAAGACACATTACTCTAAATAAGAAAACGATTTGCAGTGCTTCTTTTCAAACACAAAGCAGTTGAACTTGAATTTTTTTTCAATCTGAATTTTCAATAAGACATCCTGACCGAGTCCTGGCTCTTGGCAGCTTGCCATGTTGACTAACACACATTTTCACCAGTAAGGTTTGCTCTTGTCATGACACCTGACACAGGTCATCAAGAGGGGAACTGGGGGATGAAGAACTTTGCTTTGCAAGACACAAGATGCAAAGCTTCCTGGCCTGTCTCCAGGAAAGCATTGAAAATGTGCTGGTGAGAAAGAGAACTAAGTTGAGCGTGAGCCTGATATATCACAGGTGACACAAATTTAAGCCAAGCTAACAGAGCAGAATACATTGCCAGAGCATAAGCCTCTATCTCTTGAGCTCTGCAAAGCAGCAGAATTTGTAGTTCTAACCCTCTCCAGGAAACAGCCACCGAGGGTCAAGATACATTGAAGGAGCATTAAATCACAGGGATTATTGCAGAACAGCTGTTCCTTTTTCTGAGTCTGTATTTACATAATTCAAAGGATAAGTATAGGCAAGTGAAAATATTAATGTTTTTATTGCTCTTTGATCTCCTCTTAAAAAGAGAGGGAAAAAAGCAGTCATCCAGCTAAGGGCCAGAAAGACAATGTCTCTGAGATGGCTCTTTGTGCCAAGAGTCAGAGCACAGCCAACGAGTTAGTGCCCACGATCCACTTGTTCAAATAACGTGGGGAAAACAGCAAAGGGTGAAGAGTGGCTCACAGGCTGTTTTGGAAGAGGAGAGGTATTTACACGTTGCAGAAAACTGTAGTTGCAATAAGTAACTTGGAGCAGTGCTTGGTGCCATCTCAGTATGGCAGAGCTTTGCACTGCAAATGTGTCACAGCGTTTTGCCAGGTCATAAACTGTAATTATTTTCAAATGCTTCTGAATTAAGCTGTTTTTTATTAACTTCCTCTTCAGACTACAGCTGGTATTTAGTGAAAATATTTCTATTTGTGACAATTTATTAGCTCAGCAGTGCCAAATCCTCCAGGATGTGGAACAGGGAAATTCCCGTTTCTGCCTGGCGCAGTTCCCATGCACCCGCTGGTCCTCCACGGCCCCTATCGCTGTGGCCAGGGAGTGAGAGGAATCCATCTGATCACCCACATTTTGCACCTGCCTACTCACCTACACGGCCAAAGACTGGACTACACCATTAGGTTTTCCCTCTGCCAGAGATGGCTATCTGCTTTTATCAATGTTGGTCTTATTTCAGATCAAAAGATATGAGAGGACTCGGTGTGAATCTCTTAACAGGCTGTCTCAGGTCTCAACACTGTATGGGACGTCCTCCAGTGGAGGTCTGTCAAGGCAGTGTCTACAGCCTGCAGGACCGCACTCCTGCATTCATGCACACATAAACCATAGTCTTCACCTCTGAGGCATGAGTCAGAAAAGGACCCGCAGAGCAAAGCTCCTTCAGAAATCTCTGTGCTCATTTGCATCTCATGGATGTTTCTGCCTCTCGAGAAGCTACACATCACTGTGGAGGCTGTTTGCTGCCAAACCCTCCATATGTGCTGCAATAAGGCCTAGCCTTCTACCAGACTTATGTCACACTGTCTGATGATTATTCAGACAACTCCAACAGAAACTTCCGAGTCTGGGCAAGTTACTTTTACAGTTGAGAATATTGTTAGTAAGCAGAGTTCAGTTTATTAAAAAAGAACGAGTAAACCAACCTCTAGGTAGCCTATAATGCAGTACTTCTGAGGGCTGTTCATTCCACAGGTTGACGAGGCTGTTAATTGCTTGCTGCGACCCAAGAGGAGGTCCCCAACCGCTGGGTGGCAGGACCCAGCATCACAGTCATCCTGTGCTTGCTGGAGTCTTATCAGCACTGAGGGCAAAATAAGATCAGAGATGAAATTGTTTTGTACACCCAGCAGTATTCCCCAGGCAAAATCAGTTAAATCCCAACATTGGCAGAAAACTAAATTATCCTTTGCCTGTACTCCTTTTGTCCTTAATAATATAATTTGGTAGAATCTTGAAGAGCTTTGGTAATGAACACACCTGCTGCAAAATCATTCTAAAAAATATAGCTAGCATATTGCAAATCTATGCTAAAATTTAAATTCTCAGCACATTATTGTGCAGTAAACATGCCAATCTGCTATGAGCAATAATTTATTATGCTTCCTACCCTGGCATACCCATAGCCAGCACTCCTGCAGCAGAATCACAGGCATTTCAATTGAGTCTGTGAGCAGAGCCAGATTTGGATTAATCCTGCTGATTTCTGTCGATTTCCAAGTGATAATGGTGGAACTGAGACCAGGACTGACATCAAGGTCCCTCACGTTTTCTGATGATTTGAAATGAACCCCTTGGTCTGGTCCCAGAACCCTCCCTTCAGACCCTATGGAATGGTCATTAATAATTAAACTGAATAATTCTAAATTCTCTAAATAATTGCAGGATCTTTTTGTTTATTTTGCCTGAAACAACTTTAAATATTTTCCCCATTATGTTAAGACTTCCCTTACAGGGCTTGTCCTTTTAAACAAGTTCTGTCCTGAAACCCCGAACAGGAATGGGTACCTTGGAGGCTTTATCTGTTCAGCTTTACTTGGCTCAACTTGTTATAAAAAGTGCAGTTAAAAAAACCCGCAATCGATACATGAAGATCCCACAGAACACTAGAAACAGTAATGCAATTACAGCAGTAAAAAATACAGTATTTTACAGCCAGATTTCAGTCTATGGCTCAGGCTAAACTTCAGATGACGAGTGACACTTGACTCTTTAGGTATAAAGCAACACATAAGTTTGATTAGCTTGCTCTTCTTTATTTATGCAGATCCACGCTCA
Organism: Burhinus bistriatus; assembly: GCA_013397275.1. Taxonomy (NCBI): domain Eukaryota; kingdom Metazoa; phylum Chordata; class Aves; order Charadriiformes; family Burhinidae; genus Burhinus; species Burhinus bistriatus. The sequence continues at coordinate 216,814 of VYXH01003716.1, read as the reverse complement.
TTATTTGTTAGCAGATATTGATTGCTCCTTTCAGGACCTGATTCAGACTCAATTACAACCCGTATCTTTTCTTTGTACTTAAAGGTTTCATATTACTCATAGCTCCTAGGCAGGAGAGTGCAGAATAAAGATTCACCGTCGTGTGTGTCTTAATAGTGTACTTAAAAGAAGCACTCCAGCAAAACCTTGGAGACATATGTAAATCACATGATAATATTTCAAAATTGGCCTGAGTAACTGTAACATCTATACTTACCGAGGTGTAACAGGATTGCCAGCCCCAGCCTCATGCCTCCCCGTGAAACTCAAACTGGTACCACTGCAAGAGAAGAACTGGTGGGTCACCTGGTGCTCTGCCTCACCCCTTGCACGCAGGCTTACCTAGAGCTAGCCTTTAGTAAAGTGACAGAGCCATAATAAAAATACAATGATTAAAAGGAAACCCTGGCTTTGGTTTTGTTCTAGCGAAAATTTCTCATGATGGAAATTTTGGCACTGAAACAGGGTTTAAAGCAGAGGGACACCTCACAAGGGATTTCGGAGAAGACTGCGAAAACGTGTTCACACTTAGCATAAAATAAAACCAGAATGCTATCAGCAAAAATATTATAGTATTCAAATACAAGCTATTTAATCCTAATTAGATTCAGCAGGGTTGTTTGCAGAGATCTAACTCCTTCTCTGGCAGTTCTTGTTTCTTTTCATTAACTTAAAACAAAGACCAAGATCCTAATGAAGATGCCACTGAGAAATGCTTGATGTCAGGTGCTATGAATTTTGGCAGAGACAAGATTATAACTGCATCTTAAAGTGTGGCAAGGAAAAACAGGTAATGTCAGTATCAACATAAAAGACTTGTACAGGGAAACCTCAGTGTGAACCCACAGGAGGTTCATTGTGGCATTTACTTCACGTCCTTCCTCTTCCTACTTACCTAGAGGAAAGTAAGACCTGCCAACACAAAATCTGTTGGAAAAACAGAAGGCAGACATGGGTATGAAGGAGAACCCAGCATCCTGCCATCAAGTAGAGCTTCCAAACCGCAGCCTGTCCCCCATCTTTGCGCTTTCCACCTCTTTCTCCATCTGTAGGCACCAGCGGGGCCAGTGTGCCCTGACGCAGCTCCAGCTGCTGGGGCAACCCTGTGTGACTGTGCCCAAAGTGCTGCTTCCTGGCTCCATTCTCGTTCCTCACTTTCATAGAGCCATCGCTGTGCTGAATGAGCTAAGATGAAATACTGCCCTCCAGAGCAGGGGGAACATAAGCAAAGGCATTCAAAGTATTTCCGCTGTTATGGGCTTTGTTCATGCAGCTCTATACAGCACATGACAAAACAGCCATACTTACATGGCTATTTCAACAACTACAGGCAGGGAAAGCTATCAAGGACCACCAGCCTTTTGTGCTGCTTTAGCTCCTCTCACCTGCCATGACCGCAGAGAGCCTGGCGGGCGTGTGATGGTGAGACGATGCTGGTGAGCACCTGCGCAGCTGCGCCTGGCTCCCCGGCTACGGAGAGAGCTGAGCGCAGGGCCGGCATCTGAGGCAAAACCCAGCAAACATCTTCCTGCTGAGCTGGACTTGACATTTTATACTCTGCCAGAATAATGGACAGACTCAGAGATGACTTAAACTGCGACAGCACTGCAGTAAAATATAGGTATCCACGGTAAGAGTAACCTTGGAAGTTACACGTCACAGTCCCTACCGTTTCTAACACCATGATGTTCAATACCAGTGATACTCTTTAAACGTAACTCAAACAGAGAAAGAAGGACCGGCAAAACCCCAACATACGTTAGTTCCATGCTTAGTAGGAAAATTAAATACTGAAGAGGTCTTACCTGGGTTTCAGATAGCCAAGCGTTTCAGCTGGAAATGAGCACAGCCGACTGAGGGAAGCAAGAAAAGGCATACCTGTGTGCTCCAGCTGGAGAAGACAGTGCGTCCCCCGAGGCACCGAGGTGTAGGTGAGAATAAGACCCAGCCTGCAACCTGCCAAAAGCTTGATTTGTGAACTCTTTCTGCTGGAGCTTCTGGCATCAGCAAATATGTGCAGTGAAAAAAAATTGTGACAGGTTAAGTTCAAGGCAGAAAAAGTTCACGTAACAGAAAAGAGAAGGCTGGGATTCTTAAAGTGATGGCAAACAACTCTTTAATTGTTGTTTAATTAAACAACTGTTCAGTTGGTCCAGTTTGCAACCAAATGTCAAAGTCGTTACAGCTACTTAACATCAAAAGTCCAGTGGCACTGGTTTATCTGAACATGGGGTAGAAAGGACAACTCCTCACAGCAGGGGTGCAGACAGTCTGGAAGTGCTGATTGTGGGTTTTGAGGTGACTGCAAACATGCCTACCTGAACGCTGTGATCGCACCCGTGTGGACATATGAGCCAGCTTCAAATTAGCTCAAGCTCTGCATCACTGCCCTGAACGCTAGGATCTTTTTTTACAATTTAAAACTAAAGACAACGTGGCAACTTTGAATCACAGCTTTGCGTTGTGGCACAAGCTTTGCCTGTAACTGCCCACCGCGGCAAGCACGGGGCAGGGTGGTGTGCGGCGCACAGCGCGGTGGCAGGAAACGCGGTGACGGAGCAGCTCCGATATGGCGTTCACCAGCTCACGCACAGAGCTGGCCGCTGGTTTTTGGTGTCTTTGTTGAAACCTGTGGCACTTTGATTCCAGCTTTCAGAATGGCGTTGCCTTGGGTACAGATTTTTAGTTGTGATATGTTTGTTATCAGCTCTCCTCTGACTGCTTGTAAGGCTTAATTCATGATTGTCTGTAAAGGATCACCGCACCCTCAAACAGAAGGTTTTCTTTATGTGCAAAATATGTTTTATAAACTAACCATCGCTTTTCTTTTGGTAGTTCCTAATCTTTCAGAAAAAAAAAAAAAAAGATAGGTGTTCTTTAATCCTGTTGCAATGCTCAGTACCAAGTATCCTCTGCCATTACTACAATTGTTCACTCTAGCAGAAATAATTCATATAATTACATTTTTAAAAATTATTTTCCTCAAATGCATGTAGAAATTACTTGTGGGAGTCTTTTTTTAGGCTAATTTCATCTACATTTGGTTTGCATTTATGCATGATTAATTATTGTACGGATGGTTTATATTTAGTGGGTTTCAATATTAAGAAATAATAGACTAAGTTATATATTAAAATATTAATTTTACTTTTCATGTGTAAGCAGTATATCAAGTACTCTCTGAAAGAGAGACATACAACTGAAGAAAGTCTTATTATGATGCTACTAAATTATAGAATGGTTGATGTTTTATTGGCATATTTGGTAGCGAATTCAGATTTTGTTGCAGAGAAGTTATGTGAGAAGTAAATATCAAGGAAGATTTATTTGCAGCATATAGCCTGTCCTCTGTTTTGATTTATGTAGGACCCCAAGCAAGAAGGAGGTTTTAAACCACTTGAGGCAGGGATTAAGAAACTTCTTTCTTGCTTCTTTAATCTCCCCACTGGTAAAGGATCTGGATTTATAATGCATCACTCGTCCCATGCTGGCTGGAGGGCAGATAGCATTGGTGCATGATTTTTCAAGTCATCACAGGTCCTATGGTTGTCACTTCTTAGGCCCAAGGCATATCTGTAATACACACAAAGGACAGGAATCCTGAGCACTTCGGCATATATTCCCTTCACAGACACCAACCAGCAGTGAGGGAAGAGGGCAGGAGTAGAGGCACCAGCCACGCTTCACAGCCCGGTCCTGGAATGCTGGCTGACGGGCAGTTGGCACCAGCCCGGACAGGTACATCTTTTCCTCTGATGGACATTTTGAATAAAAAGGTCTCTTTGGATACAGAGATTTTTCCCGCCCCCGTAATGACAATGTGAAAAACATCAGAAAAAAAAAAATTGTTTTCTTTAAAGTTTCAATAAGAAATAAAATTACTTGAGCCTGGGATTATTCTTGCCATGTGAAAAGTAAGTATTTAATCTAAGCAAATCACCTGGGCTTCCTTTAGAGTCAATGGAGAAAGACAGAGGTCCCTACAGGGTCCATAGAATCATAAAATGCCCATAGGCAGGGACACCTCCCACTAGACCAGGTTGCTCAAAGCCTCATCCAATGTGGCCTTGAACACCTCCAGGGATAGGGCTTCCACAACTTCCCTGGGCAGCCTGTTCCAGTGCCTCACCACCCTCAGAGTGAAAAATTTCTTCCCGAGATCTAATCCAAATCTCCCCTCTTCCAGTTTGAGGCCATTACACCTCGTTCTATCACTATATGCCCTTGTGCAAAGTCCCTCTCCAGGTTTCTTGTAGGCCCCTTTCAGATACTGGAAGGCTGCTATAAGGTCTCCCCGGAGCCTTCTCTTCTCCAGGCTGAACAACCCCAGCTCTCTCAGCCTGTCTTCACAGGAGAGGTGCTCCAGCCCTCTGATCATCTTTGTGGCCCTCCCCTGGAGCCGCTCCAACAGGTCCATGTCCTTCTTATGTTGGGGGCCCCAGAGCTGGATGCAGTATTCCAGGTGAGGTCTCACGAGAGCGGAGTAGGGGGGCAGAATCCCCTCCCTCGACCTGCTGGCCATGCTTCTTTTGATGCAGCTCAGGATGCGGTTGGCCATCCTACCACCTTCTTTAGATACTTACCTTAAAGGATAAATCCCTCGTTGGAGGTATCTGCTGCTTTCCTTTGGCTATGGGCAGCCCAGTTCCCCAGCTTAGGACAGACGCCTCTATTTTAAGCAACTAAAGTGTACTGAGATGAATCCCATCCATAAAGAACTGGCCAAAATCATAAATGAGATCTAATGGTCCGAAAAGCAAAACCATCTTGCTACATTTGTCTCTCTCCTCTTTTGTTTCTGCTCTCATTTCTTCAGGTGTGTCTTATGCTTAAAGTGTAATTTCTCAAAGGCAAAGACGTTTTTTATTTTCTGCACATTGGGAGAATGTAGCACTGAATAATAAAACCAGAATGAAGTATAAGCTTACAACAAAATAAGAGAAGTATTTTATTTGACAGACCTGACCAGGAGAGAGCTAAGGACAGCAGAAGAATACGCTACGGAGCTCAGGTGCAGGGGGAGAGGGAGGCCACCACGTCCCCCAGCCTCTTCGCCTCTGCGTCTCACCAGCTGGCTGCTCCTCCCTATCTTGCATCCTGGAGCAAACAGCTGCTTTAAAAATTGTATTTAATAATTGTTTAAATGAGCTTTTCCACATTTCAAAAGGATGTAAAGTCTGTTTATAATTTAGGAGAAACTTCTTAATTTTCTAACAGTCACAGCACCCCATGGTGCCCTTCACCTTTTGTGTGCAAGTCAGATATTTGAAGTCTTTGTTTTTTTCACCACAAACAAGAAATCTAGTTTCAACTTGAATATTACCTCCCTGGCAGGCACAACGGTGCTGATTGTTGTAATCAACACTAGAGAGAAAAAAGACAGAGAGGGTGATAAACTGTACCGTTTTAAAATACCAGTGTGATTTTCAAAGTGCTATTCAAGACATACATATTCAAGATATAACGTTTCATGTTATTTCCTAAGGTCCTGATAGTTCCAAGCTGGCAGTTCGACTGGCAGGATGAGAAGTCCTGAGAAGCAAAAAAGAAAAGGAATATGCTCAGGAAGAAACAACTGAAGGCACGTATGATGAAAAGAAAGCAAAAGACCTTTTCTAACCTCCACAAGGGGTTGCAGCCTGGTCTCCAGGGCTGCCTCTGGCCCCTCTCCCTCTTCTTCCCTCCCAACTAGACCTCCTGGATGAACCCCAAGCCTGCTTCACCCTTTATCAAGCCCAGGGGTATTGACAAACCCTATTACCAGTACCCAGCTCTGCCTGCTGTGTCCAGATGCCATGGAACTGCATCCATCAGTGCCATGCTGCATGGGATCAGAAGCACAGCAGTTTTCATGCCACATATGTGGACAAGACCTGAAGCTAGAGCACCAGCAGTGGAGAACTGTTAGATCAGCACAGCCATATAGCGAAGCTGAACTCGCAGGTGTTCTGGATGCCCTCCCAAAGGGGCCTGTTCCCTTATCACAGTCCTCATGAATCGTCTTTCCCCCCTTGTGTCAGTAACCATGGTTCCTCAGGGCTTGAGATATAGCCCTGCTTTTTGTTTTGTACATTGTCAGGATAGCTGCAGTGAGCTTTTAGCTATATTTTTCCAGTGATGATTTATTACACCTGAATAATAAACTGCAAAACTCCATGGAACTGGCATCCCCCTCATGAAGGCTGCCCTCTAGGTGTGAATGCAGAGCAACGTGCAGCCTAGGTAGCCACAAATAACTCTCCTCCTTTGGCATGCCCTGCTCTTTTCTTGCACATAGCAACATTTCCACAGCTGTTTGGAGAACCTGTGTTGGCTCCGCCACAGATTTTGAGACACCAACAAAGACCCAGCCTGCAGAAATGCTTCACCCTGGAGTACTTGCTCCTATGGGTTGTTGTCACCAACAGCTGCCTAGGGCGTTCTGCTGTGTCCTCGCTGACCTTCCACGGGGGAACAAAGGGAAAGTACACCAAAGAAAGCAGATTTACCCTCCCAAGCACAGTCTCTGGGTTCGTGGCTTTATTTGGCCCCATTAAGTCCACATACAAGTTTCCTCCAGGATTATGAAGAGAAAATTGCATTTTGAGGCTTTAATGGAAGTGCTGTAGGCTATCTATATAAACCCCACAACTGCAGGAACTAACCATGCATGTTTTCTCTTCTAAAATAGGGTCCCCACTAAAAAGGGAGAGTTGTATCAGACTTGCAGGAGTTAAGAGAAGCTATATTTATATTGATGACTTTATTAGCAATAATCTAAAGTCTCTGCAAATAAGACAACTGGAAAAGATTTTTAAAAGTCGATATTTGCTTTGCACATCTCACTATTTTAGCTACATGGAAAGTTTTGCTTCTCAGAGAACTGATGCTTGTTTCAAGCCGTTCAAGCCAAGGTGTTTCACATTAGTCAAAAAAATAGCTATTTTTAAAGGCAATTTGAGCAAAGATTTTTTTGGAAAGACATTTGTTCAATTACTTTCTTAAAGAAAACAAAAACTGCAAAGTACACACAACATGGGTCAGAGGGTACAGTACTTCCAACTCTGCCAACAAATTGACTTGAGCAGCATGAAGCGCAGTTGTTGAATTAGATTTACCTATATGCTTTCAAAAAGTGAATCATACTTCATTTTAAAATACCAAGCTGTATTTTGGCAAACAAATAAAAGACCAAAGAAACCCCTTAGTAAAACAGGCATTAAAATCCTATTACAGCTTTAAAGTACAATTTGTACGAGGACAATATACACAAAGCTAGGATGATGGCAACAGTTTTTCACGACAGCCACTACCCTGCAACATAAAATAATGAAGCTTCTCAGTGGAAAGATTTTTCCACCACAGTATCTGTTAATAGGGCATAACAGTGCTCTTATTCTGCTAATGGTCTCTGTACTGTTGAAAGTGCTAAGAAAAGATTGTCCTATTTCTGCTCACCCAAATTTGTGGCAGTGTTCTGTTTTAAATCCCTATTATTAGGTTTTCCATACCTGTCAGCCTAAATTATCCTAAGTATTTTTCTCTAGGTTAAAGTCAATTCTTCTGCAAAGGTTAAATTGATGTTGTTTAGATATTATCCTGAGCTCAGAAAATCTCTCTGGCCCCTGAGGAACCTTTGTGGCCTACTGGCTTAGAAACATTTTGTTACCAACGCAGAAACCTTCCATATTGTTGTCTGTTTGGGAACTAAGGTGTATGTTTGGGTTTTTTTCTGGGTGGAATAAACAAAAATCAGAACCCAGGAGACCACAATTTAAAGAACAAACAAAGGGAAAACAGCCAATTCCACAAGCTCCCCAAAAAACCTAGGAAACTTAGACCATTGGGAGGAGAACCTGACAGACAGAAGGATGACAGCTTCAGTTTGAGGAGAGAAAACAGTGGAGAGAAAAATGTGTCTTCTGGAGGACAATAGTGGCAGCAGCAGCAGCAAAAGCATCCACTGCAGAGCCACCAAAGCCCAGTGGTTAGAGAGCTCCCATGGAAGCCACTGGCTCTGGTCCTTCAGTTGGAAGCACAAAGTGAAACCAGCTCTTCCACCATCCTGGGGAGCATCCAAACTACTGGTCTCTGAAATGAAACAAGTCTGCCCTCATAGTTTCTCCTTATTTTTTACAAGAACTGAAAATTTAAATATTATGTTTTAGATTGATGATGATGATGATTTTGGTTCATTTAGTTAACTTTTGTTAGTAAAAGTGAGATGGACTGAAAATCACTTTTCTTTCTCATTACTTTGTTGGTTGGAAGAAATGGTTTCTTTCTCATATAACTGGAAAACAAAAGTAGCACAAAATCACTAGAAATCTGAAAAAGTATGTTTAGACTGAAGTCAATAAAGCTTCAGCAAGCTCCAGAAATAGAAAGGTCTGCATGATGAGATAACTGGGAAATCTGATGTTTTTCATCTGTAGCCAGCAATACCTGTGATGTGTGTGGTTTCTGGCGGTGACCACAACAGCACTCTGATACAGCCCCTCTCCTGTGGTTACCCATGAGGTCCCTGGTTGCAGAAGACAGCAAGCGCAGAGCAGACAGGCGTTAGAACCAGAGCTCAGTGAAAAGCCTTAACAGTTACACATATGTCATGGTTTAATCCCAGCTGGCAACTAAGCACCACGCAGCCACTTGCTCACTCCCCCCACAGCGGGATGGGAAAGAGAATCGGAAGGGTAAATGTGAGAAATCTCATGGGTTAAGAAAAAAACAGTTTAACAAGTAAAGCAAAAGCCACACAAGGCAAGTGAAGCAAAACAAGGAATTTATTCACTACTTTCCATCAGCAGGCAGGTGTTCAGCCATCTCCAGGAAAGCAGGGCTCCATCACACATAACAGTTACTGGGGAAGACAAACCCTATCACCCTGAACATCCCCCTCTTCTTACTTCTTCTTCCCCCAGCTTTGTATGCTAAGCATGATGTCATATGGCATGAAATATTCCTTTGGTCAGTTGGCATCAGCTGTCTCGGCTATGTCCCCTCCCAAATTTTTGTGCACTCCCAGCCTGTTCACTGGCAGGGCAGAGCGAGGAGCAGAAAAGGCCTTGACTGCTTAGCAACAACGAAAAACATTAGTGCAGTATTCCCATCCCAAACCCAAAATATAGCACTATAACAGCTGCTAGTAAGAAAGTCAACTCTATCCCAGCCAAACCCATGAAAGCATACCTTCTTTTGCCTGATTTGGCAACATAAACAGCTAAACTGACATTTTGGAGATTCTCCATTTTCAGTCCCAAATGAAATTTAATACAAAGGCTTCTGGGGAGTATTTAAATCTATCAACATATACATGTTAATTACCTAAAAGTATAACAGAATGATGGCTGGCTGACTACCAGTTGTTTGATTTTATTTGTGTCTATTCTGTAACATCTGGAATCTGTACAAACACAGGAAGCATCATTTTGTCATGGACCCTAATGATACAACCAACGTCACAGTAGCACAGCAGTAACACTGCATGCTGGCAAGTTGGAAACAGGCACATAGTTTTATATAATTTATCCAGGACCCAGAATATAAAACCTCTGCTTTATCTTTCTCTCAAGTACTTAATCGCACCAGATGGCAGAAAGCGGAAAAATTACTGCCTCCCTTCACTCTCCTGATCTCCCCTTGTCATATGGAAGGGAACTGTTGTCATCACCAGGCAGGAGCAGCTGGGTACGATGGAAACCCAGCCAAGCACAGAACACGTCAGCAACAAACTTGGAAAGAAGGAAATACCTCTTGCTTTCAAACGCTATTATTGAAGCACTTGCTTTTCAGCAGAAGGCAGGAAACAATCTTTCCCTTGTTGACCATTTGTGCGGAGCACATTTCAATAGCAATCAGTTTGCTTGCCCATTGCCCACCCTTTCTCACCAGATATAGTTTGTGATCATTACCCTGAGCTCCCTGCAGTGGAGTTAAGGGAGTAGGTGTCTCTGAACACCAAGACAGATGGCACTTCAGAGTCTCCACTTTATCTTGAAGGGTAAGCAGCCTGCAACAGAAAACAGGGTAGAAAAGGATCAGAGCTTTGGGGAAGCCACGGTCAGTTTGAAGTTGGGGATTGAGAGGGTGGGAGGGGGAAGAGAAGCAGCTGATTCAGGTACCCTGGCAAGGAAAAGATACAATGCTTTGAAAAGGTCCACAGGTACTCACAGGGACATAGACTGGGCAAGAAGATGTGGAGGGAGCTGGGCAGAGGATTACAGCGATGTCAGAAGTTGTAGCTGGAAGTTGTGGCTTGGTCATATGGACATGAAAGAAGTGCTGTGTGCTAGCAATTCGGGGAAAAAAAGTATTGTCATGCAGGAACAGAGGCTGCGAAAACCCAGGGCTATCCACACGGCCTCCATTCACTGCATGGACAGGTTTGTGCAGAAATACAATGTCTGTTTAAAGAGCTGGCATGCACTGGACTTACTGGACATGTTGAATTGTTCATGTAAGAGTATCCTGACCCCTTCAGATTGCCTTGCAGAAGTGTCCTGAAAACGAACTGAAACCCTGGTGATTGACAGACTACATTTAGACTAGATAAAGCTTAATTAACAGCTGCTATTTTTGCTATGTTCAGCTCTCACCAATCATATTCAAATTGTTACAGAAAGCAACAGGCACGGTAAAATTAAAAAAAAAAAAAAATAACAAACACCAAAACATGGAGTTAATTTTCTTTATTATTAAAATCAAAACAATATTCCTATAAAACAAAACCTTTCTAGCAATTTGCCAAGATTTTCTTACAACTTGTTTGGCCTGGCAAAGGGAATAATTTTCAAGAAAACTCTAAAGATCTATTTCTTATAGAGCCTTAACAGTCAAATGTGCATACTTACCTACACAGATTTCACAATGAGTTTGGGGAACCTTGTTCTGCTGACAAAGCATCAACTTACATGCACGCTACTAGTATATTTGTAACACCACAAGGGTCATGACAACTTGAAAAATTTTGATAAAATATTAGTAAGACTATTGTCAAACTTATTATTTATGAATATCCTAGTATCAACATTAGCTCACACATGACTTATTCAGACCTCTCCGGAACCCTGAAAGAGACTTGTGTCTTTTACGCAATTAACAAATAGCAATGCTTTTTCCTCTATCAAAAGTAAATCATTCATATCCCTCCACTATGCCAGCTAACACCGTTCTCAACCAGGTAGCCCTGCAGAAGCCCAAATCCTTCCTAAAATCCAGGTTTTTAAGACTAGTGATACTTTTCAAGATTAACCTTTATGCTGGGACACAGCAAACTTGTAGCAAAGAAGTAAAAAATTATGATTATCTTTTAATACAATTTCAAAGAAACTTTGAGAAACCTATTTATTAATGTTCATGTGTTTTTTCAGGAAAACCATGTTCCGACAAACGGAAAACAGAACATTAAAATCAAAGAAATACTGAAGGTCACAATGTACACTAGCTTACGTGTCTTTGTCTCGTGATAGTTGCTGGCCTTCTGATTGTTTAGACAATTCAAGAAGCCACTATGCGAAAAGGTTAGTGTTTTCATGTAACTTAATTATCAAAGTATTTCTGCTTTGTAATCATGATCTAATTACTAAAAACAGCCAAGTGGTGATAGATCAGGATTTATTACTAACCTGACATTTGTAATCTAGACAGGAATTCAGCTCAGTGACTGATGTCCCCTTTCTCCCCACACACACCATGCAATCTATCAACATAATAGCAAATCTCCGCTGAATGAAAGACACAACTTCGCATCACTTATCTGTCTACACCAAACAATTTAAATTCTTGGGAAATGGGAAAAAACCAACAAGATTATACTATCACATTTTTAACCGCAGCTTTCACAGTACTTTACTCAAGTACAGTCCTCATCCCAGCTCCCCTGTGAGCGAAGTATGCGCCTCATGAAGCAGCTGTATAAATTGCATTTTAAATGTTAGCTAAGTCACAGAAATATTCAAAAGAAGAATCAGGATTAATTTCTCTTTAAAAAGATTTGTAGCTTTAATATATTTTTCCTTTCAGTGAACTGGTCTGCTTTCTGAGACCTTATGAAAAGAAATTTTCATGAAGATCGTTTAAAAAAGGATTTCTCAGAGACCAGAAGTGGGATTGAGTTGGAAAAACAACGCAGAAGAGTAGAGACCAAGGCTTCCTTTCATGCCCATCTTGTTTTTATTTAAACCAGCTACAGATGCACTAAGAAAATGGAAGACCGTAAATAAATACCACCACAATAACCACCTGCAATGCAATCACAACTCCTACACATGCAGGGACATAATTCCACCCAAGTTTTGGGCAAGGAAGCTGCGCCCCCGGCCACGGGAAGCGCCGCCACAGCAGTCACGGGGTGAGGCGAGCCCGTAGCGGGACTGCGGCTTCCCGCTCCTCGGTTTAGCGCCCGCCCGCGCCAGCCCTGCGCCTCCACCGGGCTGACCGGCATGGAGCTACTTCACCGGCAACCTGTGACTACACAAACCGGTTTTAAGCAGCAGCTAAAAGCAGGGAACATATAAACGCTGAAATCCCCTAGTGATCAAACAGCTTCGCCGCCTGAGGGGCAGGCATCAGGCACGGCCGCCCCTGAGGTAAAACGGAGGGAACGGCAGCCCTGCGGCCGGCGGCAGCGCAGAGGAACCGGCTCTGAGAGGGCCCGCAGTTCACCCGGCGCCTCCCTCAGCGGGACCGCAGCACAGGACGGGCGCGGGCAACCGACAGGGCGGCTCCGGTGCAGGGGACGGCAGCGTCCAGCTCGTCCCAAGGCCCGGCGAGGGCTGCGCAGGCATGGCGTTGGCCGCTTCCCGCTGCCTCCGCGCTCTGGTTCCTGCGAGCGTGGTTCCTTCCGATTGGCCGCTGGGGCCTCCCGCCGCCATCGGCGCTCTGAGGCGGGCGGCGGCTGCTCCGGGGCCCGCTCTCCCTCTCGGCCGCCCCTCATCGCCCTCG
>VYXH01003716.1:171126-200614 GCA_013397275.1 Burhinus bistriatus | reverse complement strand
CGGGCGTGTGTGGGCTCCGGGCTGACGGCCGCCTCCCGGGGCCTCCCTCGGCCTGGGCAGCCGGGCGGGGGTCGGGCGGCCGGCCGGCCGGCGCTGGGTGCGAGGCCCCCGGAGGAGGGGATTCAGGCGTGGGTCCGCTCCCCGGGTGTGGGAGGGGGTGGTCAGACACGCATCGGTGCCGGTAGCGGCTTCGCTTCCAAGTTGTCCGAGTAAGCGAAAACTACCCGAGCCTCTGCGGTGGGTCTGGGTTGCAGTTGCTTCGCTCTGGTCTCGACTGGTGTTTGTGCTATGCTTTTTCCTTTTTTTAGCTTGTAGTAATAATTTTTGATAACGCAGTTTGCTCTTGGATTCGTAATATGTTACTTTTGTAGCAGTGGATTCCAAATTTTATACTTGGTGTTTCTGAGGTATGTGTGGTGAGATGGGCAGGGGGGAAGGTATCAGCTCGTGACGAAAAGTGGCCTGTACATGTGGGATTAAAGAAACGAATGAACAAACGGGATACTTCTAGCTAGATCACAAAAATCTGCATACTCACTGATGCGGCATGGTTTAGAAAGTTTCTTAGTAAAGTGCTCTCAAATTCTCTGGGTTTATCTTGTGCCTCCTTACGGTGTGCTCCTACGCATGTGATGGCAGAGAAGACACAGGGAAAATGAAACGGTGCGAAGCTGACTTTAGTGCTGTCTATGTAGGATGTTTCCTCTGTGCTAACCAGTGTTATGGTTCCAGTCATTGTGTCCAAGCAGCTGCTTTGCCATGTCTGTGCTCCTAAGTTTTCCAACTTTTCCTTAAGCTACTCAAATGGAGTTGAGATAGACACAATTATGTAGTGTAGTAAGGACAGGATCTAGCTTCCATCATTTTTTTTTGAATACCAAAAATGACGCTGTATAACCAAAATTCTGTTCCAGCACCCATCTCCTCTGCCCACTTTAACTGTGGTTTCTTTGATTCCTGCACAACACACACAGTATAGTTTTATTGGTCTCTGCAGGCTGACTCGACTGATGTTCCCACCAAGTGCAGAGTCAGTATCTTTTCGCTAAGGTCTGAAGTGAATTTGTGCAGTGAGGAAACTGCAGGCATAGATCGTGATTCTTCACGTGTGAAGTTCCGCTCCCGTAAAGCCTATTCCTTTGTTATTGCACAGTACGCAGCCTGCTCGGCACCGGGGAGGGGCAAAGCAGGGAATAGCTCTTGAGCAATTTCACTGGGAGATTTGACATGCTCCTGAAACAGGGGAGATGAGTTAACAGGTTTTTCCTTGCATGTTGGCAGTGTAGGTTAGCTTGCCTGCCTTGGTGTCTTTAAATAGGGGATGGTAATATGACATATTCTTAAAATACAGTAAATGCATCATGGCTTTTGTAGCTTCAGAAATTCTGGGCAAAGCGCAGCATTTTGTCAGAAGGAAAACAGCAGTGCCAGCTTGTTAAAACAAGCAGCTTCTTGGTGGGACTGGGTTGTCAGCGTGTTTACATGTTTTGGAAATGGTTTAAGACAGTATTGCCTGGGCAGGCTGCTTCTCTCAGCATCCTGCTGCTTAATGTATCAACGACTCCAAGCGGAGCAGAGAACGTGTCATGGACAAAAAGGATTCTGAAGGATGGAGCTAGGATTTGATACTTAATTTGCTTTGGGTGGCATTTTTATAGAGGGGAAAAATGTTAATTTTATTATGACCATAAAGTTCTACAGCTGTAAAAATGTGAGATGTGTATGTTTTGTTTTTTTTTTTTTTTTTTTTCTCTTTAGCATATAGTATGTGCCCACATTGGCTGCATATAGGAGCCCAGAGCAGTTTGACATCCACTAGAGTTTATGCAGCCTATTAGATATTCCCTGCTAAGTCAGTGACTTCCATGCCTTGTCAGGTCTGTTTAGCAAGCTTACTTCAGGACTGAGATTGTTTGGGTTTTTTTTAATTTAAAATTCAATATATGCAATGCCAATAAGAATTTAATTGGGAAAGAAATTAGTCATAGTAATTAAATGGTGAACGTGCTGGATGTGGCTGGAATGTAAGCAGCACTGTCCAGGCCAGTTTTAACAGTTTTCTTGAAGCAAGAGTGACCATCCAGTTGTCTAGCGTGTGTTTCTTGAGAACATATTTCTTAGATTTTAATTGCCTTATTATTGCTTTATAATTATAGCCAGTAGGTTTGTGTAATATTGCTTGTGTATTTTAATCACAACAATTTATTCTCAAATCAGAGGGAATATATGAAGGAGGAAGTGGAGGAGTGTGCTGAAGATGAGGCGACTGAATCGGAAGAAGACCTTGAATTTGATGAAAGAATTGGATGCCTTTCCAAAGGTTCCTGAAAGCTATGTGGAGACTTCAGCAAGCGGAGGCACAGGTAGGCCTTACTGAGATGCTGACGTGATTCATGTTGGCTCTTAGCTCAGTCTAGCATGCTCTGGGAACAGAACCTTCAATAGGTGGAAGACAGGCATCTGTGTTCATTTGAAACTAGCCAAAATTGGCTTCTTGATTTCTTTTGTGGACTGACAGAGCTTCCTTCAAGTAAAGGCATAGTATCTTTTTCCAAATAAATGCATTTGTCACTCATCTCAATGGAGATTTTTGTGTAAAACTGGTGACACTCAAACCAACGTAAAGGTTCACTGTAAAAGCTTCTAACAAATTACAACTGGAAGTGCACTATGCCAAGCATGTAATAAAACTGTCTCATTTGTTGTCTCACTAAGCCCTTTTCTCTATGTCAGGTTTCTGGGTGAGACTGTGTTAGCATGAGCTGAAATGCAGGTTGGATTCAGTTCTGTGCTTTCACAAAAGAGGAAGAACATTCTCCAGAGGTGTCTTAAGAGGTGGCTAAGTTAAGCATCAGGATGAAGAGCAGCTTTCTAAAGCTTTTTGTCTTGAAGGTGTAGTTGATTGTAAGAGTAAGCAAAGCCCTGTGAAGAACTAAACACCTTACTCCAGGTCATGTGCTTGTACTGTCCTTATTAGTCACTTAGGCTTCTCTCAAACAGCTGTAGCTGTAAGAAATACCTTTTCTATATGTATCTGAACAGAAAATTGCACCTGTAGGTTGGGTTGGGTTAGAGGTAGCCTGATCAGGAAATAGTGACTTTGTCTATTGGAATCATTTGCAGTTAGATAGGAAACTGCTAGCAGTTAGTTTGAAATAGAGGACAAAAGTCTCTCTCATGTGCGATTATGTCTGAAACTCAGTTGAAAAAAAAAGTACAAGAAGCAATTGCAATCTACAGATAAGCCTCTGAAGTCATTACGCCACGTGTGTAGAAGTAAATATCACAAGGATCTGTATTACTTTGCTATGTTTCCTGAATTGCACTGTTAGTAATTAAAGGATTGTTGTATATAAAATAATCTTTGAGAGCTGATTAAGTAACTTTTTGCTAGTGTTAGGCCCAGTTCCTGAGAAAGCGAGTTGTTTTTCTGTTGTAATTCTTAGAAAAACAATAAATGCCTAAAAATTCTTTTTTTTGTAGTATAGCACCATACTTCATGAGAACTTCACTTTGGTGAAGGGTACCTTAAAGGTTTCTCAACACCAGAAGTTATTTTAGCATTCTTTGGTTTATCCCAGTAACCTTACAAATGGCAATATAGAATTGTCTTATTCTATGCCATTATAAAATTTTAATATAGTATTCCCTTTTCATTCAGGATTAAAGTGCCAGGCTTACTTTCTGGTGTGATAGGGATGCAAAACATACCAAGACTCTGTTTTCAGACTTTCAGTGCCTTAAAACACATTAGAAAAAAAGTACTCGTCTCTCAAATGGGCTGAGACTCCAGCTCTGAGGCTGGGAGAGCATTCAGAAAAGAAGATCTGTCTTTGGAAATTCTACAAGACTTCATTTTCCTGTTCAGATCCACAAATATCTCTGCTCAGATTTACCCAGAAAGCAGCTAAGGCTCTAATTGTTTCCTTGCATTTGGATAGACAGTATGGCTCCAGCTTTCCTCTTGCATAGCTGGGGTGAGTCTGGCCTACTGGGCTCCAAAAGGAAATTGATAGCCAGCATAATTAACTGATTAGTGCATCTGCTTTCACACTATGCGTTGACATGAAGATCTTTATATGCATGATTGCTACATAGCTTCAGCTGAAAGCTAGAACTTGAAATGTTGCTGATCAATGCAACAGTCAATGCTGCAGCCAGCGTTTCTTTTCTGATCCCATAGGACAGTGCCTTCATGTGCCTCCTGCCACCCCTGGGCAGTGAATTGAAGCCTGTCAACAATGGGCTTGTTTTTGATGAAGCTGCACCTCACAGACTCCATAGAAATACTCCACAGAATGCAGATGGAAAACCTATACTGTCACTAAGCTGTACAAATCACTACTGTGCTCCATAACTGAAGGTTTTTTTCAACTTAACAAAAGCCTTGATATAATAAAAAGGGCGTAGCAGGTGCTTGTGCGCTTCTGGTACTATGTTTCTGACTAAGTGCAGCAGGATGATCTTCCCTTTGCATTGTACAACTTTGCAAGTGTGATGAATAGGCTGCTTTGGAGATAAGCGAGGTGCATATATCATTAAAATATACCAATTAGGTTTCTTCCTAAAAATAATTTCAAACCAGTTCTTCACTTATTTAGCTGTTGGTAGAAGGGATAGCTAGCTATGTATTGCTTATTGCCAGAGGGAGAATTGTTTCAAATATTGGGGTGGGAGTCTTGACTGTGCAGCTATATGCAAGTAATATAATTAGGGCCCCTTTTTCTAACTGGACAGTGCATATAATGCATACTTATAGAATTGTGGAATGGTTAGAGGTGGAAGGGACCTTAAAGGTCATCTAGTTCCAACCGTCCTGCTATGAGCAGGGACACCTTCCACTAGACTAGGTTGCCCAAAGCCCCATGCAGTCTGGCCTTGAATGCTTCCAGGGATGTGGCATATTATTTCTTGTCTGCTAGCTTCTTGGCTCTAAAACTAGATATAAAAAAATGTTATAAAAACTTAGGTTCTACAACCTAAGTAGACGAGTGAAGGCTTAAAGGGACTTCAAGGTGCACCTTCTCCTTCTTTCATGGTTGAATTTTGGAATGAGTTTGCCTAGGCTATCCCTGACAGTGATTTGTGGGCATTTTGTTTTATATGCGGAGGAGGATCTAGCCTGTTATTAAACCTTCTGTATAGGGATTTCACAATCTCCCCATCACTCTAGTATTTGACTGTACTTAATGTAAAAAGCTTTTTCTTGATGCAAAGGGTAAGACTTGTTCTTTTCCCCTCCTATGTAAAAAATACTGTAGATAGGAAAACATTTTTCTAAGAGCAGCTTATGAATTTGTAAATCAAAGATACCAGTATTGCACTGGTAATGTTCAGATTCTGGAATGTTATAATTTTGTTCTGCTTATGTTTCTGAATAATTCTCATGATCTAAACTTTTTTTTTTTTCTTTTAACCACTCAGTTTCTCTGATAGCCTTTACAACGATAATTTTCCTGACTATAATGGAGTTCACGGTGTATTGGGACACATGGATGAAATACGAATATGAAGTAGACAAGGATTTTACTAGGTAATTTTTATCTATTAGTAAATTATCTGTATTTCAGGAAATAATAGATTTAAAATGTTCATGTGACTTGCAAGCAATTTATAATTGAAATTAAAAATGAAATACTAAAGGGACATGATTTTTCATCTGTTGATTGATTTGTGTTTTTCCTTTTCTGGAATCTGTGAAGAAGAGAAATTGAGATTTCTGCAATGAAGAAGTCAAAATAGTGTAGGTTTGTTGATGGAGATCTCGGAGGAATTATTTACTAATGGTTCAGAGGACATTGTAATATGTACATCAGCTTGTAATTACATTATAATATGTAAATCAGTGGGTTTACATCGGCTATGTAAACCCACCAGATTCACATGACGCTTACTGTAGTTTATACAGTTAGTATATTGCTGTTATACTTTGTGCTGCTGGAGGTGAAGGTTAAGCACTCAGAACTTTGACTACATTATCTAGAGATTGCTACTGATCTTGTCTCCAGTTACAGCCTCCAAAGTTGGGTGAAGGTACATTTGCTGTTGGTTTCATGTGCTTGTCTGGACTGCATTTGCCTTTCTTCATGAGGTGATCAGGCACCCATGTGAAGTTAATGGAGACTGTGTGCACTGAACACCTTTAAACATCATGTGTCTGGAACTGAAACAACTTTAAAAGCTGTTTGACGAGTTGCTGTGGTAACAAGCTAAAGATACATATATTAATTGGATGTCTTGTATGTCAGAAATACCAAAGGCTTCTGTAATGAAAAAATTAAAAATGCGAAAAATTTAAGGGAGATGCATCAAAAACTCAAGTTAGAGTAAATCCATTCAGACAGATGGGAGTTTCACATTTAGGTCCTTGCTAAAGTAGGTTCCTTCCCTAGTGAAGCTATCACACGGAAAGGATAGTCTAGTGGTTAAGAGACTCTTATGGGACTTGGGAGTTGTCCTGCTGCAGATTTTCCAGTTTGATTGTGAGCTAATCACTCAGCCTGTGGTTGTGTGACAATTTAAACCAATGGAGATTGGTATCACTTTAACTGCTTTTCTCCTATCTGCTGACCGTGTCTGATCCCAAGTTGAGCCAATGTTGAATCCTTTGCTTATGTGATTTGTTTGTGGTCAGCTAAGTTCCCAGAAGAAGCTCCCTGGAGGTGATAGGACTGTGTGACTATAGTGAGGGGATTTATTCATTATAATTTAAATGACTTTTGTGAAACTAACATGAAAACCAGTGGGAGGTGCCCAGAACGTTAGGGAATGCCACACAATCAGATTTTTGGTGTGATGGAATTTTTTGGGATGTTGTTTTTTATTTTTTTTTTCTTTCCCTGATGGGGAGAACTGTGTTTTACTGCCCCTCGTTTTGGATAAAGATCATAATATAAAAGGCATTTTGCTGTTATAATATGGAAGCATTTTTGAGAAAAGAGCTTTTTCCAGAAGCAGCGGTAGCAAAACCAATGATCATTATGACATGGCAGCATTTTCTGGGAACTGGTTTTAGCAACTTCTCAGCCTGATCCTGAATGTCACTGTCCTGAGGAATTCTGATTAGGATTGGAAATACTATGGCCTGTCTTAAGGACAAAACAGGAGGAAGGTGCTCAAATATTTACTCAGTTTTACATTTGTAACTCCTACATTGTCCTGATCCACTGCATTCTGTGGAATTTATTGCACTGTTGTTGCATGGAAAAAAAATGTGTAAAATATAGAAAACTATATATTCTTAATAAGCGTGACAAACTCTTGGACCAGTAATATTTCAAAAAAAATCTGTTAGGGTTTTTGTAGTAGAATTCAACAGGGAAATCTGATGCTTTTATCTCTTAAATTACAAGTGATCGTCAATGCCTTACTAATTAGAAGTCCATCTTGGTTCACCCAAATTTTAAACAGCTTAAGTTTATATTTATTAGTGTAAATTTTGTCATTTGACTGTGTTTCTGCAAGTAATCTGAGAATTTTAGTAATGCATCTCTTGATACTTGTGTTCAATGTTACTTACTAGCTTCTTGCCTTTTTTTTTCTTTCCAGTAAGTTAAGAATCAATATTGATATTACAGTTGCCATGAGGTGTCAGTGTAAGTATTCCATCAGTGAAAGTTTTGAAACACTTTAAAAGCTCTTCAGAATATGCATTGCTTGCAATATAGTTGGATGTTCAGAATGCTCTTAACAGTGAGATTTCTTCTGCTCTTGATGGTATCTTGATGGCACATGACTCACTGAAAATACTGGTAGGACATGTGAAGAAAAGTATTTATGCCATCTCATGCACATCTCGCAGAACTTTGCTTTTTCTGTCAGCAAAAACGGGATCTGTTGCTCCACTCTCTCTCTGGCTGGAATATTCTAAAAGCTCATTGTGAGACACAACTCAACAGCAGGAATTTATCACAACTTTTATATATTTATGAACTTGGCAAATCTTAATGTGGTCTACTGTTTAAAAACACTGGAACCATCAGGTAATTTCATTCCTGATGAATATGTGGATGCCTTCCCATTTAAAGGCAATGCTTACTATTCTTTTGACGTCATATAGGTGATGAACCATTATTTGCATGGACTGGTTTTGGTGGTCCTGGACTCAGAAAGAATACTACTTCTACCATCAATGCAAGCAAATCTTCAAGACTCGCTTTTTTGGCTAGGTTAAACCTTGCACTAATTATATGGTACATGAGTACGATACAATTCGTGTTTGTCTCACAAGTATTAATTCATAAGTCATCCCTTCTCTACTTCTAAAATTTATTTTAGTATTTTTCAATTATTTTCCAGTTCACATTTAAAAAATTGAAATTTTTAAATTTGAGAAACAAAACTTTATGCTGTATTTTGACTAGTCTTGGTTTGGTTTCCGTGCTTATGAAACAGGAAAAAATACTTAGGCACAGCAGATCCTAGAAAGCTTGTGTATGTGGTTCATAGAACATCTCTGAAGGTGTTACATCAGTGAGAAAATATTGCAAATCTGATAAGTTTGTTTCTGGTCACTGTGCATCAGTTGAAGATACTTGGATACGATAGGTTGAAAAGTAGAATTCTGTGGTTTCCCCTTACCTTCCAGTAACAACCTTGCCAGATTTGTTTTTCTCTTGGTTTGGACTTTGTTAACAAGGAACAGTAACTTATACTGAAAGTTTGCAGCTGTACTGTGAAACTTGATTTCAACTTGAACTTTTTGTTTGTTTGTTTATGATCATCTGTATGACTCAATATTTTTCTCCCTGTTTAAAATAGATGTGGGGGCTGATGTTCTGGATTTAGCAGAAACGATGGTCGCCTCTGCAGATGGGCTAATCTATGAACCAGTAAGTTGATTCTTACCTTTTTACTTAAAAAGTGATTTGCTCTTTACTTGATGTGGAGCACTACTGGGCTGGTTTGCTTGCTTGTATTTTTTTTTTTTTTTTTCCCACAATTGGGCTGCACAGAACCTCCCCAATTATTATCTGATCCTTGAGTGAGGTCTGCAGTGCCCAGGAGTCTGCTAGGGAAAAAGGTATTTCTGTGTGTTTGCTCTCTGCAAATACAGCAGATTTGAATACAGCAGACTCCCAGATTAGTGGTTCTTAACAAGCTAATGATTTCTACAGCTAGTTATTTTTACATGTGCAAATTCTAGGGATAAGTGTTAACAGTACTTGATATGGAAGGAAAACTATCAGCTCTCATAAAGAGAATTTATGTAACTGCTTTTTAACTAGAAGAATACTATGATTCTAAAAAGGGGTAGAAAGTCACCATGATATCCTTATAATGTGGAATGCATTAAAGATCGTAAACTGGGTTAGTATCCTTTTCATTTCTGTACTGTGAACTGAAGGCTCTGAAATTGTGTAAGCCTCTCTTAAAGTAGTTTTGATGGCATAATACAATAAGCTTTGAAGTAAATATGCTGTATGAAAATAATCTATCATTTACAGAAAACCTGTTAGAGAATGTAACTTCCTTCTGTAATTATTGCGTTCTCTAATAACTGAAATTGTAACAGTTTAGTGCAAATTCCTACTCGTGTGTGAGCAGGAGGAGATGGCTGAATGGAAGGACATGCTTGGGAAGGGAAAGGAGCTTGTTTTTGTTTGTTTGTTCTCCTTGAAACGTTTCCTCTTCTTGTCTGGACAGTAATCTCTGTGCTGCTGTAGCTGCTGCATGCTAGCAGTTGCCCCAATGATTATAATCCTAGAAAAAGGAAACTTTCTGTACCTGATCTGTTTGGGCATTAATTGCAATTGAATTTACTGTCTGGAGTACATCAGTGTTAACAATACATAGATTTGAGTTCTGTGCACAGATGTTACTGGTGATATTACTGTGCTGGTTGAAGTATAGCAGATCTGGTAGCTTGTCTTAAAGAAGTGCTCAGTGTGGGTTGACCCTAGAAATAAACAGTCTGCACCCGGACCCCTTGTGTTTCAAAGATTGCTTCTCTGCCTGTTTCATTGCTGTTTGCATCAAAACCATGTATGTCAGTAACATCACTTAGAATTAAATGGCCACTCACAGCTTCTTCTAGCCCATGTTAGTCAAAGGCTAGAAGGGCAGAGACTGCTGACTTGACTTACAAGAGTTTTAGGAAAAGATGCTGAAGTTATAAATGCAAACAAGTGAATAATTCTGGGGGCAGAGGGACAGGGATTTCCATACTTGAACACTAAATGTATTACTTAAAGTTTAAAGTCCTTTCATAAATTCCAGTATGTGGTACCAAGTGTGAAGTTGATTATAACTCCCCACCCCTTCCCACACCCGAGTTCTCTTCTGGGTTTCATGGATGGGACTTCAGTGGTTCCTGCATGTTTCATTAGATGTGTTATTTTTGTTTCAGGTAGTATTTGATCTCAGCCCACAACAAAAAGAATGGCAAAGGTAAAGCACTGAGATGCATGCCTATGGTTTGTATTATTTGTACAGGAAGTGGCTTTGAGGTACACCAGAGTCACATGACAGAACTATGTCTTGGGTCTAACAGCTCTTGCTTGTAATTTAAGAGTGCAAACCTGTGAAAAGATATTAATTTACTTTGCTTTTCTCATGATTTGAGATCTCTGCTATGTAAAAAATTGGCTTTAGACTTAGTTGTGGAATTGGGTCATACAGTTGCAAGCCAAGATGTATGGACTCACCCAAGTTATGTTTCCAGATGAATGCTTGGTAGCACAGGTTTCAATTATGGGTTCAGATGCATAACAGATAGTTTGATATCTAAATGTCAAAGCTGAGCCATGGTAACAACTTGGCACGTTCTTGCGAAAGTATATGAGTTTGAGTCTTTCATATAACTTCATACAATTAACACACTGTTTATCATTTAAACTGCTTGGTTATGTGCGTGATTGCTATACTGGTATTCTTGTAATAGAACCTAAAGCTTATGTGGGTGTCTGGCTAGTTTTGGTATTTTGGTAATGTACTGCTGTGGATACCAGAGCTTTAAGCTCTGTATAAAATATCATTCTCAAAGTTTATTGTAACACTTTAATACTGACGTGAACCTTGCTAACTTCACGATTTATAACCTGCAACTGAAGCTGACAATTAATTGTGACATTATTTTTTGTTTAACTGTTGCATGCTTTCACACTTGTCTATGTAATCTTTAGGATGCTGCAGCTAATTCAGAGCAGGCTGCAGGAAGAACACTCTCTTCAAGATGTGATATTCAAAAGTGCTTTTAAAAGTACTTCTACAGCACTGCCACCACGGTAAGAAAAATTGGGATGTTGTGTCATCATTCCGCTCTCCCTGCCCTATTTAATTAGACTTCACATTTTGTTGTGGTTATGATTTTTTTTTTTTTCCCCAGAAGATAAGGTTGTAAGAAAAGAAGACCTTACTGCTTTTTATTGTGTTTTAAAATAATACATTTATTACTTGCTTTGGAGAGCTGTTGTTTTACGGAAACCTCTGGGGTTTCCAACCTGGAGAAGGTTTCCAGGTTTTGTGTGTGTATGTATGGTTATATATGGATACATAATGCAGACACACACATAAAATATATATATACACCTTTTTAGTCCATTTTATCTGATGCATGATTTTTAACGTGAGTTAGTAATGTCAAAGCAATACTAAACAAGAGTCTTTTAAAGTGAAAGAATATCTTTCTGTCTAGCAACTTTTAAAAAAAGTCCCACTGTTAGCTGTGACTTAATATTTTATGATTTTAAAAGAATCAACCTTTGAATAAAAATTTGTTTTGTTAGTAAATGTCCTGGTCTAAGATAGCACTGTTAAAATTGCGTGGAGAACCCTTGCTGTTTACACTTCATTCCAGCTACCCACGAAATGCTGAGAGACTAATGTGTGGAAGGCTTGGTCTGCCTCAATCTAGATGCTATGCGATTTTTTTTTTTTTTTTGATTCCCCAGGGGAAAACACTTTGTACCTGAAAGCTGAAATTCCTTTCCCCTTAAAAACAAACAAACAAACAAACCCCACACAAGCAAGCCATAAATAAAACAAATATCAAAAATGCTGTATGCACTTTCCATGTTGTAATCTCCCTGTTTGAGGACTAAATACATCCTTGCTTCCTAAGGCAAGGCTAAAGAGGGTTCAAAAAATATTTTTTTCTCTTTTAGTTGATGTCTTCAGAGTCATTAAGTCCTTCTGTGCCTCTATGATACTTGTTAGTGCAGTATTTGAGATAGTATTTATGCTTGAGATGTGTTTAAAGAACAGATTTGGAAATATGTTCTGAGTTGTGGGCATCCCAACAAGTGTGGGAAGAGGAAAGTTTCATAAAAAATAAATGTTGAAAGCTGTTCTTGCTACAGTGTTGTTAATGTGACTAATACATTTCCTTATGTTCATTGTAGCATTAAAACTTTCCCAACAAACGATTTTTGGTAGAAGTAATTGGAAAAAAAAAATCCCCAGGGCAGCAAGGTATGCTTATGGTCTTATGTTTTCTGTTCACATGTTCAGGTATCATAAGTTAGCTTTGTAGGCCAGATCTCTGAATACAAGTACAAACGAAAGCTTATTGGTTTCATCAGACTGACCTTTATTAGATTCCTTCCCTTCCACCGTAACCCTGCTATAATTCCAGAAGAATACAATAAGGAGAGGTAGATGATAATGCTATATCTTTATGCTAGGAAAAGAAATCTAACTGTACTGCTGCTATTTCTGTTAGTGAATATTCTCAAGTACTCTTTATGTTGCTTTTGTTTAAACAGGGAAGATAATTCATTACAGTCTCCAGATGCATGCAGAATTCATGGTCATCTCTATGTCAATAAAGTGGCAGGGAACTTTCACATAACTGTGGGCAAGTATGTTCTGCTCAATTCCTGAAAATAAATAAATAAATAAATAAAAATTGACTTCTACGTTATATATATAGTGCATGCATGTATATATGTGTGTGTATGCTTTTACACCTTTGAGTTAATGACTGGTTTTTATTAACCTTCCCGTACACGTGCTTGGTATTATTTTCCATGTGGTATCTTTTCTTGCACAGTTAAAAACAATTTTCTTAGTAAGTTACTGAAACAATGCAGTGCAGTGCAT
Source organism: Burhinus bistriatus (assembly GCA_013397275.1). Lineage (NCBI taxonomy): Eukaryota > Metazoa > Chordata > Aves > Charadriiformes > Burhinidae > Burhinus > Burhinus bistriatus. Next base: position 187,573 of record VYXH01003716.1, on the reverse strand, counting down.
TATTGCATGCAATGTAGTGGTTATGAATTCCAGTGTCTTACAGGATGAAAACTCTTGAAAATAGTCCCCTGTAAGTGTATGATNACGAAAGCTTATTGGTTTCATCAGACTGACCTTTATTAGATTCCTTCCCTTCCACCGTAACCCTGCTATAATTCCAGAAGAATACAATAAGGAGAGGTAGATGATAATGCTATATCTTTATGCTAGGAAAAGAAATCTAACTGTACTGCTGCTATTTCTGTTAGTGAATATTCTCAAGTACTCTTTATGTTGCTTTTGTTTAAACAGGGAAGATAATTCATTACAGTCTCCAGATGCATGCAGAATTCATGGTCATCTCTATGTCAATAAAGTGGCAGGGAACTTTCACATAACTGTGGGCAAGTATGTTCTGCTCAATTCCTGAAAATAAATAAATAAATAAATAAAAATTGACTTCTACGTTATATATATAGTGCATGCATGTATATATGTGTGTGTATGCTTTTACACCTTTGAGTTAATGACTGGTTTTTATTAACCTTCCCGTACACGTGCTTGGTATTATTTTCCATGTGGTATCTTTTCTTGCACAGTTAAAAACAATTTTCTTAGTAAGTTACTGAAACAATGCAGTGCAGTGCATTATTGCATGCAATGTAGTGGTTATGAATTCCAGTGTCTTACAGGATGAAAACTCTTGAAAATAGTCCCCTGTAAGTGTATGATGTGGAGTGGACTGCTTGTACTTGCCTCCGTTCTTTGGGCCTGTCCAAACTTTTCCTTTCTGTTAGTATACAGTTCACTGACATAGAATCATAGAATGGTTTAGGTTGGAAGGGACCTTAAAGATCATCTAGTTCCAACCCCCCAGCCATAGGCAAGGACACCGCCCACTAGACCAGGTTGCTCAAAGCCCTGTCCAACCTGGCCTTGAACACTGCCAGGAATGGGGCCTCCACAACTTCCCTGGGCAGCCTGTTCCAGTGCCTCACCACCCTCAGAGTGAAAACTGTCTTCCTAATACCTAATCTAAATCCAGTTTGAAGCCATTACCCCTCTTCCTATCACTACGTGCCCTTGTGCAAAGTCCCTCTCCAGGTTTCTTGTAGGCCCCTTTCAGATACTGGAAGGCTGCTCTAAGGAGCCTTCTCTTCTCCAGGCTGAAGAACCCCAACTCTCTCAGCCTGTCCTGATAGGAGAGGTGCTATAACCCTCTGATCATCATGGATGAAACAGAGTTACGTGCAACTTCAATGCTGAGGTAATTATAGAACCATAGTTAGGGAGCTAAATGCCAGTTTATCTTGATTTGAGGAGAGACTTTCTGATATGCTTTGGCAATGGTATTAGCTTATATACACTGCATACAAACTTGTGTTCACTTTTCTCTGTGCCCTCCAGCTCTGCTGTCCTCACTTGTCTTCCTGCCACCTCTGTCACCAGAGATCTTAGCATGGAATCTGTATTCTTTAATTTATCCACATGTAGTTGCAGCTGCTGTCTTTGGGCATTTCTCCAAATGTCACTTCTGTCTGGTCTTGTACCACCTCTCTGATTTGCCCCTAGATGTCCAACTTTTTAAGCCCTTTTCAGAGCTGATGATTTCAGCCTTTCATCTGTACTGCCATCGCTTCTCTCTTCCTGTCTCTAGTTCTGCAACCCTGAATAATCTTTTGCTTTCCTTTGCTCCTTTTGCTCATCATTACATTTGTACCTCTGCTAAGTTGCTCTTTCTCTTCTTGTAGATTTTTTTTTTTTAATGGCTTTTCTCACTGGCTGCCTTTGTATCTTATTGCCTGGTTATTTATTGTAGTTCTGTCTTGACTGATCTCATTGTCTTTCTCCACCTTCAGTTTGTCCAAAACTTACATATATTTGGTAACGATTTAACTGAAGCTAAGTAGGGAAAGTTTCCAGCATTATTGGCTGGTCAGGTAGGGAGAGAGGATGACTGAAAGACTGTTTTACTTTCCAAACAGAGTTGCGCTTTTTCCCCCTCTTCATGGTGTTACCAGCTTCTGTATTGTACTTTCTTTGCAGGTCTACAAACAAATGTCCAGACCTGAAGTTAACTTGCTTAGTCAGGGAGCAAATACAGAGCATGGTTAACTTGCTTAGTCACGGAACAAGTACAGTAAAGTTTTCCTTAGTCACTTGAGCAGTTCTGCAGCTTTTCATGTGGTAGGCGTCAGTGGCTCTTCCAGCAGCCTGGTAACTTCATGTGTGTTTGACAGTTCTAAAAATGCAAGACACTAATTTTGTGTAAGAGGGTTTTCATGAGTCTAATGTTCCTGTACCTTGTCATTCAGGCTGTCTGTACTTGGCAGTAATAAAAATGTCTTTTTTTTTTTTTTCCCCATATATAGATACACACAATTTTTATATACATATAAAACTTTGTAAAACATAGATATTTTATATATTTAAACATATATGTTATATATATGCACATATTTTTATATATAGTTGTGTATTTGTGTATATGTATTTTTATATAGTTGTGAGGCCACAACTGGAATACTGTGTCCAATTTTGGGCTCCCCAGCTCAAGTGGGACAGGGAACTACTGGAGAGAGTCCAGTGTAGGGCAACAAAGATGACTGGGGGATTGGAGCATCTCCCTTATGAGGAAAGGCTGAGAGAGCTGGGACTCTTTAGCCTGGAGAAGAGAAGGCTGAGGGGAGACCTTATTCTTGCTTACAAGTATCTAAAGGGTGGGTTGGAGGAGGATGGAGGCAGACTCTTTTCAGTGGTTCCCAGTGACAGGACGAGGGGCAATGGGCACAAGTTGGAACATAGGAAGTTCCATTCAAACATAAGAAAAAAATTCTTTCCTTTGAGGGTGACCGAGCACTGGAACAGGCTGCCCAGGGAGGTTGTGGAGTCCCCTTCTCTGGAAATTTTCAAGACCTGCCAGGATGCAGTCCTGAGTAATGTGCTCTAGGCATTCCTGCTTTAGCAGGGGAGTTGGACTAGATGATCTTTAGAGGTCCCTTCCAACTCTGAAAATTCCATGATTCTGTGATATATATATATAAATATATATATATAAAGTATTTATTGAAATAGAGGAGGAGAGGAAATTTTTCTACATAGTCCTGTTTAGGAAAACTGTCTTGTGTACATTCATTAGACAATTTTTTCATAAAACATATCTTGCTTTCTTTAGGGCAATACCACACCCTCGAGGCCATGCACACTTAGCAGCCCTTGTAAGCCACGACTGTAAGTTCTTTCTATCATCTCCATACAAACAAGTATCACTTCTTTCAGACTACTGTCTCCCGATTCACATGTTAACATAGGCTGCTGTTGTAAAGGTGTTCTAGCTGGTCAATTGCACTGTAGAGCAAAGTGAAGAATATTCTTTGCAACTACTCAGTAGTGACTTTCATACTTTTAACACTATTAGTGTTACCTTTAGGTTGCTTCTACAGTAATGATAACGGGAATCTCAGATGTATTTTGTTGTAACAGAGATACCATACGAAATTCCTGTATTTCAGTCCAAACTACCTATTTCCTGCAAAATCTGTTTTTATAAGGTTAAAAATTTCTGACCTTTGTCCTTAGAAACTTCATTTTTAGGTTGTGAGTCTAGATACTAAATGTGTGTTGTTGCTGCACTTAATGTGAGGCATTTCACTTACTGTGAAAAATGAACTTGGTGTTGGTTAAACCTCCAAATGTCTGCCCATGAATTATGTCCACACAAGTGTATAATATTACAGAGCTTAAATACCTTTGTAAAATCAGGCAATGTAGTAACTTGGTAGTTGCCTTACGCTTCCTCTGTACATTCTGTTTATGAAATTTTAGTCTTTTTAATACTGTTGCATAGAAGAACCTGAAGTGTAGAATAACTTCAGTATTTGGCCAACTAGAAATTTCCTGTCATGAAATTTTAACTCTCTTCAGCTCCAGGGTTGGTTCAGGTAGAGTTGTAATTTGTTTTACAAGTTCTTTTCTAGAGAAATTGAATTTCTTGGTTAAATATTTTGGATTTGAGTTTTGTTTGAAACATGTACATAGATGTATTGATATAGGTACAGGAACAAATCCAATGAAATGCACACCAGTCTTTGAAATAGTCTAACTAATGCATTTTCCAGTGTGAGAAATGGCTGCATCTTTTTCTCTGAGAAGAGTACAGAATCTCATAGACTAAAAACGTTGTTTCATTTCTCTGTATTGTCTTTCAGCCTATAACTTCTCTCATAGAATAGATCATTTGTCATTTGGAGAGCTTATTCCAGGAATTATTAATCCTTTGGATGGAACAGAAAAAATAGCATCAGATCGTAAGTGTTGCGTGTTTAAAAAAGCATCTTGTTTTCTGTATTTTTCCAATAATTACATCTAAAATATTACCATGTTTCATGAACGTCATGATTTACAAACAACATGTCCTGCCGAATTTGGTAGTGAGCAATGCACTGTTCAATTATCTACATGACATCTTAAATGGATGATTTCTTTTCAATACCAGTATAGCAATACTTTGCTGTTTCGCTGAAGTTGATTTGCAGTTTCTTCCAGATTTGTATTATGTTGAAGTTACAGTATGTCTGAAGATATTGCAAAGAATTTTGCAGCAGTATGCTACAGTGGAGATTCATAAATCTGATTGTCGTAATGCAGAAAAATAAATCTGATTTGGTTTAAAGAAAAAAATAGCATCAGGAGTCTTGGATTCTATTCCTGGATTTGGTTTGTCGCTTCCATGGTGTATTTTGTGAGGCTACTATAGGAAGGGTTTGTGTATCACTTTTTTCCCTCATGTATAAATAAAGGGAGTATAGTAAAGTAACAAACTTCACAAAGCTATCTGTGCCTCATCCTCACTTGCAGTCCCCATTTGAGTGATCCTCAGAACCTTCTAAAGCTGCTGTTGTCTCAAAGTCAGTCCTTCGGCTGTTCCAGCCAGAAGGGTGTAGGGTAGTTGAAACAAATTGCTTCAGTCTGTCAGTGTTTGTTCTCTTAGGCAATTGCATGGAGACAGGGCAGTCATAAATACAGAAGCATGCTGATTGCTCTAGAAGAATTCTCTAGAAGTCTGTCTAATAAAGAGAAAAACTGTAACCAGTTTAGAAGGGCTTCCAGCATTGTAGAGACAATTCAATGACTAAAATCTGTTCAAACCAGCGTGGAGATACATGTATTGTACAAAATGTGACTGTGTGAAACTTGTTCAGTTCTAGTGTTCATTTGAAGCTTTGAGTGGCCTGATCTTAATGAATCTCTTCATTACATAGGTAAAATGTAAGTTTCTCTGAGTACAAATGTGACATAGGCCTTGCCCATGGAAACTAACTTTGTCCGTGGAGATGGTGCTGAAGTAGTCGCGGCAGTGCTGGGACTCCTTAAAGAATGTCCCCAGTGTAAACGGCTTAGCTGATTAACTGTTTTAAATATTACTTGTTTGATTTATTTGTGAATGTCTAAGGTGGTCTTTGACTCTGTACTTGATTCAACAGTGAGATTTGTTTTCTCCTAGACAACCAGATGTTCCAGTATTTTATCACAGTTGTGCCAACCAAACTCCACACATACAAAATTTCAGCAGAAACTCATCAGTTTTCAGTGACAGAAAGGGTAAGTAGAAGTAAGAGAAAACCATGCAGAGAAAAATCTAACAGTGATTGTTCTTAACAAAAGCTCAAATATGAAAAGGGAGACTTAGTTGTACCATGGTTTTGAAAACTCTAGTGTGAAGAGACTCTTTGTAGAAGATGCGCTAGACTTATCTGTAAATATTGTAATACTGATGGTAAAATATATATGCTTGGTGATGCACACTAACTTCTTGCATTAGTGTTTTGCATCCGTAGATCTGGAGTCTGATAATAGAATTAATGATAGATACTCAGTCTTTTCCACTTCACTGGATGCTAACAGTGGTGGTGGTGGTGATAGTGAAACCCTCTAAGTTTTAGGTTTGTAGTCTTGTGTATAGCTTTACAAATGTTTAATCCACCTTTAGCTTTTTATCCATGCGGGAAGCAAACCAAAGAACACAGTTCGCTTGAATGTCATGAACTTGGTTGTGGAGTGTTGGAAATGGAAACAAAGGCAGTTTGTATGAAAAACTAATCACACAGAAAGCATCTCTGTCTCTCAGCTGTCTTGTTTAACCTTTGTTGAACCACCAACTTCAATTAGTGTCCAGACTAGAGAGCTTCCACTTCTGGGCTTGGGGAGGCTTTTAATTCTGAATCCATAAAGAAAGTAGTTATAGTAGCATAGTATGTCGGCAAATCATAAGGTACTAATTTTAAAGACTGCTGTAAATAAGAAAAAGGCCTTATGTGTAGCAGTTAACATGTCTCATTTCCAGACACTGAAGTCTGTTTTGATCTTTTATTCAAAAGCCAAAGAAAAAAATCTTCACAAAAAGTTTAATTAAAAATGACAGCTAAAGCGAGAGGTAAGAAGGAAGCCTTGGGTTGAAAGGAAATTCAGAAATTAGGATGGCAGTGCGCTGTAATACAGTTCGCGGTGTTCTCCAAGGGAGAAAAATCTCTATTTCCTCACGATTCCATGCTGTGCTTCTGAAAATACATAGGTAGGGGAAGTAGGATAGAGGTGATGTCTTGGGGTTCAAACTGGGACATGCAGACCACTGAAGGGAAAGATTGGCTCTAAAACTCATGAAAGCTGGAGTAAAGAGAGGAATGAAGAGGAATTGCATAATGCAATATACTCCCATCTCCTGCTGGTCTAGCAATCTGCTTCATGTTTTCTCTGCAACAACTAAGGCACAACTTCTGGACATCAGTCAACTGCTTATCTTCCTCCTTATTGCATTTTTTCCATCTTGTATTAAATTTTTCTCTCCTTTTGGTGTAAAGATGGTTTCTGTCAATTAACTGTGCAGTCTTAGTTAGCTCTTACTTTCTTGGGGGAGGGGGGGTGTTGTATTTTGAAAGTTGCAACACAGTCACAGGTTGCTCAGGAGAAAAGCTTGTGAACAGTGGACGTGAAGTGGCATTACGTACTTGCTTGCTCTTGCTGTCTCAGTAGATAGCCCTGTTGCCTGTATAGCTTGTTTGTGTTTATCTTTGGAAACCAAATACCCCTAGCACATGAACTGGGAAAGGCTATTAGAAGAGTTAACACTGAACAATTTAATGCATTTATTTTATAAGAGTGGGCGCGTTTGCAGACCTGGAAAAAGGTGGTCAGCTAGCCATGGCTAAAACTTGAATATGGTGAGGTTTAATTGCCAGTGGTGAACAGACTGGGAAGCAGAGTTTAAAAGGTGTGGGCGAAATCATCTCCACTATTGTTGATGTTTTATCTATGTTAAAAAGATTTAATTCTAGCAAGGCTTCACTGATACGCGAGATATCTGATGCAGGGCTAGTTATTTTCAGCAGACTTTAGCAACCGAGAGTTAAATCGTGTGCAGCAGTAGAAGCTAGAAGCAGACCAAAATGGTTTGCAGAAAAAGAATTATGTATCTTCTGAGGGTGGAGTTTTGGGCATTCTGTTTAACTTCATATTCTTTTTTTACATTTGCCCTCAAAAGACCAATAAGGCTTATGGAAACAATAGAGGAAAAACTAACAAAAAAATAATTTTTTTGTCCCTTGCCAACGGCAAAGTTCTATTTAACTACCTACAGTCTTTTCTTCCTTCTTAGTATGCCTGATCATCCATCCTCTAGTGCTGAATGTTGTCGTGCTCTTGAAATGTAGAAAGCATTCTGTACTGTTTGGGGTTGGGTTTTCTTTATTTATTTAAGCATTGCAAAGTTTCTGGAACCTGTTATCATACCTGATAAATTATTTTGGCATCCTTTTTACTTTGGTTTGGTAGCAAATGAAGCAATATGGTTTATGTCAACTTCAGCTGACTGGAGAAGTTGCCTAGTTTGTATTTCAAACTGGTATTCTGCTTTTTATTTTGTACTGTATTCTGCATGGTTTTTGAGCACAGACTGTTAAATCTACAGGTGAAATGGAGCTTTTCTGTTCAGTCTTGCTTGTCTGTCTTCTCTACTGTTATTCGCCTAGACGTGGCCGAGTTTGTCTTCAGACAATTATATTCTTTTCTGCTGCCTTGGTATATTTTCAGCCAGACTTACCTGGCAGTGCATTTATCAACACCTTTCACTAACAACAAAATGATAGCAAACTTGAAAGAAACTTCGGATTGTGTTGAGGTTTTTTTTCTTCTGAAACCTTTTTTAAAAAGTAGAGATTTATAGCAGCCACACTGTCCTCTTTGGGGTCTTTTGGTTTAAGAATTTGGGCAAATGAGAAGAAACTGTAGAAGTTCTTGGGTTAGGGCTGAGGGATCTGATCTGTTTAGAGTAGTCATGGCAAGTTAGTTATGATTTTTATCGAGGTGTATTTCTTGCTGTGTCACTGTTGTTTGAAATGACCTGACTGACAAAAATTTTGAAAAGAGGCTTGGTGCTGATACTCAGACCACAGAAATTTTGAATTTATGATCTTTTTTTTCCCATCAGAGTAATGGATTACGGCATATGTGTAAGTATGCACTGAGGGGGGAGGGGGGGAAAGGCATTGGTGTAATTTAATTTAAGCTTCTGAATTTCCATTATGGTATACTCTAGTTTAGGGTCTTCCCTTTTAAGAACCAGCAATTAAATCCTCTGTGGCATGTGAATCTAGAGATACGTTCCAGGGAAGAAGGACGATGAAGCCTAATGAGTTTTAGGTGCAGTATGTAGATTTACAAACACCCTCTGAGAAAACTGTCATAGCTAAGGCTGTTCAACCACCTTAATGTCTCCTGAAGGCCTCATCCTGGTTTAAGTGATTAATAGTGGCGCATAAAGTAGGAAGAGTTGGGGCACTGTGTTATATCGGTGCACTCACTTGAGTTCACAGGCTTGGCCAAGACTGTGGCACTTAGCCTCGTAGGTACCAAAAGCAACCTAGTTATAAACATCATTGTTTAAAGGATCATGTAAGCAAATCTTGAGAGGGTAGTACCAGAGCCTGATAACGAGCATTGATACACAGCATGGAAGTCCGGCGACCAGGAAAGTAAATTGTTATTTAATAATTTTTGACTTTTAGAAGGTACTAGCCAAAGTTATCTGGATGTTCCCTGGTCTTCTGTTGATTGCTAACTCTGATTAAGTACCTCTTTGTCATCACATCTATTAAGATTGTTTTGCTTGTGACTAATAAGATGTGACTAACTTGTGTTTCTCTCTCTTCTTTCAGGAAAGAGTAATTAACCATGCAGCTGGCAGCCATGGGGTGTCAGGAATATTCATGAAATATGACATCAGTTCACTTATGGTGACGGTGACAGAAGAACACATGCCTTTTTGGCAGTTCTTAGTGAGGCTCTGTGGCATTATTGGGGGAATTTTTTCAACTACAGGTAACTATCAGTGCTTTCCCTCTCAAGTTCTACTAGACTTTTTTTTGGTCATGCTGATTATGTTACGGATGAATTACAGGGGAGTCCTGAAGCTCTAGCAAGTTTAAGCGGGCATTTGTGTGCACTGAAATGTGCAATGAAGGCTACTCATTTTAGGTGTCCCAGCATGCTGTTTCTGCTGTTCTGAGTGACTGTTGTTTCCTTTTTGGTAACTCTGGCATAGTTTATTTACTTCTGGAAGAGCAAGGAGATAGATACAGATATATGTATACACACACACGTGTGCATATATAGACCCACACACACCGACTTCTGATACTCCGTGTATTTCCTATAGTTGGGATCCAGTGCTAAATCAGTGCCAAAAGTTGAGATAAAATTTCCATCTGAAGTAACTGGGAGGATTTTCCGTGTGTAACTTGTCAACGTACTGCAAGATTTGCTACTTTAAAGAAAATAAACTAAGTTGAAAAGGCACAATTTGCTTATTAGTCAAGACATAATACTGTATCTTGATTACAAGTTACTACTTTTATTGGCTTTCACTTGAAGAGAACGTAGTAAAGAGAACTCTCTTTCAAAGTAGATATTTCTGTCCCGTGGAATGTGTTTTCACACGTGAAAGCTGGGCAGAGGGAATTACATTTGCTTGGATAGCTTTGGTTCTGCTTTTATTCATGCATTTCAGAATGTTAGAATTCCCCCTGCCATTGATGTTTCCTTTCTTATGTTAATTTCTCAGTGTTTTACATACCAGTTTACCGCACTGTACTCCATTTAAGTATCATGTAGAGTTTTGTTGTAATACTTCTGTAAGTACTACAGTTTTACTACTTGTGACAATTTAAATCTGGTTTGACATTGCAGGAATTTTACATGGCTTTGGAAGATTTGTAGCAGAAGTTATTTTGTGCCGTTTCAGACTGGGGTCTTACAGATCCACATCGGTAAGAAAAACTTTAAGTATTAAATAAGTGGTACGGCTACCTGAGGATGGATGATAAGGACAACTTTGGGACTCTGTCCCAGCAGAATTTAAGATGCTTGCAGTAAACCCTGCCTTTGACATACATGTGAGCAGAGATTCAACAGCTTTTAAAAATAGTTGGAAAACCTAACACGTAAGGAAGCAAGGTATTTTGTAAGAAGCTAAATTAATGAAACCAAATCTCTTAGAAATTTCTGTGCTACATACCCTCCATTGTCCTTACTATATCCTTTTTATTTTCATATTGCTACAAAAATTACATATTTTCCCAGACCTTGGCAGTCTCCCTCACATATTCTTCTTCTACTTGGCCTGTCGACTGAAGAAGAGGCCTCGTGTGCTGCAGGGATATTCAGTGTTACTACTGATTAGCCTGCAGGCTACTGCCAAGGAGTGTGAAAGAGCTGAGCAGTCTTTACCTTTCCCTTCATTGCGCATCAACAGGATTGCTCCTCTACCAACTACTTGATTTGTGTATTACTTTTATTTTTCCCATTTAAGCCTGTAAGGTAGCCTTTAAGACTTCTACCTTTCTCTCGAATTTGACTGAAGTTTGCCAGCTGGCATGGTTATGTGAGTGGGGGGAGAGGAGGGAAGGCAATCAGATTTGTATAATTTTGGTTTGGGAGACCAGGCGAAAGGCATACAAGAAATGCCCAAGAATAAAGAAGTGTGTGTTTTGGGGGAGGGAGGGGAGATTCTGTTTCTGGACAAGTCATTAATAACACTTTGGTTTTGTTTGACTAGGTCCCACTTCCTGATGGCCACACAAGCAACCACTTACCTCTAATTACAGACAATAGTATGCATTAGTCTCCTGAGAAAACTTTCTTTCTTCCTGCCTGATACAGAAGACATTTTTTTATAATAAAGAAAACATGGTGCAATATGCTGAGACAGTGCTGGTGGGCAGCAAAAAATGAACCCTTTACAGAAAAAAACCCCACCAACAAAACAATTTGTGTAATTTTTTGTCTTTCTAAGTGCACATGGTGTCATAGGAGGTTGTGAGACCAGTGAGGTGGACCATCTTCTGGCAATTGAAGGAGCATTGCTGTCAATACAGTATTCATGGTCGAGCTGAACGTCTTTGTGATGATTGCCATTGACCACTGAAGCCTCTTAGTGATCTTGGTTCTGTGCCTGGGAAGGCTAGCAGACTCCAAGAAGAAAAGAGTACAAGTGGGATGTGTGGAAGAGCTGGGCAGCAGGCAAAGAGGGACAGTAATAGAGCTGGGGTTTCTCTTAGGTGCATAAACTGGGGTTTGGGTTTTCTTCTTTTGTAATGGTGAGGCCAGGGGCTAAGATGCTATTCTTACAGATGGGGAGCAATCCTGGAAAATCCTGAAGAAAAGGGAGACGAGAGAGAACTCAGGGAGTAAGGTGGAGCCCAAACCATAACACTGGTCATAGCTGCTGCCTTTCTGTAGTCCCACCTTAGTGGAAGAAACGTTTTCACACAGCTGCTTTGCCAACAGTGAGAATATCGCTTTTGGTGTTGATGTGGAAGTGCCCAAGGACTCTGAGAATGGGCTCCAGAGTGCACAGTTTTTTGACTCGGCATAAGAAGTCTTTAAGGCATTTGACTATAGTTTTGATAAAAGGCAAGACTCCCTAGCAAAAGATCAGGAAATCTTTGTACACCTCTTTCTTGGTAAAGAAATTGCTTTGATGGAACCTTCGTTGTACCCCTGCTGCTACTATGTAAGCCATGGTATGTAAATTCTGGACATGGGGAGGAAAAAGAGTAAGAAGCTGCCTTGCTTGGGTTCATCTAAGTACTGCAGAAATGTGGAATTCAGGGCAGTCGGGAGATCTGCTAGCCCAGGCAGGGAGTGGTGGAGTTGGTAGTAGGTGACTTCAGGGAATCTGAATCATTTTGCTGCAGACAGATGATAAGGGATCTGCAGAATTAGTCCTTATTGTTCATGAAGGTTTTTGTAAAATAAATGAAGAGAGCAATATCAGTTTTATATTGTAAATATGCTCCTGAGAATGAATGTTATTAATGCAGATGGTGCTTTGAGAAACTAAACATCCTCTGTCTGCTGAACTACTGGTGTACACCTGTGGTTAAACAGTTACTCCACCGGGGTAAAAAATTAATAATATGATTCCTTTTCAGCAAAACTGATTTAATAATATATTAGGAGATGTTGCTGACCCTGGCCTTACTCACCATGGAATGAATATTATAATTGAGAGGACTAATTATGGAAAAATAAAAATCTCCGTGGCATTGTCAGATTTTGCTGACTTCTGTTAATGTACTTTACAAGACATGTGGATCTTGGTGATGAGCACAGTGTAAATAACGTAGCTGATTTGCTATGCAAAGCAAAGGGCTTCCTAAACTGAGAAACTATATGAAATAGTAAATAAAATGTGGGAAATAAGGAAAGACCTTTGTTCAGTTTGAAGGTTGAGAAAGAAGTTCAAGGAAGCCAGGTTCTTGGGGTTGACAGCCAGGTTTGCAGTTTTCTCTTTTGTGTTCTTTTTTAACACTGATTAAAACTCCAGCAACTTGAGAAACTCTTGTTCTCGGTGAGCAAGAAAATCAAAAGCTGTAAATTTTTGGTTCCCGTTTCTCTTTGGCTTTTCCCTCTGAGGTTTCTTCCATACTTCTACTCGGACTGGTTCTGCTTTGGGCTTTGTCCTAACACTTGTTTCTTCTCTGCCTGGAACAGGATGTACTGGTGGGAGATACTGATCTCAGTTGACTTTCTGTACCAGAACTTAAATGTTATTTTCTATTCTCACATAAAAGAGCCAAGCGGCTTGGTGTGTCTTAAATCCTTGTGTGGTGTATTCATGTTGTTCTGTCTAGAGCAAAGCTTGTGTGATGGCTGGTTGCTAATGGAAGAAAATTTGGGATCAACTTCCAGATGTGAGATGCTGCATTGTGGAGTGAACACAGCATCAGCTGAACCTGTGTTGCTGTGCTGTTTGCTTTCCCTCTCCACAGAGGGTTTAGTTGTTACAGCTAGTACCACTTCGGCCTTGTACCGTGGTACAAGGTAGATCGTCATTAGCTTAACCAGAATGTGCAAGGGTGTTCCAGAGAAAATAGTAGTTTATTGCAGTGACTTTTTTTGGTCATGTTTATTTACGTTGTGTAAAAGTGAATGTAGTATGGAAAAATGAAAGGAATGGGTGTCCCAAGGGAACAGAAACCCTGATGTTGATGTGATGTGTATTTTTTGTAAGGGGGGATAGTAGATGAAAAATACCATTTTCTGGATCAGGAAAGATGGTCAAAATGATGTAGTTTTATCTTTCTCTTATGTGATGCTGTAGAGAGAGAACACGGGAAGAAATTTTAACCTGCATAAGTTGTGTTCATAGCACGCCATTTGCAGATTACTCTGGCTCCTCTGTCCCCCTCAGCTGTTTTTCTGGGCAAAATGTCTTCCCTGCTTCCAGCTGGCATGGTTTGGGCTTTGCTCTGCTGCTGCTGTGCTCTCAAGGGGCGTAGGTTGTATTAGCAGGAGGACGGTTGCCTTGACTGCCTCCAAGACCTGGAGTGCAGTGCCTGGATGTGGCTGTCCCCGGGTCCCTTGAGCTGCACCCCAGTGTTGCAGAAAGCCAGTGCCAGCCCCGAGAGGTGGGGAGGGAATGAGAGTGGATGAGGAAACACTGAGCTGAGTTTTTAACAGGACAGAGCACCTTTGGCCCCATCTTCTGTGAGCCAGAATCACACAAGAATCACTGTAAAATCTCCGAGTTAAGATGACACTTCACTATTGTGTTTCTGGATGTATTTCGCAAAATATTTCTAATTAGAGAAAGAAAAAGATGAGGATGTAGCCAGCCCTGGCACCTGCAGGAGTTCAGTAAGGAGGCTTGCTTGCTTTACGGTACAACAAGATGGGACGAGATGTTTCAGGGGAGGCTGTGCAGGGCAGGTACAGGGCAGGCTGGAGAGTTGGGCAGAGAGAAACCTCATGAAGTTCAACAAGGGCAAGNAAATACTTAAAGGGAGGGTGCCGGGAGGATGGGACCAGTCTTTTTGCGATGGTGCCCAGTGATAGGACAAAAGGTAATGGGCACAAACTTGAACGTAGGAAGTTCCATCTAAACATGAGGAGGAACTTCTTTGCTTTGAGGGTGGCAGAGCACTGGCACAGGCTGCTCAGAGAGGTGGTGGAGTCTCTGACTCTGGAGACATTCCAAATCCGCCTGGACGCCATCCTGTGCAACCTGCTCTGGGTGTCGCTGCTCTGGCAGGAGGGTTGGACTAGATGATCTCCAGAGGTCCCTTCCAACCCCTGTGATTCTGTGATTTTGTACCTGTTCTGCAGAGGAGGCAGCAAAAGCAAGCTAGCAGGGTGAAAACTGAAGATGTGATGAAAAACCACAGTTGTGAAAGAGAATTCTTGGGGCGGGGGATTGATCATGAGCTGACATAAGGAGTAAATTAAAGTAACTTACAATAATGTTGTCTTCTAGCTGAGTGAGGTGTGCTGCGCTCGAGTCGTGTGAGACGTGCTGTGGTGGGTGTAGGTGAACAGCATATGGGGGAGGCTGCGGAATTCAGGCTGTGACGGATCCTACTCTACGTTGTGGCTACTGTCTTCATGCCGCCTGTTGCTCCGTCTGTCTTACCACCTTCTCTGCGGTGTGTATTGGTGTGTATTGGTGCCTCTTTCAGGACAGACTATGAGAAGAGTTGAAGTGGGTGTATGAATGGAAATTTCCCTACTTCAGGTTCTTTTCATTATTCCCTGATTTTCTAGCAGATGTTTTGGGGCTCTTGCTGGCAGGGAGGTGATTAAGAAATGCATGTCTGTAGCAGGAGATGGGTTGGGTTAGCTAATGTAGCAGATTTTCTTTAAAAAAGCAAAACTAAGCTGCTCTTCCCTCCCCTGAAATTCTTATCCTAGAAATAGGTGAGTAATTTGAATTTGAAAGAAAATTCAGCTGTGTCCATCTCAAAAGCACCCCAGTGGGGACCAGTGCAGTGGGTGCAGTGCCCAGCCTTTCTCTGTGGCTGCCAGCTCTGCCCTGAGTGCCTGTTTGTGTCCATGGGGTGGTCCATGGTGGGACGGGGAGATGTGCTGATGGAGTCAGTCCTGCATGGAGCTGGGCAAGGACTCTCCCTCCTCTGCCTTGCTCTGCCTGAGATCCTCTTAAGATTTTCAGGGACTGATTTGACAAACTGAGCCCTAAGCAGTGGGCATAGTTGCTTAGGAACGGTCAGAGGCAGATACATATTTGGTATAAATGCAGCTGTGATTAACTGTACAGACAAAACCAAGGTGAGGGCAGGCAGCTGTTGCCTCGCCGTTTTGCTATATAGTTCTCTGTGAGAAGATCCCAGTACGAAGGATGTCTTGTATATCATGTTACTGATGCAGGAACATTGAAGCAGGAGGGATGTGATCAGCTTGGTCACATCTCCAGTGGCATTGATGATACTAAAACTCCCTGTTCTCTATTTCCTGAGAGGTAACCAAGCACCACAGCTTTTTTCTGGGAGATGGGAAATGAGAACAGCTTGTTTGGGGATACTTGCAAAGATCTCCATCTGTTTTTAAAAGGCACTCCAGAAGGTGGGGGTGTGGGAGGATATATCTATACATATTGCTTACTCGGATTGGTGCTCTGTTGCAAAGTTACTTCGTGTAAAGACACTTTTTTTCCCCCCTACCAACAGTCAGTTAATGCAAATCATGTCTAGTGTTTGGCCTTGCCGGCGGTCTGTTGTTTAGAGAAAATTTCCTTGCCTGCATATGTAGTTAATATATAGTAGTTAATGCTTCAAGAAGCCTTAAGGGACTCTGCTGCCTTCAGTGCCCTGGCAAAGGTTTGGCATTGTAGGTCTGTCCACCTTCTGTCCTTGCACGCCTCTCTAGAGCACTGGCATGCATTTCAGCTGGTTTAGTTAAAATGATGTTATATGCTTCATCTTTTCCCTCTGCCATGGCTTAGTGTCCTTTCCAAAGGATTTCTGGTTGCTGTTGGCCCAGGAGCAAGGCAGTGTCACCTTTTCCTGTCTTGCAGAACAGTTTTCTGCAAGCTGGTCAATAAATTCATTAAAGCAGAAACCTTTTTTAAAAAAAAAAAAAAAAAAAAAATAAAGTGCCCCCTCAGAAAGTTTGCAGATGA
>VYXH01003716.1:97682-170887 GCA_013397275.1 Burhinus bistriatus | reverse complement strand
AGAGGAAATGACCTCAAGTTGTGTCAGGGGAGGTTTAGATTGGATATTAGGAAAAGTTTCTTCACCGAAAGGGTTATCAAGCATTGGGACAGGCTGCCCAGGGAAGTGATGGCATCACCATCCCTGGAGGTATTTAAAAGATGGGTAGATGTGGTGCTGAGGGACATGGTTTAGCCGTGATTTTGGCAGTGTTAGGTTTATGGTTGGACTCAATGATCTGAAAGGTCTCTTCCAACCTAGGTGGCTCTATGATTCTATTCTATGATTTTAAGGCCGGGTGGTGCAGTGCGTGGTCTTCAGGGGAGAGCTGAATGCACACTCTGCCAACACGAGCCTCTCCCTGCCTTTGACATACCAGAATTCAAGCAAAATCTTGTTGTGGCTTGTTTGTTTCCCCCTTTTTTTTTTTTGTTTGTTTGTTTTTTGTTTGTTTGTTTGTTTGATGTGTATAAATAGAAATGTTCAGAGTCCCAGGACCAGCAACTTGAGGTGTGAAAAACAGAAAGCCAGACTGGGTTGAGTTCAGGAGGGCCCTGGTGTAGGGGCAAAAGGTGATTGCCAATGTGCTGGGCAGGCTCGGGGCGAGCAGAGCTCCTCCAGGCTGCCGTGCCCGTGTCTCTGCCTGTGCCATCACAGACTGGAGGTGTCACGGAGTGCTCCTCTGAGTGAGGAGGGCCTGTGCTCCCCTGCCTGTACAAAGCCCAAAAGCCATTCCCCAGGGAGCCCCATGGGTGGGCTGGAGCCACAGGCAGCCTGTGGCTGCCATCCAGGACCCTCAGCATGGGCAAAGCCAGCTGGGGTCGGCTGCGTGTTGCTGGGCTGTGGCAACACGCTGCCCCACAGCATGTGGGTCTGCAAGAGCTTCTGCTGGAGCCAGGGCGCTCTCAGCCTTTGTCCTGTGGCTTTTCTTACAGGGCAGAAAATGGTGGGTCCTTTAGTGAAACTGGGACGCTGGTAGTTCTGTCTTTCAGCAGTGATGGGGCAACTGAGTAGCAACAGCAGTTTTGTGCTTTGCTCTCCTGAGGTCTTGGAGATGCCTGTATTCAAGGGGAGAGGCAGTGGACAAAGCTGAAATGGTCTAAGTCCAAAGGACTTTTAAACTAAAAAGCAAAGTTTGTCCAGGATGAAGCCCTTAACTGGAGAAAACTGGATAGGTCACAGAGCAGAACTGAAAATGGCTGGTGATAAGCTTCCCTGTCTGTTGGCCCTCATCTCCAGGCTTGGATTTGGGCAAGCTGGTGGCCTTCTGATCTCCTCTGGGAAGGACCATCCCTGCTCCTGTCTGGGACCAAGGCCACCAGCATCCTCTCAGCAGGAGCCTCTCCCCACACTCGTCTGCGTGTGCCTCTGGCACGTGCTCCTCACGGTGCGAGTTGCACCAAGGAGTGACGCATCTTGCAGAGCTGCCCAGCCTGGGCATCCCTGTGCTGGGAGCTTGTGGGAGGAGGGCTGTGTGGTCCCGTAGGTATCTGGCACTGCTTTTATTGGAACTGCAGACACTGAATATTGATTTTTTTTTTTTTTAACTAAAAAATTTTATCTGGCTGTGCCACAAATTTTGTGTGTGTCCTGGATAAATCACGTAAGATTGCTGTCACTTTCTACCCCATGGACAAAACAGGGGTAGCAATATTTCCTTTCTTTAGTCCACAGTTTTCCTTGTCCATGTCTAACATGGAGATGCTTAATATTATTACTGGGCTTAATTCCATTATTTTTACAGGGTCAGTGACTGAAGTTTTTTTGCCTCTTGGCAGTGCCTTTGTAATAGGATCCTGGTCTCAGTTAGGGCCTTTGAACTCTATTATAGTTCCAGCAAATAACAGCAGAGCAGCAGCAGTTATTATACAGCACATAAAACATACATGAATCTGTGTGAAAGATTAGCTACAGCAAAATGCCTTTCTTTCCTACATAGGACAATATGCAATGATTCAGCTGANCTTCAGCAATGGGGATTTCAGACTCTTCCAGCAGGAATGATTGCTGTGCACCAGCTACTTCTGAGCCACTGTGGGACCTGGGTGGTTTTGTCCCTGAGTTTAGCCATAATAGCTGTAAAAACAGGGAATTGAATGGTTTTGGGTGGGTTTTTTTTCCTTGCAAACTTTCCTGTAATTATAAGGTGGGAGCATATTTTTCCCTGAGACTTTCCAGTTGCAGAGTGCTCAGTACATACTGGTATTTTGGTGGAGGGGAAAAAAAAAAATAAATGGGGGGGAGGTGAGTTTTGATCCATGGATAATATTTGAGAATTACTGTTTACTAAAGCTTAATTACCTGGCTGGTAGTTACTAAAAGCACGTATGAACAACTGCGGCATTTAAGCTGAGCCCGGCTGCCAAGCAGGGCCGGGCAGCCCGGGCCTCTGGCTCTCGGCCTGTTAGGGGCTGCTGTTGCTCGGCCTCAGCCGGGAGCGTGGGCTCTAGCGGGGGACTGTTCTTTAAAGTTTAGAAATTAATTTTCAAATTTTGAACTTTTTTTGAGTAATAGGAAACTCATTAAACCTTTATTTGTGCACATGTGATTTAACAGCATCCTTTGAGTTTTGCCTAAATCTGACAGTGTTAGACTAATGCAAAAGAGTTGTCACCGTAGCAGTCTGTGGAGGCACGCCGAGAGGGGGCATATCGTCCTTTTTAGTGGCCAGTGTCACTGCAGGGGGAGTGGACAGACTTTTGGTTCTCCATCAGCGGCACCTGGAGAGCCTGGCTGGGGTGGAGAAGGGGTCAGCCCTGTTGTGTGGATGGATCCCCTACAAGAGGGGAGAGCTGTGACGATGGTGTCTGAACTCCAGGGGCTTGTCCTTGACAGCTGAGGTGGCCTCCCTTGGACCTGGATAACGAACTACGGGTGCAAATGGAGCACCCTGGGATCAGCAGCCCCTGATGCCCCTGGCCTGGGCATCAGCCCGACTGTTTGCTTTGCCCACCTGTGGATGTAGCTCAGCAGAGACCTGAGTTTGAGCAGTGGGCTTCAAAATGGCAAAATTCACGTGAGCTTGACGCGGGCATTCATCAGGAAGGGCTTACAAATAATGTAAGAAAACTGCTAGTGCGCAGAACTGTCTTCCCCATACGTTTGTGTAAGGTCACACCCAAACCCAGCGGGACTCAGCGGTGTGTTCCTGGCTGGTGTGCACAGACTGGTCACTTCCCAGCCCCACTGAGAGGCGCAGGGGCAGGCGCCTGTCCGGCAGCATGGGCTCGTATCGGAGCGTGGGGTACCTCCCTGGGAGGAAGGTGCCGGGGGGACGGATGCTGCCAGGAGCAGCTGGTTTTGGCTGCCCTGTGTCTTGCCAGCCCCTGGAAACACTATTGTGCTGGGGCAGACAGCTGAGGTTGATGTCCCTCAGCCCCGCACAGCCTTTACTGAGGAAAACTCAACAGGTATTTCCCCTTCCCATCCTCTTTCCGGGCTGCTGCAGATTTGCGCAGAGCCGCAGGTCAGGGAGCAGCGGCCAGGGAGGGCAGCCGTGTTGGGGATGGCCGTGGTGGAGCCACTGCGCATCTGCCGGCAGCTCCACCACACCAAACCAACCCACCCTCTGCTTCGCAACCTGCAAACGTTGCTGCTGCTGCTCTTCCAAGGGCTCCTAGCTCTGCGAGCACTTCTGCAGCTTTTAAAAAAAATGTATTTACTGTGACCTCTGATGATAATGGTGCGAAGCCGACGTTTCTGAGCCTCAGCGTTAGCTCTGTTAAGTCCAAACTGCAGAGCCCAGGAGCCTGGCAGGTGGTGGTTGGGGTGGATCTTTCTTTCTGCTCTGCAGAGAACAAATGTTTTTCACAGTGACTGTGGAGATGTCAAAACAAGAAAAAGCAGAACTGAGCATCAATGAACTACAGCTAATGTACTGGCAGTGCACAGAGCCGGGTGTTTCTGTTGCCGCTGTATGAATTGCTTTCTACAATGTAAAGTCTTGTCCCGCCATGCTGCATCCTCAGGGGCGTGATGGTCCTGTGCGGGCTGGGCTCTGCGGGAGCTGCCGAAACCTGGAGCAGGGGAGGAGGAGGCGATGGTGGAGGTGTGGGACCCCGTGAGCCGAGTCACTGCGGTCCCCTCACCGTGTCGGGCTGACCCAGGGCCTGCGGGGGAGCCCAAGGCCTCTCTGTTCCTTCTGTGACTAGTTACGCCACCAGCCCACTGGCCTCCCCTCCTTGGTGCCTTTCAGAAGGAAGGAAGAGCCGTGGGCCCCTCCGGGCGCTGCGTGGTCACGTTTTCTGCCCTCCCTGTTGGGGACAGTCCTGCCGGGGTGGGATTTTGGGGGGGGGGGTCTCAGTGGCAGCATGGAAGCAGGGTACCTGGCCCCCTGCAGGGGGAAGGATGCTGGGCTGGGCTGGCAGCGGACTGGGCTGTCGAGCACTGTCATGCCACCAGCTTGTCTGTGTTTTCTGTTTTTTGTTTTTTCTTTTTTTCCTTTTCTGTTTTTCCCCTTCGTCCCCTCATCAACTGCAAAATGGTGTCTGTGCTTCTCGGCTGGATGGGAGCGGGGTCAAAGCCCACCACAGCAAAGAGCCCTGCCCCTCTCCCAGGCATGGGAGAGGAGGCAGCGCCAGGAGGTGGCACAGGAAAAGCACGGGAAAAGGCAGAGAGAAATGGTGCAGAAAAGGCAAACAACTGCAATTGCCACAGAGAGGATTTTAATTTCTTTCCTCTTTTCTATCCACTTTAACTTTTCAGGTCATTGACACTAATGGGCTGTGGTGGAAGTGAAGTAAATAATTACCTATGCTAGAGATAGATAGAACATCATTGATTTTTTAAGTCTCTTCTCACTAATTAGTGGCAGCCTTCGTAGGGAGCGATGGCTGGGCTTAACAAACCTGACAGTGTTCGCCTGCTGCCTTCTCAGGCTGCAAAAAAAGCAAAGCAACACAGAAGAAAAGGAAAAAGAAAAGGCCTTAACTTGCTTTTACTTTCATTTTGGTTTTAGCAGAATTGTATTATGTTAGTTTAAAAAAAATACCGTGGGGTTTGGGTTTTTTTTGACCTATGCGTGTATGCTAATTTTAAATAACTTCTTAAAAATCATTCCAGTTTATTGCTCAGTCCAAATAAACCATGTCAACGGTAGGTACCAGTCACCATAAGGTCACTGGAGGGAAAAAAGTTTTTCACAATTTCATCATTCTTGTGATTTTGTTACTTAATTGAACAGGACCTAGTGTAAGCATTCAGGAATCTTACTGAGCTGTCAACAGATCCAGGTGCTGCTGGCTTCATACCATACCTGCACAGCTCACAAATACAGCAAAGAATGTTCTTCAAAGTGAACACTGGAAATTTCACATGCATTTGCTTCTAAATTTTTGACAAACTAGGCTTCCCTTTGCTAATATAACAATAATACATCTTGTGGGTTGGGTTTTTTTTCCCCTCTTAAAATCATGAATTTTACAATACAGAAATACTGCGCAGTAAGTATGATCCCTCAGCTCTCATGTAATTATGCTGATCTGTATTTATAAACTAATAAAATTGGATACATGCCTACCAAACAACAACAAAAATTTGGAAAAGTTAACAAAATGGTACACTGGCCAGCCAATACATGTAATTTTTATTTGTACTTGTTCAAAGGTCTTGAAGAAGGTTTATATAAGAGAATGTGCAGGTCAGTACGGTCCTGTACAGTCCATCTATATGGATGAAGAACCGATTCAGACAGAAAAAAACCAGAACAACTGCCAGTTCTGATCGGAAAATTTGGTTCTCTTAAGACAGCTAATGGGAGCTGTTTTCAAATTTTTTAATGAATGACTTAAAGGCCAAAAAATGTGAGAAGAGGAACTGTTCATACATTTTTCTACTTGAAAGACTGATAGAAAAATATTAATATCATTGTCTTTTCCTCATTCACTGAGCCGCATTCTTTTCCCTTACTACTTTCTCATGTCTCTGGTATCTGAAGATTTAATCATAAAATGCATTATTTGTCTTGCTTGCTCCGGGTAGATGGGAATGGTTATTAAGTGGCAGGAATGACAAATGCCCATGTTTGGGGATCAACTTACACCCAGGAGGCCTGGTTCTCTCTCCTCCGTGACACATCCCGGTTTTGCCTCAAAGTGGTACATAAAGAAGTAACAGGATAATAATAAGGGACGCAAGAGGAAGTATGAGATTTCAGAGTAAGAGGAATGCCAAGATATAATACAGAAAATATATGAAATCAGGATGTGTAACTTGTTTACAGTGGAATTAACCAGGAACTGCTTGTAAAAGAAGTAAGGTTAAAATTAAAGTACAGATGAACCAGCTCTGTGTCAGAGAAAGCAACCAATAAAAAGAGTGACTGTAATTAGAATCAGTAGCACAGGAGGGGAAAGATACTTTAAAAATAAAAAAAAAAATCAATACCTAGTTAAGCATTCAGCTCACTCTGTACGGTTTGTCTCCTTGTTTTTAGGTCTAAACCCCAGTAGTCTTTAGCTGCACACTTCTGAGGAACATGGGGTTAATTACACATTCCAGCTCAGGTGTTAAACCACAGCCAAACCATACTGCTTGTTTCCCGTAAGCAACCAGGCTGGTTTTTGAAGTACGGGTTATCTTTCTGTTGTCAGGTGCTGGATGTTATCCTAAGCATACAGGATAAGTGCTACATCTGGTTGAGCTTATACTCTTGTGTGATCACATCTTACTTGGTTTCCAAACACCAGAGGGAAAACAAAAAGTCATGGATTTTACTTTTTTTTTTTCCCCTCCTTCCTTATAACTTATCAGTAGAGACATTGCTGGGAAAAGGTTTCCTTAGCGCAGGTTTAAATGGTTGTCACATGGAAGTACTGTTCTTCCCCTTGGTGGTACGTCCCAGCTGGGAAGGGGATACCAGTCCCTGAGTGCTCCTAAATTGGACTTGCACACTTACTGTCTGCCAGCACCTGGCCAAACAATTTTGCAGCCACCTCCTTCCAGAGCTTTCCCACACTCAGGAATAAGATGGATGCTGAAGGCTGTCCATTGTATTCGACAGGGTATGCCCTGTCACTATTCTCTCCAAGAAATGGCACGCTTGGCAGACAGACAGCTGCACAGCATGAGCTGAATAGGGCTCAAAATGGCCAGAGATGCACTTCTAGACTGTATCAAATGGCAAAGAACAACAAGAAGCACCAATGTAGGGTCTTTAAATCTTTTCTTATAGTACTAAAAATCATTTGGGGAGGATGCAGCTGGATCACTGTGCTCCATATGAATGAGGGCTGTATTCCTAAATAGTCACAGTGGGTTACCACTGTTACAGAATTTTACCCTCTGAGCACTGATAATTCAACAGTGGTCAATTTAGTCAGGTTTGTAATGACCTCCTGTCTTTCGTTTGGTTGGTGGCGTTTTGTTCGTCCTTTGTATCCCTGTAATACCTACCATGTAGGGCAGATTCAGTCTATGGATCATTCTCTTCCACAGAATCTTGGAAGGAGTGACTAATGACTGCAAGGACAGTACTGCTTACAGGTCACCTCCCATCTCTGGGAAAGGCTGCAAGGAAAACTAAGTAGAAGACAAATTGGGGAAAGGAAAAGGGCTCAAGATATGCACTATGAGACACAGAACAAGTAGGAATGCAGCTGTGTCAACACAACCCACAGAACTGCGGTCTTGCATCATCCTGATGTAAGTGATTAAGCTCCACAAAAACTGCACACAAAAGCTCCTCCTTGGAAATTCAGCAACGAGAGAGCAGACTATTATTAACAAAGCACAGTTTTAATAAAAAGATTTAAGGCTTACATCTCAAAATGACTTATAAATAAACATAATCACAATACATATATTCTATTTTTTAAAAAAGTATTCATTATAAGATAATATGTATTTTCTGAGTTATAAAATCCCATATAAATAGCAAACTACTCTCAGTATGCAGAATACAAGAACACATAAAAACTGGGGTGCATATCTGAAAGGAATCCTGAGTACACACACAACAAATGGCAGAAAATAGAACAATGATACAGTTGGACACAACAAATGCTGTTGTCCTAGTATATAATTTCTCCAAAACTGTAAAAATGGAACCAAGAACTTTTTGGTTGCTCAGCCTTGTTCAGCTCCATAGAAAGAAACTCGGGAATGGCTCTGGATACTCCACTCCTTGAGATTTCAGGAGCACTCTATAGATTCTTTTGGTATCAAAAAAAGAAAATGACATCTGTCTTCTGATGGACAGAAATAAGGCACTTACTTAGAGGAGGTCAGTGCAGGCTGTAAGAAGCAGCCTGGACTTAAAGCCAGAGAGCAGTAAAAGGCATCTCTTCAATGAAGATGTGTGGCAACAAATTCTTGTAGTTACACGCAAGAGGTAGCCAATTCTTACACTCCTCAAGATTCCCCTGCTTACCCCTAAAATAACACTGTAAAGTAAAACAAGAATAAGTGGCAGCTTTGCATATTATAAATATCAAAGTGGAAGCTCCCTTTGGTTTTCTTTAGATTGAGATAAGCAAACCAGCAAGTTGGACCAAGAACTAGCAGTCTGGCTACAGCAGTGCACTTCTTTCTTTGTGGTACAAGTTGTAGCAGCATTTCGATCAGAGCTTTCACCCTGTGTTTTCTCTTGGCTTTTCAAAGTGAGCTGTAGAACAGATACATGTGAATGGTAATGTTCATAACGATGTGACTACACCTCCTGAAACAAGGCAGATGGCAGTACTGCAAGAGGATATCAACTTGCAGAAGCCTGTTGGTGTATTTAAATCCTGAATTCTGAGCTATTATTGTAGCACAACTTTTTTTTCTGATCATAATGAAAAATGTCAATTATTCATGGAAGAAATAAAGACTATTCTGCCTGTTGTTTTCAAGGAGTAATGTAGTCATTATATGTTCCTTTAAACACTGCTGTAACAGAAAATAAAATGTTTTTTTTCATATACTCAGGGTCATGAGCTCTGACATTACTAAAAGATGAATCATCAGAGCAAACTCATACATGCGAACTGCAATAAACACATAGAGGCTTAAATTTTTCTTCTTATTACAGTGTCAACTCAGTAGAGATAATGAAGTAAATAAGAGCCATTTATAGTCTCCTGGCTTATTCCCAATTTAACTGGGATCAAAACCAGGATGAACAATGTTATATGAAAGTTGAGCCATAGTTGCTGAGAGCAGAACTTCACAAGTACACAAATGCATAATAACACTTAAGATTCAGAAATTCTCATTAGTTTTCTGTCCTTTCAAATATTACAAATAACTTATCCTTCTTTTTTCTTGGTATCTTACGGATACCAACTGCATTTCTTGTGGCAATTTTCTTCCTGGTTTTCGGTTAAGAACCCCAGCAACAAGAAGTTGTAAATATTGCACAGTAAGTTAGGATGGAAGACTAGAAAAGAGAATGGCACTTGCAGGGTGACTTTTCAGTCCAAAGAAAAGCTCTTCATTTTTTCTGCTAATTCCTGTCTCATTTCTATATGTTTTTTCAGGTTTTGCACTTCATGGGGCAGGTTGATGTCCCACACTGACACGCAGGATTGTAATTCTGGAAAAAAAAAAAAATTAAAAAATTGAAAACTGCAACAGAGAAGAATTACTGCATAATCAGCAGTGGTTTTGCTAATCTGCTTATTTTTTAATTAATCATAAATTGCCTCAATGAAGCATGAGGAAGCATGGAAGACAACTTATATGACACTTTATGTGTGAGGTAATGTAGTTATGGATTACAAGCTGTTTTGTACTTGCACAATGATTTGGATTTCAGTTCCTAAACCTAGAGTATACCATTTAAAAGCACTTGAAAAAGCATTTCTGGTGCCTGTGGGCCATAAGGTACTGATCTGAGCTACAGCTAATGCTAGTACTGAGGTGCCTGCATAAAATTTTATCTCTATTTTCCTGAGCAGATATACCCTAAATGCTTAGAAGACTCAAACCCCATTCACTGTAAACTAAAAATGAAAACTGATTTCATAAGGCAGTGAGTATATTGGAAAAAGGTCACTTCTTCAATCTCCTTTCATGCAAACAACTCTTTATTTATGAAGAATTCACATTGCTTTTTGTGGCATTAGGGTAATTGAGAACACTCGCATGAGTAGGGAGCTCACAATCTAAGGCCCCAGGGTTTCTGGTAGTTTCTGATTCTTCTCTGTACAATTAATGGCACTCTTAAATACAATGAAAAGGCTAAAAAGGCAATAGGTGTTCTTATGGAAATAATAAGGGAATATCAGACTATAAAAACCACTACTGTAAGTTTGAGTCTTATTTTACTCCAAACAGTCAGCTCATCTACACTTGCCACCCTTAATTTATACTTTCACTGCCACATTTTTAGGAGTCACTGAAACTGGGATGAGACAAAGGTGAAGAAGGGAATTGATCAGAGCATCAACTGTAACTGTTCTTAGAAAAACTCGAAGATGGAGATTTTCTATCTTCCTGTTCCAGCACTTCGCTATCCTAATTGTCAGGAAGCTTTTCCTGATGTCTGACCTACATCTCCCTTGCTGTTATAGAAACTGGTTAGTCCTTATATGTAGAAGTCTTTATTCCATTCCTCTTTATTTACATATTTGAAGCCTATTATCATGTCCTCTCTAAGCTTTACTTAACCAACTTAAATTACCGCAGCATTTCCTCACAGGTTGCATTTTTCTCCTCTGGACTGTTCGTAATAGTCCAGATGATTCAGCAATGTCCCAAATGGATACCCTCCTCCAGCTGAGGCCATATCAGCACTCAGCCAAGTGTAAGAATTAGCTCATGTCTTAGAGACGCCACTTTTCGAATGGTGTGAGAATGCTGTTTGCCTCTTCTGCAGCGATGTGACACAGTTGTCTCATGTTCAGCCTGTGATCAATTATAACCCTTTTTCTGCAGCACTGCTGTTTAAGCTGATCATTTCCTCGTGTTGGTACAACGGATCATTCCTAATTAAGTAAAAGGTCTTGCATTTGTCCTTACTGAATTGTATCCTATTTCTTTCCAGACCATTTGTTCTATCTGTAAAGGTCATTTTGAATTCTAATCCTGCCCTCCAGTCTGCTTATGGCTTTGTCTTAGCTGAAAATTGTCTGCAAATCTGAAAAGCACATTCACTATAACTTCATCCACATCATTCATGAAAACATTGAGGATTTCTGGCCTAGCACAGACCCCTCTGGAAATCCATTTGATACATTCTCCAATTAGACAATGACACTCTCCAAATACAATTTTCCAGCAAATCATATTATATACATCAAATAGTGGCTTCCTCTAATCCGTTTTTGGAAGTTACCGTTAGTTGGTATGGAGCCCAGAAATGCAAAAGACAAAAAACCTAATAACGATGTTTCAATAAAATTGTATCAAATGATGATCATCAACTCTCCACGCTCAGTGGGTAGTCAAGCATAATAGTGTCTAGCACTAATAATACAAATTAATAAAACACAGTTCAGGTACCTTTGTGATACTTGTTGTCGTCAGTGTCACTTTTATAGCAATATCCCAAGACCAGGACCACACTCTTGAGACTCCCTTTTTCAAAGATATAAAATATCAAATTTTAATTTTAATGGGAACTTTTGTAATTTAAGGACAGAAAGAGTAGATGACACCATGCTACTAAGAGGACAGAAAGCAGAGTTCAGTCAACTGGACCCTTTATTCAAAATCATTAACCATGAAAAACCCAGACATGAAAACAATATAGTTCATGTCTCCATTTAATGTAGGGGTTTACCAGGGTTTGAAGGCATAAGCACTGCACCAGCTGGCCAGCCTGTTGAACAAGCCTAAGAACAAAGCACCCTTTTATGTGCCACAAGCAGAGCTAGGAGAGTCACAGGAAACAGGTATCACTGCGAAGGGACGGGCTGCAAATGAAGTCCCAGTGCACAGCAGAAAGTGCTAGTAATCAGTTTGGTTATGAAAAAACCAAACCAACCAAATATGATACAAACTAATTAAAAGTGTTCTGAACTAATGATGGCACATAGGTAGGAAAGCAGAGTCAGTAGGGAAGTAGAAATAGGCGATGGATCATAGGAAGATGCCTACTGAATATCGGAGAAAAAGACTCGGAAGACAGGAGTGGCTGGATCACAGAAAGATGAGTTGAATGTGCCAGTGTTTCAATATCAACTTCCCACTTATTGCCAACAAGACGTGTTTATAAATGTCTTGCAAGACAGATGGAAGCTGTTACGTGTTCTCCTGCCACAGCAGCTCCCTGTCCTACTGGCAGCACGAGGGCAGTGAGCCTTGGCTGTACGCTAGTAGAGGAATACAAGACTCGCTTCCTGGCTCATGGATCAGGTGAGGGAAGGAACACCCCTCCATGTGCAGACACCCCAGCGGCAGCACTGCACCCTAGACCTCCCCACGCCTCTTCATATATGAAGTCTTACACAGTCCCCCAGGGAAAAGATGAGGGGGGGGACAGTTTCTGGAGTACAAATAGACTGGAGTACGGCTTACTGTGAAAGCCACAGTCTTGGACGTTCCGTGTGACCACACTGCAGTGGGTCCCCATGATACATTCCTTCTGAATCATCAAACGTTTCTAGTGGTTCCCCCAGGACCTCTGCAAGGTAGAGAGAGGTTTTTCCTGCCCTGTGGAAATCTGCAGTATATTCCCCTTTGATATTGATGTAAATCTGCTTATGGTAGATGAGGGCTGGTGGGAACCATACACATCTTCCATGCTCAGATTTTTCATCACTTTAATTTTTTCTGCAACCAGTCCTATACATACTCCTTCAAAAAGTGATTGGAACTTCAGTAATGTTTCTTATTCAGACTAGGGTACTTTCTTACTATATATATGTCTAAATTTCCACTTGCAAATTGAACTACAGATTTACATATAAATCATTCTCTATGATAAGTCTCATGTCTATTATACGTCAATGTGTTAGGTGAGAGAATTAGAAAAAGACATTGTATTTCCATATTCATAGATGAACTACAGATAAAATTGATGTCTCCAAGTCTGGAAATCTCTTTTCTCTGAAATATTTACATCTGATTGACATTATATATTTTAATCTTAAATGAAACTATTTAATACAAAAATATTTCCCTCTATCTTCTCTCATTTCACACAAGCAATGTGCTACTATTGAAGAATTGCTCAGCAGCCTCAGTGCCATTTTCACTGATACTGTGAAAATCCCAGTAAAAACAAAGTCTTTGAGTTTAGGAAAAAACCCAACCCTTATAAATAATTGCTGGGAAAAAATGATCAAAAGAAAAAAGTACACATCAAACTGCATGTATCAATCTTACTTGCCATTCTTCAGATTTGTGCAAACGCAGCTAAACTCTCCTGAAGTATTAACTTTTCTATACATAAAATTTTGATTAAAAATGTTGAGGTGACTAGAAACAAAGAATATGAGACTCAAGGCTTTTTAAATCACTCTGTATTATTCTATACAGGATACTTTGCCTATCAATGGCAGTAATAAGTGAGGCTGAAATTTTGTTTTCATAGTAACTATTCTTTACAAAATGCTAAAAATAAAATGCCCCTTTATAGTACTAATATTGTAGCTATCAGGTCCATAAGGGCTGAAAATCCTGTGCTAGTGAATCTGGACTCTATAGCTGTCACTCTTAACAGCTGAGGACTGAACAGACTCTACAAACTTGCTGTCTCAGGCAAAGGCAAGTCAGAGGAAGATGGAGGTTTTTTTGATTCATACACCACTGTCAGCACTATGAGCTAACTGTAGTCTATGGATACTTCTGGTGCCAGAAAGGAAAAAACAGTCCCCAAATTAAGCTCATGATGGTAATGAGAAAACATCCACGGCCTGCAACTATGAAGTTTGCTAGCAGGATTACATTGTGTTTCTGAGCCCACAACAACAGCTTCAGAGTCTTTTTTTGACAGCAAACACACTTTAGATCACACTGACAAGGGAAATCCAGAGTTTCTTTTCAAAGCACAGTGCAAGGCAATAGGAATCTGCATGTTGTGCCACAGAGTACTTTTTGAAGTAATGTGTATTTTGAGCATATCCACCACTGCAGTGCCATGAACTCTTGAGTTGGTATGGCCTTTATTACTTTTGGGAGAGATGCTGGAAAGTGTACAGGTGACGGAAGTTACAACAGCCAAGAAGTGCCCCATACTCAGCTACGGACCTCTGGCTATCTGTAATCACCACTGAAAACCCACAACTACTGTCGGCCTACAGCAGCTCGAAACAACTGGCGTGGGTGACAGGAACAGCATGTATGTACAAGCCTGCACCCTGAGTCCAAGTGTGTAGCACTTCTCCAGCTTTGCTGTGATCTGCCTGTGACCCAAACCTAAAAGAACCATTCCTGAATAAGGATGGGAGAAGAAAACTAGGCAATAAGCAATTAAGGGAAAATTATTAACACCTAACAAGCTCCGCAGAGAGAGAAGTCAGAAGCATAAAACTTAAGACGGAAAAAGATCACAGGCAGACACAGATCAAGATGAAGACTATCAGACAGAAGATGGTGAGAGCTGCGCTGAAGGATGTTGAGTGTGTCCATGTGCTGATCAGTGACAAGCCAGGGGAGAGCTGTTGTTTTATGTGGGGACAGGTATGACAGCCTGCTGGTATTCAGCTAACAGCGGAGTGTCTGACACTAACTGAAGATGACAGCAGTGGAATAGAATGAATGAACAGAAATGCTAATCTGTTCCTGGAACACCATGCCAAAGAGCAGACAGCAACCCTAAACTTGGCACAGATTTCAAAATACCCATGATCTGATGGTTTTACTTACCTAGCTGAGCTGTTAACATGACTCTAACAGAATCACAAAAGTTGTCTATAACTCGTACAGGACGACGTGTTGATAAATCAAGCAGCAAGATATGTCCTCCTCCTGTCCCTATCCACAGCGCAGTATTTTTCTGCAGGCAAATTGTCTTCACTCTTCCAGAATAAACCAGTTTATGTTTTGATTCCTTATTTAGTTTTTCCACTTTGTCCCTATGAGTGTGGAGAAAATTTGTATTAAGATCTGGTGGCACACTATTCCACAACTGCTAAAATGACTCTCTCAATACCAGCCTTTTAAACAATCGTTCGTCAAGAGAAGCGGCAGACATCTCATACTAATCAGTTGACTAACTGGAAACAAACTGGGATGAAAAATACTGGACTTCTAAGACTCAGCTGGTCTCCTCCAAAAGACCTTTAAACAGGAGGCAGGTGTACTTCTCTGGTCTCTCGTAGTCTGCAGGAGAAAAATGTCACTGCAGAGTGGGAGGAGCGCACCTAGAGCTGCTCCTAACCTCACCATGAAAATGAAATGGACGTGGCAAATTATGGGAGAGCAACAATTTAAATGCAAATGAAAATCACAGTCACTGCTAATAAAACTCTGTTTCCTACTGAATCTGTGCACTGGAGAGAGAAGACATTCTTATTCAGGAGATGCAGGAAGTAACTGGATGCAAGAGCATTAGTACGTGAAGGACAGCAAAAGACTTTCTTCTTTCTTGAGCAGAGTTAAATGTATCTTCTTGACATCACAGACAAATTGTGAAATATAATAAGGGTCTTAAAAAAAATTGAGATTCTGCATGGGATACTCTGAAGTTCTGGGCCAAAAAGAGAGGAAACAAAGTCCACGTTTGCCCGAAGAACTGGGCAAATCCCTTACCTCCAGCAGGTTAAGGTACTATGCTAGAGAAGGCAATCCGATATTCAGCTTTCTATGCATCAAGCCATCAATCCGAAATACTTACTTAAGAAAATGTGCACAGTCAATTAATTCTGAAAGTTTTTCTGTCTTCTTGTCCCAGATTTCCACAAAATGGCTGTTTTTCTTTGCCAGGTAGATGGATTTGTCTATTGCTATTGAAATAATATTTGCATCACTGTAAGCATTATGACAGAACCTAGATGAGAGAAGAATTCCATTTAGATACACAGGAAAAATCCAGTAGAAAAACTTGACTATTGAGTGGGATTAGCTTCCCTCTGACTCTTACAGAATCACTCAGCCTTAAAATCAAACCGGGCTACAATGCAACTGAAAGGGTTTGCTATAATCTTCCTACAGTTCGACATAAATTCTCACTGTAATGGAGTTAATGCTGATGATATCCCTGGAGGTGCATTAATACCCAAAACCTATTAATAAATCTTTCCCATCCATCTGCTCAAATCACATATGCTGACATCACAGCAGGGCAAACTCCACCTTTCTCCTGCCATTCTTTCAATGTTTGGAGACACTTTATACTTCTTACAGGGCCCACAAGACTGTAACTCGGCACAAAGATGAGTAAGCCCAAAAAGCAGCAGTGAGATTTAGTTCACCTTGCTCTGCTCTTGTTTCACTTCATCTGACAGCCTTTTTGACTATTTTCTTCTACATACAAATTTGTCTCTCATGCCAGATCTGTGCCTGCACATATAAAAATATTATTGGCCCTGCAATTTAACAGCATTAGCTTATTTCGCTGACTCTTCAATTCATCTTGAAGAACAGCACAAAATCACAGGTGCCTGATAGCAGACACTCAGTAACACTGCTAGTTTCCCTGATGTTACTTGGTTTTGACATCTTTATTTTCAAAACTGTATACAGTTTTGCCTCCACAAAGCTTGAATTATTCCTGTGACATATTTTGCATCTTGCCATTGAAGTCCATTTTACTGATGTTTTGGTTTCTTTCTTTATGTTAACCCATTATTTTCTAAAGAAAACTTATTTCCCAGAATAATGATCTCTACTAGTATAAAATCAAACACTGTTTTCCCTGCTCAGGAAAAACTCCCCTTAACTTCAGAGCAGGATTTGTCCATGTGAGAATTATATCAAACACACCAAAAACCTCAGCCTTTAATTTCTAAATAATGAGAAGTCAGCAATCATACCTGATTGAACTATGCAGGGCAAAGAAATATCACACTGACAAACATGTAAGGACAAATACTACGCTAAGTATGTGTGTATAATTCTAAATAAAGTAACCAGGGCCTGGACAAATACAACTGGAGTTGCATTTATACATTTTCTGAAGAGATACTGACTTCATAAACCCTTTATATAGTAAAAATGCATATCCCTTGTTTAAAAGCAGCAATGAGAACTTTAAAGACTACTCACTGAACTTATTTTAATGCACATTGTATTCCATCTGTATTTTGGAAGGAAAAGAATGGAAACAAGAGAACTCAAAGAATGAGCTCTAGAACAAGACATTATATCAAAGTACTGCCAGAAATCTTTAATGAAAACAACAAAAGAGCCAAGTAACATCACTTATAAAAAAAACTTACAGTTGACTTGTCTTTGTTTCAATGAGCTTTTGAACAGAGAAATCACTAGTTAAGGCAATGATCTTTGTTCCACAGCCTCCCCAGATTATATTTTTTTCAGATAAGTATGAGGATTCATTTAAGCACATCAGTGGTGTGCTAACATCTCCTATAGTTAGTATCTTTAAAGGTGTAGCACCCTTACACTGCAAGAAAAAAAATATACTCCCCATTAGAAACAAGGAGTATACAGACACTCAGAAATTGTTAAAACAAGGACACACAGCCTGCTGAATTCAATTTACACAGCCAGATTTTCTGAACTATTATGGTATCTTTCCAGAATGTTAGAGACTGAAAAGCACCGTAGTCTCATTACAGGTGTCCCATAGAAACTGCCTATGTGAGCAGAAACAGGACAGATCTAGGACTGATACTTTCTGCAACCCCTGGCACAGTTCGAGAACTGGAGGGAAAGTCACCTTGGAGACATCCCACACCGGACCATATTCTAGTTCTGCAATACATTGCAACTGCGTAACTGCTCTAAGCCCCATACGGTCAGGAGCTAACCCTCAGGAACCAGCTGATATAAACAGCTCCCACCATTTCTTTATCTTTATCTGATCTGTGAGCAGAACTCTGACCTACAGAAAATCTAAACAATAATGTCTTTTTGAAGATATCTAGTCTACAAAAATTTAGCATGAACAAAAAGAAAAAGGAGCTGTAACAGCAATAAATAAAGGAGATTAAAACTGTTAGAATATTCTTAATAACAACCATTAATGTCACTCTCTAGTCAGTTTGCCAGGCCCTTCAAAGTCCTGTAATAAGAAATAATTTCTCCCTCTTAACTCTATTGGTTAAAACAGATAATGTAAAACATGTGCAGTTCCTCTAAGACTGCAGTAGAAAACTGTTTTTAGTTTTAGAGAAGCAATTAAAAAATAAGCTGCATGAAATTAAGCTACTGTTGGTAGTTGCTTTATGTATTACTGATAGCATTTTGTAGAACAGACTGCAAAAAACAAATCTACCTTTACTGCTCTGTCTTCAAAAACTGCCAGTCTGCCATCAGCTGTGCCTACCAAGAAGAAATTCTTCTGTTTGCTGAAATAAAATAAAATAATGAATTCTAGAAATGCCTTAATCAGGTAAGAAAAAATTAAATAAGTAGCTTTTGGTATATCAAAAGTTTCACTGAACACTAAAAGCAAATACAACCACCTGTGGTCAGGAAAGTAGTCTCCAGTTACACTGGGTGCAAAATTAAAGTGAAAATACAGGCAAAATAAGCACATCTGAACAAAAATCTATGCATATACAGATGTCATTTTCTGAACATCTGTTTAGTTATATTTTCAAAATGTAGCCCAAAATATTTAAAATTCACTTATACCTTTGCTTTGAAAGAGAATTACAGTATAAACAAGTGATGGAATCTGACATTTTCTGCAGACGATGCCTTCTTGTTTCATCTTCTGTGTTAACTGCCCACAGAGAACCAGACTGGGTTCCTGCTACAATCCAGTTTTCTTTCTCAGTAGGAAGGATCACTAAGGTCAAACTTAAAATTTTACTATCTGCAATATCCTGAGTCAGAAAAAAAGAGAAAACCAACCTGGTTATGATTTCAGTAAGGGTAAATGCTAGTAAATTGATGGTGATAAAAATAAAGTACAGTCTTCTCAGACCCTGGGCAGACCCAAGACCTAACCTCCCCATTAAGAAATCTAATTCCCCATTAGCAGAATACATCTTTAACTGTGCCATCTGTCTTCAATGTGCTGGGAAGGACCCCTCAAACAGTACACAGGAAAATCTCTATGCTGAGTGCTGAAAACATTAATGTCTCCCTCTATTCTAATGAAGGCCTCAAAGCCATCAGAGAATTAAGCAAATGGAACTACACTGCAATATACATTCAGTTGAATTGCTCACAAGAAAAATACTGGTCTAATACTTCTTTTTCTCATTTTAATTTTAGAAAAATAAGCCAGATAATTTATACCAAAGCTACCAATTCAAGTGTATCATGGTCAACAGATGGCAGATAGAAATATAACTTAAACAACTTTGATGATGAGTTGCACTCAGTTCTGGCACACGTTCATCACCGCACATCAAGCCTGGGTAAAACCTTTTCCCTTTTCTGATGGCACAGGACTGAGATGTACAAAAAGCAAATGAAAAGAGCTGGAGGGTATCACCCAAAGTGGCACAAGGAGGTGGCATCCACGGGAAGAGAGGAATCGTTAAGAGACTAGCTGGATTGTTAGGGGAGGTAGAGGTATGAAGGGTTGTATAACTATTACTTCTTATTCTACCCTCTGTGCTAGAAATAGCTTCCATCTGAGTGGAAGAAAGGAAACCAGTAGTGGAAAGACAGTATTATGAGAAAGTTCAGGCTGGGTGGCAGGAAGAGAGGAAAAAGCGACTGTGTTTCTGCTTCATTTCATGGATACAGTGATGACTCACTTATGAGCAATCTTTGTTCTCTCAAAGCTTAGCTTTCCAGAAGTAATATCCTGCTGTTAAAATGCAATTAATTCTTCTGAAATACATCTGGGTGCCAAAAAATTAGATTAAATGGCAACTTTCCCACATACCTCACAAGTATGTCCATCTGTATTTAGGTTAACAAATGAAAGCTGTGCTTTTTCTGTGTTCCCGTTGCCTATCCAGACTCCTGCCTTCTTGCAGCTTTGATTGGCAGCTACCATGCACTCTGCTGTGGACGTGCTGGGTATTGAAACATACCTCATCAAACAGATAAGCTCTGCAGAATTCAAGATCTCATAAACCTACAAAGAAAGCCCCATCATGCATCATGGTAATAACAATGGCTTGTACAGTTATAAATAAATAACAAGCAACGGATGACAATATTTTGTAGAATACGGACATAGTATCTCAGCAGGTCTGCTCATTTGTATTACCACTATTAACGAGCAATCTTTGTGCACTGAGCAACTTTACGTTGACACTTCTCTGTTAAAATTTCAGGAAGTCAATGGGGTTAAGGCATGTTTGAAAATTTCACCCGTTTTGAAGACCAACGTGATGTGTGGTAACAGACAGTAGGTTTCAGATCCACACTGCTGTTCCTCCTCTCGCATGCATGGAACAGTGTAGGCTAACCGCACTGATACTAGATAACAAAGTCCTTTTTGCATAGCTCTAGTAAAGACCATGCAGTAATCCAAATCCTGTTTCATTACCGTAACTATACAGCAACACAGGGAAAAACAGCAGGCTAGAATAAACGGTTGGTAGATTTAAATGGAACAGTTAATCCTGGATGGCTGTTTCAGTTTCAGAAAAGAACATAAAAACCCCCTGTGCCTCTTACTAACTTAAATGTCCCATTCCTTTTTAGAAAGTGTAACAGCTTCATCCATGTCAAAAATACAAATAAATACACTAAGTAATACCTGGGAAGACGTTGGTCGTTCCTGAGGGTTTTCCTTCAAACACTTTTTGATTAAATTTTCAACTTTAGGCCAGGGGGCACACCCATATTCTTTGACAGGATCTAAAATGTGAAATTAGGTAACTGCTTTAGTTCAGAAATGAGACTTCTGAATAACTTTCTTCTTATTTTAAGAATTCACCTAACTTCTTACAGAGCTGCTCTAAGAAATACCATACTCTGAGGTAAAATGTCAGCATGAACAGCTTGGAATTGCTCATCTCTCATTAAATGCTAGAGCATGAAATGTTAGAGCTAGAGTCCTTTTCATTAAAAGCAGTTAAAGTAAATGGATTTTGCTTTAACTTTTTTAAAATGTCCCTATACCTGGGACTGAATCACAGATATGTGTGAGGCGTGTTTTGATTAATGCTGACCATTCAATGGCATATTATTTCAGCCTGTAGTCTTTTCAATTCCCGTGAACATTTTTCTCCACATTTACTCTTCTGTGTTTGGGCAGAGTATATGGAATATAGATGAACTTCCAATAAAATGTATAGGAATTTAGATAAACAACTCCACATAGTATTTATGAGATATGGACGTTTAAATTGCCACTCAGTGCTTTGAATCTGTATCTTACGACTATAGGCCATCTATACGACCTCTCTAAGAACAAATCACTCATGAATAGTGGTGCTTGTATTGCATTTCTTTTTAGTTCATCATAATCCACAGCAGATATTCCAGTCCTACATTAGACAGAGGTAACATTAATGATAAATACCTGCAAATGAACATACCCTGTTGAGCAAACGATAGGCACTGTTTACTTGTGACCTCAGCCAGCCCCTTTTTTGGTGGAAATAGAAAAATGATGAGCATGTACACAGATGGAACTGTACTATATCCAGAAACTAATAGTTCTGATTATTTCATAGGGTTTATAATACAGAAAACAGCCAAATGGACAGCTGCGCTCAAGAGATACTTAGTCATCAGTTCTTGAGATGGCCTCTTTAGAGAGAGGGTTTAAATTGTCTGAGCTATGAATTGGACTATTCTCTTTAAGGAACAGAAGACGTATGAACTCTCCTAATGTACAAGGATGCCCGATTAAGTGGTACAGTTGCTGCCCCTTCCTAGGTGAAGTGACTTTTCAGTCTTAGAGACTGTTTCATGAGTATATTCAATATTGCAGGGCAATAAATAAGGACACCACACATTAAGCTTGTAGTACTATAAAACTTCAACACCTCTTTACACAGAAGTTGCCAAATACTGAGTTATACTGTCCAGCTGACTACATCACGTCCAGCCTGAGAGCCTGTTTAATCTTCCTTCCAGCAGCCAACAACTACATATTGTAATGCAGATGGAATACGAAGAACTTTACATACCTGGACAGGGACTTCACACTCTTGACAAGTTAAAGGGAATTCCTATTTAAACCCTTCAGGGGTGGCTGCTCTTTTAAGGGAGTGGCACTATTTTTTTTTTTTTTTTATAAATAACATTTCAAGGGTTTTTTAAAAGATTTTAAGATACGCAGCTTCTCTGTAATGGATTTTTTTAACATAATGTATCATGATCAAAGAGCAGAAGTGAAATTGTGTTTATCTTAGTGCATGACATCACAGTAATATGTAAGGGTCAAGTCCAGACATGGTATTAGAAGGTACCTTCAGCAACATCCATTCTACCTAGGTCTGGATAAAATCCCAAATATACAAAATCTCTCTTTCTTTATAAAGTGAACCAGCTAGATCCCTTAAAATTGCAATGAAATTATAACCAATGTGATGTTGAATAGGTGCCTATTTCTCCCTATTTCCAGACTGTGTGAAATGAGAAGCTTCTAAAAATTGTTATTATTTAGTCTCCTCCTTTGATCACTGTCAGGTACAACATAAAACATGAGAGATGTTATTTTTGGAGGAGGCAGGACAAATGGTCTGCTTTCATATTAAAACTTTAAGAAACAAGACATACCTGGTAACTTTCCTTGTATTGCTAATTCATCAAATTCATTTGGAAACTTCAAGCCTTCCATTATTCTACCTCCTCCTGTTAAAATGTCATAAAGCAGCAAGCCAAATGAATAAACATCAGCTTGCTGATTGTAAATAACATTTCCTCTGGCAACCTCCGGTGCTCGAAATCCTGCAAATAAATCATTTATTAGTTGTGATTCATACCAAGCTGATGCCATCTTTATCTTTTTAAGAGCAAACACTTATTGATGAAAATGTCACAGGAAGTAAACCAAAATGGCACACTATTTCTGGGCTGGTACTAGTTTGCATGTGGCAGACCTCCAAAAATATCAGCAATCAGTATAAAGAAAGGGGACAGTACATCAGTTACAGAGGTCCTGTACCATTACACATAAAATAATTCATTTAGCAATGAATACTGAAAATGAAGGGCAAGTCTGCAGTCTTTACTGAAGGCCTAATATTTAATACTTGACGTCACAGCCTCATGCAAAATTTCCAAGACCTAAAGACACTTTTCAAAGTTGTTGAATTGTTCAGTGCTTTAAAATGAATACTAATATGTTTTCTCTAAAAACAGTGCAGGCATTTATTACCTTTAAAAAAAATTAAGACCTACCTATGCATTAATGAAAATTAAAACAACAAATAAGTTTAGCAGTATAATTTCAATATCAAAATAACCATACTAAAACAAGACAGAAAAAATCATAATTAATGCATGCAATTTAATTTGTTCTCTTTTTAAAGGTAAGTCCTTGATTCTAAAGAATATACTCCTTGATTCTTCTAAAGGGCATTAAAACAAGAATAGGAAGAAAGGCCAAGAGGTGTAAATCTGGCATCACAACTTGTAATACAATTAGGACTACATTTTATGATTTTGACTAGAGTATAGTATTTGAGTTACTTCTCACAGACTAAAGAAAAAACATACTAGCTATTTTTTGACATAATGCACTGTAAAACAAAGCATTTTTCCATACCTGGTGTGCCTTCAGAGGTTTTTATTCCCATTCGGCAACAATACTGGGCAATGCCATAGTCAGCTATTTTTGCAATAACAGCTGAATTGGGATATAGGGTAAAGAGCAACACATTGTGAGGCTTTAAATCACGGTAGATGATCATTGCTGAATGCAGGTACCTGTTAATA
This sequence comes from Burhinus bistriatus, assembly GCA_013397275.1. Classification (NCBI taxonomy): domain Eukaryota; kingdom Metazoa; phylum Chordata; class Aves; order Charadriiformes; family Burhinidae; genus Burhinus; species Burhinus bistriatus. The sequence goes on along the minus strand of VYXH01003716.1, from coordinate 147,112 downwards.
AAAAAAATATTTATTGAAAGCATTCATAATTCAGGGATGCATCTATACACACATATTGAACGTATTATTCCAACGACAGCAAATTGTGCTTTCAAATGTTAAATATTGTGTTAAAAAATGTCAAACATTACCATACCAACATGACATCACCTTACTGGATATTGAGTTTAGAATCGTTCTGAAATACAGTTTCCTGGCACATAAACATTGCGGTATTTTAGTACCAAGTCTTATGTGAAGTGTCACTGGCAGTTTGAAAACTGAATCTTAGGAGTTTAAGCTGCATTGGTCCCTGAGCTCCTTGGCAGGTTTTGTGGTTTTTACAGTCACACTTCAATAGCTCCTGAGGACATTAATGGACTTTCAGAACTTTAAAAATGCACTAAATTAATTTCTTTGACATTAATATGAAATCAACAGCCACACAGAAGTTCCACGCAGAGTGCTCTATTTCTCTACTTACACGAGCACCACTTGTTAGCAGAAAAACAGGTAACAAAAGTTTCTGTTATATATCAGCTGATCAATCATAAAAATACAAGCATTTGTCTGACCCAGGGAATACCCTGCTTGAGATATAACAAAAGATAAGCTTTTCATTTGCAGTATATCCTACTTGCAGCTGTATCCTGTTTCTACAGCAACACAGAAGTCATATTTACCTTAAGCCATCAGCTACATGTAGAGCTATCCTGTGCTGAAGTGTTCTAGTTAAACTTGCATTGTCTTGTTGAAGCAAACGATCGAGAGATCCTTTAAGGGCTAATTCCATCACCAGCATCCGGGGACGGATTGCAGCAGCCAGCAGAGACACTAAACTGGGGTGATGAAGGTGACAAAGCACTGCAAGCTCCTGTAAATTGTAAAATCAGATGAAATACTGGAAATAGCATGACCTCTGTAGCTCTGAAGTAAACTCAGAAATGTTTTGGAGCTAAGTCTTGCAAGTTACTTAAGCTTTTTAAGGTCTTCATTAGGGTTGGTATTCCAAGAGCAGCACTACACAAGAAAAGGCAGTATTTCTTACTTGTCTTAGGAGCCTGAGGGAAGTATGTTTATTGAAAATCTTTACGGCAACCTCTTCTCCACCATAGGATGCACGGTACACAGATCCAAACCCACCATCACCTTTTCAAAGATAAAATTGAAAAGAATAACAAAAACAAGGGGATATCAACCATTTATCAAAAAAAACAGCTGAAAGGGTCCAATTTTAAAACGTGTGGATCATCTACTGTGTTAAGCTTCATGATCAGTAATTTAAACACATAAAAACCAGCATCCTAGCACACAAGTTAATGGAAAATCCAAACTCAATAGCCTGAAATTCAGAATACCTTAAAAAATACATTTCCACAGAAAAGAAATCTCTAAAATGTTTTTCATATGCTGCATAACTGAATTCAACAGATTCATTTACATAAGCTCCGTAAAAAAACCATACCAAATAATGCTTACCCAAGAGAAATTCAGGAGCTTCATCAAATTCCAGCTCATCGTTGTTCAACATAATATTTCTAGGCAAATCAGCCAGTATCAGATCAGGAGCAATCTGAGCTATTGGAATGGTATGTCTTGGTTGATCTGGATTTACCAAAAGGTCACCTAAGAAGAATAAATGAGACAATTAAAAGAAAAAAAAAAGGTAGTCATCAGTCAAAAGGCACTGAAAGGTACATGGATCTCTGTGAGTGCATATGATCAATGTACCTAAAATATAAGCACACACACAAACATACATGTATATATATGGAAACGAACACTACTTAAGCTTGCCATTCAACTTAACGTATCTTACATCTTTAAGTATTTTCCAGGGTCTGTATATATACCAATCAAATGTGATAGCAACTGTTGCTATGTAACACCACCAGACTAACCAAAAGATTATTTTTTCTGTCTATAAAAAGAATTTTCTTAGTATGTAGAATGTCATAATGAATATTGCCTTTTAAATTACTGTTGTATGTGGTCCAACCAAAAGATCTGGTATCAGTTTTACTATGTGCTGGATTCAGTTCCATGAATGAAGCTGCATTATCGGTATCACGACAAAACAATTCTTTTCATTATTGCCATTTATATATGACTATAAAGAGTAGCTGCAATCTGTCATATTCTATACTTATACTGACAGCTCTTACATAGAAAAAAAGAACAAGTTGCTTTTGATTCATACCGTAATTATTTCTTATGGAAGTGAATCACTTTTAAATAACATGAAGTACCCAAATGTTATAAAGGGGATGTCATCTAATATTTATCTGCCTACATGTATACCTCTAACAACCTCAAATGGCATAAAAATATACCTTCTTCAGCTTTCTTAAGTAAGTCATCAAGTAGTATTTTTTGGTGTTCTTCACCATCCTGAAAGCTGTACAGAGCCCATTTCTTCAATAGTGTTTCCCCTTCACCACATACATCTATATCCAGCAAACCTGGAAACCATTCTTCCATAAGAGAATCTATGTGATCCACAACTTGTCCCAAAAGGATGCACCCTTTAAGAAACCAAAAGAGGGAAATTACAGCCTCAATCTGGCATACTTGTAATTACAAAGCTAAACTCTACATTCCAAAGGCAAAAGCACAACAAACCAAAATGCCAAGCTGCAATCAAACTGGAGCAAAAATCAGGCTCAGGAATAATTAACCTTTTCTGCAAGAAGGTGCCGTAATTTTCAAAAAACTGTCTGGGTTGTTGTCAAATACTGCTGATTCCACTAGACAATAAGCTTCAGGAGACCAATTCAAGTAGATGCCTTGTCTCCAATACATTCTATTAGGACGAAGAGCTCGCTCTAAAAAATACAAAATTAGATTAAAAATCTGATCTCCAGTATGAATGTCACATTTTAAAATATGTGGAATAATTCATGGTACTTAAAACATTTAATTATGATTGTAGCTTTATGCCTACCCAAATAACAAACAAAATAAAGGCCACAACTTTGCAGACAGAATAGCCCCACAAAAGCTGAATATATGTCAACTGGCATTCAGTTCTATAAGACATATCCACAAACTAAATATTTAATCAGATGGTAAGTCATGTAGCAGGTGATGCACGCAGGGGTTACAGAAATGCTTACGTACATTCAGGTTCATATACAGAATATCTTAGGCAACATATAAAAAAAAGTCAGTGATTTAAATTTTCCGTCTATCACACACATGTGAAATATTACGATGCGACTGGAATTCTATGCTCAGGAGGAAACAATGCCAGGAGATCAGGCAGATATAAATCACATTTGTAGAGCATCAGCAATGCATATTTTTCATACTTTACTTGTCACCAGTATTCATAAATCACACATTAAAAAAACAAAGATGAATGAAATTGTGAAGTTCAGCAGATAGATCTCATGTCAAAGCATGGAATTATTGGAAAAAAATTAAAGACCCCCCCCACGTTCTGATAAAAGCAAAGTTTTTAGACTTTCATCAAGGGAGAACTGATGAATCTGAAGAAAAGCAGTTTGTTTTTCTGTGTGGAAGACATATCTTTTCCCATATTCCCTGTAGAGGCGAATGGCAATATTGCATAAATACAAGGATTTCCTCCATCGCTAGCATGCGAAAGAGAGAAACAGGCTGCTTACAACTGTCACTTTCTTTTGCACAACACTGTAAAGATCACGCACTATATGGATATTTCTAAGTTACAAAAATGACCACTGTTTTTTTTTTTTTTCACATTTGTGAAGTGGCCAGAAATTAGCTAAAGCAAAACAATATTGAGGATTACAGCTTTAACATGCAGGTGTTGGCATTCAAGTGAACATGCTCACTATTGCTTTTGAAGAAAAAGATTTGTACCTCTTCCTGACAGCATGTAAGGTGATATTTCAAGCAACCTGTTGATCAGCCTGGACCAAAATCCCATAGGAAAGTACGGCATCTCATAAAGCCTGATGATAATTTCTGAATTTTCACAGTGGGGAAGCTCTATAACAGGTCTGTGATCAGACAAACTGAAAGAATAAAAATATTAGACAATATTTGATGGTGTACTTTATCCAAACTGACTGATGACATACATTATTTATTATGTAAAATGTATTGTTTATTAATGAATGAATGATTCAAATGATCAGGGAGAAGACAGATAGTCCATATGCTCATTCTGCTTGCTTATGATAAAGTGAAGTTCTGCTGTAATTTTAACCCAACAGAACCTCCCTAACAATTATGAGATATCAAATGTAAATGTGATAAAAACCTGAGACACATATAAGGCGGGTAAGACATTCAGATAAAATCTTCCTATCCCAGGACTTTGAAGAACGTAGAAACTCTAATCAATGCAACACTCTCTCCATTAAGCAAAACAAGCATTATTAAACACATTAGGGAAATCTGTAACTGAGGCAGAGAAACTGTATTACTTGCTTCAGATAAAGCAGAAAGACCGCATTCAAATTCTTAACACTTTTTTGTCACCACATTTAATAAATAGACTGTTTGGAGGAGATACTGCTTCTGAGTAACTTGACTGTGGTTCTCACTCCAAGCAAATTGGCTATAGAAATTCATGGTTATCTTTTATATTGCAATAAATATCTGTAATGATGTGATGCAAAGCTAAATTATAATCTTCCTGCTGTAGTCATGAAGCATGGTAACTGTAGAAGAAATATTATCTTCATAAAGCCTTTTATCATTTACAGATTCCATTTATCCACCATGCTAATATGATGTAAGCTTTATCTGCTACAAGATCAGCTGAACATGTCTGTGGAAGTGTACACTAAAATGTAGTGTACTAAATATATATCATGCTTTCATATAACAAATTACTTTGATGGTCAGTTAAACTAGTTAGCCTGATGGGAGGTTTTTATTTTGATCAATCTCTATGGCTCTCATTTGTGGGTTTAGCTCTTTGCCTACCTGCTTGGGATTAGCAGCTGATCCTCTCCTAATGGCAAAGCAATCTGAAACTTTTCCAGAAGCTTGAAGTATTGTGACATGTAGATCTTAGGAAACTTGCTCTTCTTTAAAAGGAATTTTTCCACATCTGAACGCTTTATAATTCCCTTAGGATATTTAGAAAAGCCTTCCACTTTCACCGTCAGAATCTTTCAAAAAAAGCAAACCAATTTCAGGAGTACAGCGATCATTAAATTGCATTTTCCTGACAAACTTTGTTCCCTGAAATATTTGGTAGCCTATTATTTAGGGGGAAAAAATGGACTCCATTTCACAGTGAAACGAAACATTTCCAAAATGCTAGCCAATAAGAAGACAGCAGTGAAAAAATTTAATCTGTCCAAGCCACTAGTGAGCTACCATTCCTCAGTACCTTTCACTGTTTCATATTATATGGAAATTTATTCTACAAGTTAATTTGTGAAAGAGTTCTCTGAAGGGAGCCTGTGTACAGTGATTTTTCATACCAGCACTTCACACAAGCATACTGGTAATGACAGCATAATCTTCTTGGTCTTTTCTCACTCTTAATCCCACCAGCTTTGAAGGCTCAAACTTACATTTTTGCCATCCCATTTCCTGCACTGAATGAAAGGTAAAGTTTCAGAGGTTAGGAAATCTGAATATATAAAAAAAATGTTGAGAGTATTTCTAGATCAATGATGGTTTCATTTAAGCAGTCAGTCTGCTACTTGCCTGTCCCAACATGTGAATCCATATCACTCACTTTCCCCTGCCATCAGTACCAAGCATACAATGACCCTTCTTCCCCCATTCTTACTACTTTAATCCAAAGTTCCAGCTTTCACTTCAACCTATCACAACATATTGCAGAATTACTTTGCATCCCTGAGGTTTTTCTATACTACATGTAATTTTGTATCCAGTGTACTTTAAATGATATTGGACATTACACTGTAAGAACACAGAACCACTGAGACAGACAGTTGTCTAGAAAGCAAAGGAAACATAAAGAGCCAGGTAACCCAATCTGGGCCCTGAGAAAATTCTAGGTCATGGAACAGTAAATAAATGGTGGAGAAGAACCACTAATAAGTTACAATAGTTTGAGACAGAGGAAAAAGTTCCATGAATGTAAATACAAAAAGTAATCAGAGTCTAACCTGTGCCATGATTTTACATAGCCACTTCGGATCTACAAAATACAGATCTCTTAGCTGTAGTGCTGGGTCTTGAAAATGAAGGAGTACGCCTGTGAAAAGAATATTGTATTACGAATGCATTTCTCAAGCTCTATATTAAGCAAAATAAACACCGCACTCTGGGCTGTTTTTCTTAAGTGACTTGACATAAGCAATTTGAATAATAAATACAGTTATAGAATTTATGTCAGTATCTCAGGAGAGTAGAATGCAACCATGACTTATTCAGCTTTACCTTTATTTTCAGATGTTTTGCTGGATTTGTAATCTGACTTGGGGTTTTGCCAAGCAGCTGTGCTCTGTGTGGTTTATTATTTAATCTTAAGAAGTCTGTATGGCACTAAGATAAGCTGTTAGATATCTTCACCTAACTGCTATTCTATTAAAGCTATTATAGCAATTGCATCTTTCTTCAGAAACTGTGCTGTCTAATCAGCAGGTATGATGTTTTCAAGGAGTGGTAAAATATGTAAATTGTTACAGTAGCGATCCTTTATGTCATGGAATTCCTTTATGACATAACAACCTGGATTATAAAACTAATGTTACCCAAGCTTAAGCATTTCAGCTCAACACTTTGTGGCAACCTTGTGCGAGACTTAAAAATATGTACAGATCTGTCTGCTGCAGATTTGCAACAAACTGCTAACAAACATACACTGAAGATAATGTTTTACCTGATTCATTCAGAAAGTGAATTGCATGAGGGAGTTCATTTTCATCCAATTGTAACTGGCTTTCTTGTACCAGTTCCAGTAAGCGTTTCTGATCAATCACAGGAAATTCAACTGGGACATTTTTACGTTCCATCAAAATTCTCTTCTCCAGCTCCAGGTAGCTGTCAGGAATTAGCTGACCAACCACTGGTTGATCTCTGATCTGTATAATTAAGAATAATAATCTTAAATGTATTAATTTATTCATGTGAAATGCACACAATAAAACTAAGATGTAAGGTGGTTGTGTCCACTCAATAGTAGCAGCAAGAAGGAACAAGAACACTCATTTATTGACTAACATGGTTTCTGAAAGGTAGATGTAACTAACTCTTCTTTCAGAATTATAATATGAATGCCTTTCTATAAATGAATAGTCAAAGAAGAAAATATTTCCATATCACATGTACATAAAATTTAAAAAATTGTGTCTTCTGAGAAGTTCAAAGAGAAGCTTTGATTTGAAGTAAAAGGAAAATATTCACTGTATGAACAGATGACGTCATACATCTCAGGTTAACACAAGACAATAGGCAAATGAGTAAAACAAAAGTTATACCTCTTGTAATCTGTAATATCTCTAGACATATCTTTAGATAAACTGGGGTGAAAAGGGCAGCAGCTCAATTAAAAGTCTCCACTGCTGACAGTCAGTGGACAAGAGGAGAGGAAGAAATAAACTTGGCCAGGTTAGCGACACTTAAGGGAAACAGTTGGGTGCTTTGCCCCTGTTTCCCGAGCCTGAGATCCTTCCTGGAGACATCGTTTGACCTTTGCTATTAGCTAGCACCCGACCAGGTTTTTCATTCTCCATGGGTGCTGAACTAGTAATATTTTTTGAGGAAATGGGAAACAATTTTCCCAGCATTTCCAAATTGCCTTCTTAGTTTGTAAACTTCCTCTCAAAGAAGTTAAAACACCAATGCACTGTAGCATTTTTATGTGTCAAAAATGTCATTAGTACCTTGTGAAAATGTAATTAGTACCTTGTGTAATTTCAAAGACTCGGTGAACTGGATGACAATGTTGAATACTTAAGTCACATTGTCTAACTTCTAAGTAGGTACCTCATAACACTCCCTTCACAAAGTGTCTACATTATTTAGGGAAACTATCTCCTTTCCTTTAGGCTACCTTACATTTGTGTAGATGTTAAAACATCAGTTTAAGTCATAATTGCAAGAGACATGGATGTTACAGGAACAATTTTTAGGTACCCAAGAGTGAAATGTTTTCAAAAAGTACAATTTTCCTGAGTTTTGAAGAATGGTGAGATACAGGGCTTTACAAACACCAGCTCTATTCATGCCCGTTGGATGTATGAGAATCCATTCCACATGAATAGGCCACCTCACTGCCACTAAGCACTGGTTAGCTATTCCTTGAACTGTGGAATGAAGTTAGGCAGATTATAGATGTGGCTAAGCTGGTAGTTTCTGAGAGAGAAACAAGAGGTGTGCGCACTCTTTCTCTCCTTTGTAACACCACCAGTGTGAGACTGGTCATAAATACAGTACTTGCTCTATAACATCTTCCAAGCAGTAATTCAGAAGACCTTTGGGCTCTGCTATTATTTATGAAGTTCTACCATTGACTTCAGTAGCACTGGACATCACCTTTTCTCTTTAACATGTTATGACACTATACATGCGTGACGGATGCACTCCTGTTTGAACTTAGTGAACTTTGGTCCAGGCAGATGTTCAGCAAGTAAGCCTAACTGAAGTTAATCGTATTCTGTGAGGCTACCAGTGAGAACACAGCAGCAAACCCAAAAAAACCGGTTTGACTGGAGACTGGGCCGGTAAGCGGCTGAGGCTGCATTAACACAGCAGAAAACCTAACTACAAATCAACTGCTGGAAGTATCTGTAGCCATCGGGGTCTGTTGAGCTCTCTGTCCATAGCAGCTGGCTGCGCGGTGGTGATCTCCCCTTGACTAGGGACACCTCTCAAGGTTACCCCTCGAGCCTGAGAGATCTCTTACCTGACACCAGACATCGATGAGTTGCCAAGTGACTTTTTTTGTATGCGTGTAACATTTAAGATACATGTAGTAAGCTTACGTGATAATCTTTGTATCCCATACTAACTTTAAGTGTAGTAAATAGTATTGACCACCAATCCACCTGTACTTATTAAATATTTTACCTACCTAAATTTACTGATTAGAACTAACTACTAGATCAGATTTGTTTGAGTGATCTCTGGCTCTTCTCCTGTGACAGTATGATTGATAATGTATAAAAAAAAAAAAATTTTAAAAATGTATATTCTTTTTGCTACAGATTGGATCATATCTTCCTGTAAGCTCCATGCCTGGGCTATTGCCTTCATACTTGTCATCACACTTAGACAGAGCTTCATGCTGTGGCTAAGGAGACAGCAGGGAATGGGTGGTAGGGATGACTTTGGAGACAACAGAACTACAAGTGCAGATTCTCCGGTTTAGGAGGATCACTCAGTCCAAGGGGTCGTCTTTTCCTGCTTTAGTTCACTCTCCCCTTTCTAGGAATAGTTTCACACTATGTAAAATGAAATCAGTAAATGGAGAATTAGTTGGCTTTCAGAAATCACAAAATCTTATTTCCTGGTCCCCTCAAATCTTGCAATACTTATTACTGCAATTACATGTTGCCATCCAGCAAAACCCAGTTTTTGATCAGATTTCTTCTGTAAGAAAAAGATGGCTTATTTTTAATTAAATACTAGTGTTTGAAAACAAAACTTAGCTGAGATTTTTGCTAAGTTGATTTTTTTGGTAGAAAATGAAATTAAACCAAACCTGGCTATTTTCCTTCATTATTTTGCCGTGTGTAAGATTTTATAGAAGGCAAGATGAGTTTGCTATCACACTAAAAATTTTGTGTTTAATTGATGTTTAAAAATACATTTACTTAAGTAAAACTAGCATGTTTTCAACATTACAAATACTATGTAGCTTACCTTGAAGTGAAGACTCTCCTTTATTATGATTTTCCGAAGTCTAATAATGGAATCGGATTCTTCCGTAGCATTCACAAAGTGATAATCTTGGATTGCTGGGAAACCTCTCTTATTCAGCAGCTCTCTAGTAATTTTACTCATGCAGGCCTTACGTTGCATTTCATCAGAAACATCTAAATGAGTGCCAACAAGAATGACGGGGGATGTTGAAGCTCGAGCCTGTTAGTAAGATCCATACAGTCAATTAACTCAATAGTGAATGTTGATGTTATTGTTTTACATCCACATAAAACAATCAATACAATGAAAAAGGCAACTGTTTCTCCCTCTTTAAATATACCTCTTTTAAATAAGTTTGAAATACTATTCCACATCTTTATTCAGAGTAAGTTTAAACAACAATCCTATATAATAGCCTTGACTGGATAAGGCAGTAAAAGTGCATCAGCCTATAAATATGAAACATATTTTTTTAACATATAGACAGCAGTCTATTTCAAAATAGAAATAGAAAAAAAAAATAGGCTTTTTCTAAAAGGAAGCAGTGTAGATCTGGATTTCACACTTTGCAGATTAGTAACATTGTCAGTGAAATAGAGGGATAACTGTATTTTTCATTAAAAACACCCAACAAAATGGAAAAGCAAAGGGTACTCTGCTAGTTGTCATTGAAACACCTGCAAGTACCGCATAGCAAAGGAGAACACATCAGAAATGGTCTTTATCGACAGTAAACTGGCTGTAACCCTCTGTCCTGTATTGCTGCTCAAGGTGAAAAAAAGACAAGTTTAGCACACAGGATCAATATACAAAATCTTTATGTAATTGCATCGCCTAGCCATGGCTAACCATCATACAAAAGGAAAAGACAAATAATGCTCACCACAGGGTGATTCCATTAAATGAAAATAAAACAGAGCAAAAGAAAAATGTATAGGCCAATTTCCCTACCATAGTCCTGGAATCATTCCTATTAGCAATAGGATGCTAAGCATACACTTGACAGCACAATTTCAAACCTGCATCTAGTCAGTTTTAACTTAGTCAAATTCTGATTTCCCTAGAATTTACAATAGTGTAAAAGAAAAAGCAGGTTTAACTTGTCATCCCTTTAATACTACCCCTTTCTTATTTTTATCAGTCAATTCAAAATATTGCCAGAACATACAAAATATTCTTTTGCATATGACTCTGTACCATTTTAAGTACAAAATGGTGTTGATCATGTCTTTGTAAGTCTACAAATATTTTCATATCCAATATATGATGTATTTCAGCTCTTGTTTCATCTTACTATTTTTATTTGTCAAATAACTTTTCCTGTATCCCCCCTCTAAAAATATTTGTTGTTAATTTGCTGGTTAATTTGTGGTTAATTCACCAACAGCTCCCTGGAAAGTGGAATTCCATTCTGTACATATCTATGGCTTACCTTGATGTTAAAAAGCCACGGTTTCATAGCATCCACCTCTGCTTGTCCTTTGCTGAGATCATAAACAGCAAGATATAAAGCTCTCTGGGTCATAAAATGAGGATGGGTACTGTAGAACTCTTCTTGTCCTAATGTTAAAAAATTTCCACTGTTTAGTACTTCCCTCATTGAACATCTTCAGATCACAAAAAGGCAGTAGAACACTTATTCTCAGATCACTAATCCACAAATGAAATGAATGCTTACAGAAAATTATCTAAATGGACAGGAAATGTGTAATAACTATGAATTTTAGGCAGGTACTCAGTGATAGATCATTCACTGAAGGGTAGTGTTGAACTATGTAAGCTAGTTTTAAATCAAGAGTGTAAGATTTAACAACTGCATAAGCATGGTTGCTGCAAAGACAACTTGAAAGGTCAAGATTCTTTTAAAACTCCGATATTGAATTTATCCCTCGCTCCTTCCTTCTTTCTTCCCTCCCTCTCCCCTATCCTTTCAGCAACTTCAAAATAAGACTCCCAAGTTCACGTGATTAAGCACTTAAAATCACAACAGAAGCTGGATATTCAGCTTGAATGCTGCTCTTCTGTGCCTATCCATTGTGATATAGACTGTATTTAAATTATCATGGACCAATCTTTAACAATAACTTCTCTATAGCCTAAAATACTGCTGAATTTTAGAAGTGCTTCTGGAGTCCCCAAACTTAGAAAGTTTTCCAAAAGCCCAAAGTTCAAAGACTCCTCCTAAGCGCTTTGTTTTCTGTGACCTTACAAAACAGTGCTACTGTAGAGCCTAGAGAGACCCAGACTATAAAAGGGAGAAACAGAGTTGAGTGGAAGATGATTCTTCTGGTGATTACAAGCAGTTTCTTACTGTTCCGAAGTGACACTTCTAGAGTGCTATGGTTGAAGTGAGTGGTCAGACCACATTTAGTGAAAAGAAATTCCTGAGGCTTTATATTAAATTTGAGGGATTAGCTGTCAATTTACAGAATTCACTAATTTATAAGTGGTCACTTGACTGCTGGTGTAAGTTTGCATGATTCTACTGTCCACAGTTAGAAATTTCACAGGCTGACTCTTAAGAATAAGTAATGCATTGTGTTAGAAAATGCAATAGTATAGGACAATAAGCTTCTGAAATACCTCCAAAATCCCACACATTTAATATAAGCTCTTTCTTCATTTTGCCTTTCCCTTGAATGATCCAGTCTTTCACATCAATGCCTACTGTAGCTTTTGGACAGCTCAATTCCGTTCGTTTGCATTTCATTAGTTGTTGTAGCAGGGTAGTTTTCCCACTGCCAGTGTTTCCAACAATCATGAGCTTCATTCTATTATAAGGTACAGCCTTCTTCAGTCGTTGTTGAAGAAATCTGGCATAAAAAAGTTTGCAGAACTCACAGAAGTGTATCAAAAAGAAAAATACCAACAGAACTCGAGACGAAGGAAAAATCTAAACTCGTACCATTTTCTTCAAATTTTCAGTATCTGTTTGACATTACTGGAATTTTAACAGTCTATTCTAATTTCTGATTTGAAAGTTAAAGCTTAATTCAGAATTTGCCTTTTTTTGTTTTGTAATTACCCAAAAATGTGCTCTGTGCAATGCACTTGGGAATACAAGAAACATCAGAAATAATTGGTAAGCACCATTTATTGCACGGCTTATAGAAGCATCGAATTCGAGAAGTAATACTATTGTAGTCTAAATCAGTATCATTGATTTTATATGTGTGTGTTGATATGATATATGATATCATACGAGACGATACAACACTATAGGATACGATACCTTCCATAGAGTAGCATGCTGGATTTCATAGGACAAACCAGCATGTCTTTTCAAAAGGATACTTTATTTTTTTAATGTTTACTGCATATCCCAGGAAAGCAAAACACAAATATTCAAGAACAATAGGGCAACAAACCTGATAATGTCTCTAGCTTTGCATCCCACATGTTTGAAGTCGAAATTAAGATGGAGTCCCTCCAAAGGAAGATCCCAGATTTTGGACAGTCTTCCCATTTCATCTGGAAAGAATCTCAAATCGGGATTATGACTTACATCCAGAGAAGTCAAGTTCTCTAGGAAGCCAATCTGAGGAGGAATCTAAATAAAAGAACATTTAATGGGCAATTAAACGTTAAAAAAAAAAAAAAAGTATGAGCATGAATACATTAAATATTTAACTAAACTAGGTATTATTTTTACAACCGTAGTTTAACTTCTTAATAAACAGGCCTAATATCCCACAGTAATAGACAAAGGACCTCATAATTAATTCATTACACAAACATTACATGACAGAACATTCCAGACAGAAAAGCTTAATAGAATATGGTGATTTTAATTACATACCATTTTACTAATAGAATTTGCAATGACATGAGAGGTGACATGAAAATCAAATGAATACTGAAAAATTGCATCCAGTTGAAAAGTGATTTGATTTTCTTTAGGTAGAATGTTACACTTTACCTCCATTAACTTGTTGTGGGACAGGTGTAGCTTTTCTAGCCTAGACCATGCACATGCCTTTTCACTCAAGTCCAAGACGTCTATTTGATTATGATTAAATAACAGCTCCCTTAAGTTTAATGATTTCCAGTGCATTGGTCCAGGCAGGCTTATGATCTTGTTTTGGCTTAAATCTACTGATCGCAAACTAAACCCATAAAAATAAAAAAGAGAAAAGTTAGCAAATGAAAAAAAATAAAACTGAGATTAACTGGAACTCTATTCATTTTTAATAAATAAACAAATGGATTAGATATCAGAACAGACAGTTTTCTGACAGGAACGTAGACAGAAGAAGATAGAGAATTACTACTACGAGCAAAAGTAATTAAGATATTATAAGTAGGTCTTTATTACCTCAGAAAAAAATTGTAAGAAAATACATGATTGATTCACAGACAAATACATTGAAAGAATATTATATTGAATCAAATTGCCTGGTCATGAAAATAAACATCCACACAGTACTGTGTGTAAATGTTTCAGACAGTAAATTAAAGAGTGACTTTAAATAAGTATAAATGTTGTGGTAATAGTCTACTTCCCTCTTCTTTCTATGATTTGCAGGCACGCATGGCTCTGTTCAGATTAGTAGAAGATACACATAAATATGGTTCACACTCCAGTAGAGCAAATATTCAGTAATTCAATTGTAAACAGTATAGTTAATATACATTTATACCCTGGTAACGGAAAATAAAGTTTAGCTCAGGATTCCAGTTACAGATCAGTTCAGGACTATGCAGTACACTGTTACGTGCAATGTCTAACTAAATGTATTCAAAAAGTTAATTGCAATCTATCATAACACTAATATGTATTTTCATGTGCTTTTTAAAAATAAATTTCAAATTAAAAAAAAAGCAACGGGGAACTTCCTGGTATTATCAACTTTCTAGAACTCAAGATTTCACTTATAAACTATGGAGCCTCACTAGGTGATCTGAACTGCTCTCTTTCTTGCTCTTAACTTAGGAGACTAACATCAAATGGTATGGATACTTCACTCTATCAGAATGTTTCTACGAATATATGTTTGTAAATACACATATGTGCACAAATTATATAGTTCAACTACACATGTATTTAAGAGCTACATAAAAAAGAACATTTCATTTCTCTAAGTCATCTGTTGGACAAATATGCTGTTTATGTTACTGTGGAACATGAAGCATACAAAAAAATCCATGCAACTCCTTATTGATTTGTCTGGGCTGGGAGACATAGAACCTGAAAATTGCACCTTTTTCAACACATCCATTAAATTTGTTGCTGTGAATATAAACGTTAGCATGCTGAAACAGTGTAATATCATGTTAATAATGATGTGCTCTATGTAAAGTTGATTAATGTAAGTTCACAAATCTGTGGATCTGCCCTCCTCATGGTGCCATCAGCACCCATATCTACCCACATCTATCAGATAACTGATCTGATCATCCCTTCCAAGCACTCCTTCCACAATCTGATTCCAGTGACCCGTTAAGGTCAGTAACTTCTATTAAAAAAAAAAGCAGAAGTCTGATTTTCACATGAGTAATACTTTGAAGGTATAGCAAAATAAATGTCACATGCATCTTTATCACAATTCGATCTAGAGGAAGTGTCATTCTTTGAGAATAGATATCTTGTGATATTTGGGAACTGAAAAACTAATCTCAGTAACCTTGTGCAAAAGTTTGCAGAACTTCTTGAAAAGGAAAAATTGCCAGTATCTTTTTACTCTTGGTTTCAAGAAAATAATAAATTAATTCTGGTTTTCTCAGCAAGAATTCTTGGCTTCAGCAGTCAAGCAATATATTTTCAATAACAATCATTTGAATCTGAGGAACAGAATTTCTCAAAATAATGAGAGAAAATGTGACTGATTTGTCTTCAGTTAAAAGCTACTAAATTTTGGATTTTATCTGTTAGAGAAGATTTCCTGAAAATCAGTAAAACACGCAGAATTTTCTGCTTAACAAAGGTCTTGCCATCAGATTTTCTTCATCAAGAACTTGACATTAATTTCAATAAATAAAATAATAACTTACTGTGGTAGAAGAAGAATTGCTTCTGGAACATTAATAAAACGATTTTGGGATAATTTTAAGCTTGTTATGCTGGATGACAAGTCAGGTATTATTTCTAGAGCAGAAAAAGAGGTTAATCCTATTACTTTTCAGAACTGTTTAAATTATTTTTAAGACTGGAGTTTTCTAAAATCAAAGACAGACTATAAGGTCAGTCTATCATATTCTCTACACAGGTCTTTGTCCAAGCTACCAAAGGCAGAATCTGAATCTTTTTTTAAAGCTTATTTAAAACTAAACTCCCAAAATGAAAGAAGTTTAGAACCGAGTTAATGTATTGGCTTTTATCATATTACATACTATTATACTTCATCTCATATTGGCATTAAACACTAAAATAATCTTACTCTTTACTGTATTGACAGTATACATAACATTCCCATAATTCACCCAGCCAGTAACAGGTCTTATGCATATAACAATCACTCTAGTGGTTCAGCTGTGTTTAATCCAGGTATAAGAGCTACCTTCTAAAATACTGTGACAATAACTTCAAAATGGAAGATTTTACGTCTTGAAGACAGAAATAAATTCTGACAATAACTTATGAACGCCTGCAATATTATTAAAATCTCATTTATGTAATTTGTATTTTTCATAGGTAAATTAATTTTGACACCTTCGCATAAAATATGCTAAGCCACTGAAACACACTCTGAACTCAATTCAATTGCTTAAACACTGGGTTCTAGTGAAGGTGATCTGCCCTGTGGTGCCTGAGCTGTCTGCACACGTCTTGGAGATACAACACAGGAGCTACAGAAGACTTGCTTTTTCTGAACCAGAAGCTGTGAGCAAAGTGGGATACTTCAGAGCATCTCAAATGACACCTGCGTTCAGGCAAGTGAATCAAACATTCTATCTTATTCAGAAGACAAGGCTAGATATCGTGTGGTAATACTTTGAATCATAGAATCATTTGGGTTGGAAAAGACCTTTCAGATCATCGAGTCCAACCATCAACCTAACACTGCCAAAACCACCACTAAACCATGTCCCTGTGCGCCACATCTACACATCTTTTAAATACCTCCAGGGATGGTGACTTCAGCACTTCCCTGGGCAGCCTGTTCCAATGTTTGATAACCCTTTCTGTGAAGAAATTTTTCCTAATATCCAATCTAAACCTCCCCTGACACAACTTGAGGCCATTTACTCTCATCCTATAACTTGTTTCTCAGGAAAAGAGACCGTCCCCCACCTTGCTACAACCTCCTTTCAGATAGTTGTAGAGGGTGATAAGGTCTCCCCTGAGCCTCCTTTTCTCCAGACTAAACAACTCCAGTTCCCTCAGCTGCTCCTCACAGGACTTGTGCTCTTGACCCTTCACCAGTTTTGTTGCCCTTCTTTGGACACGTTCCAGCACCTCAATGTCCTTCTTGTAGTGAGGGGCCCAAAACTGAATACAGTATTCAAGGTGCAGTCTCATCAGTGCCGAGAACAGGGGGATGATCACTTCCCTAGTCCTGCTGGCCACACTATTTCTGATACAAGCCAGGATGCTTGTATGATATGTATTTCAGTACAGTATTAAACCTGCATTAGTACTAGATTTGCAAGCTAACTTTGAATGATTTCCTCTGCCTTGTACCTTCCCCAACAGTATGTACGATCTCAAGTACACTCAACCATTTTTACAGCATCCACTACAAATGGAAACCACGATGAATTACACAGAGTCAGATCAAATGTCCATCAAGCCCCATTGGAAGTATACTGCTTCCAACAGTGATCAAAAGCTGATGCTTAGGGAACTGTACAAACAAGGACAAGCGTATGTGGTATTCTCCTTTTCTGTTCTCCCAAGACTCCAAATGCTGGTGGTTGAGGAATTTTGTGACTTGGAATGGTTTCTAGAAGGTGGATCCTATCTTCACAGATACTCACCAAGCATATTCATCCTGGCATTGAACTGCTCCAGTTTTGTACAGCCCATGAAGACATTCTCAGCAAGGGATGAAATATTGTTCTTACTAATATTTAAAATTTTCAGTTCTTTCAAGCATATGGGTGAACATAAGCATGAAATTTTGTTTCTATGATAACAAGAAGAAAAAAAACCAACATGTTTTACTTAGAAACTATTAGCTAAAAAGTGAAAGTAAAGAGTATTGATCTGACAATGCTATCCTTACACTGGTAAACTAAAAACAAGACTTCTATCTGTATAAAAACTGACCAGTCAGCAAAAATACTGGTACATGTGGCAACATGGAGTAACGTGACTGATATTAAGATTGTTTTAATTAATCTGGAGAGCAAATGTCAGAATGTACTACAAGGTGTCATTTCCTGATTACACACTGCAGCTCACTTCCACTCAAAGAGGACTGTTGCATTTTTGAGTAGTTCTGTTTACTAAAGGTATGTGTTTGCAGGATTATCATCACAGAATGACTATCAATCTGGAAGAAAAAAAAAAAAAAAAGGGAATTCTACATAGGGGATACAATTCAGGATGAGTATCTAATGTTACAAACAATATATTCTGGGAAGAGGACAACCAGAAAGAGAAAGAGACAAAGATCCTGAAAACAGAGGTAAAAGAACCATGCAGCACTGTTTTGCAAGGGTAATATTGCTAATAAAGTTCAAAATAAAGCTAATGAAAAAATGCAACAGGATTTTGAATTTAAAATATTGCTTTTGTAAATTTGATTCACATATTTAATACTGCTTGCTTTAGTTACATGTGTTGCTATCTTTATTCTGTGTGAACTTCTGTGTAAAAAATATAACTATCTTATTTAAAATAAATTATGGGAGATGAAAGAGCCAGTATCTGCAGTTTACAGATCTATCAATAATAGCATTCTTAAGAATTCCGTATAGGTATGAATTATCTCACTCACTAACAAATATGATAAAAAGTCATGGTAAACAAAAAATTATATATTTTCTCTGCTTCTGTCATTTAAAACATATCCATACCAATAAACGCAATTCCACGAATCGTACTTCGAAAAAACCGTTGGTGAATATGAAATGCAGTAGAAACTGTACTCTGTACACAGAAAACCTATTTGAATATGTTAGAGAACACAGACAGTCCTGTGGATGAATAGTATGGCAGTAGAAAAATGCTGAACTACAACATTTTTAGTATGTTACTGAAACTGCAACACTATTAGATTCTCTCAAGACCCACAGATATTCTCATGTACTTTGTAATACAACACTGAAAACTGTAGCAATTTACACATTTGGAAGATAACATCAGTGTTTCACTGCTAAATAAACAATACTTTCCATGCTATAACAGTCATCATTCTGGATGACAAATATTTTTTTTTGTTATGTTTGTTATGCTACAGTCCATTTACTAATGTTACTCACCCTTCTAGCAATAGCTGTTCCAGATTTTCAGCAACATTTGTAAGAAATTCAGGAGTTCGCACCAGCTGATTGTATGAAAGATTAAGTTGCTTTAGAGTTGGACATCTGAGGTATGGATCCAAAGCAAAGGAAGGTCCAATGTCATTTCGAGAGATATCAAGATTTGCAATACAATTCATTTTCAGTAAATAAGTTGGAAAAGAAGTAAATCGGTTACTGTGCAAATCCAAGTAAGTCAAGCATTTCAAGTTCTGAAAGAAAAGGATAATATGTTTTTAAAAAGTTAATTGAAAATATGGATTTATAGCTTTTAAATTGAGTTACATTTTATAAAATTTTTTAATTTCCTTATATTTCTCTCACTAGGAAAAACAGCAGAAAATAGCAATCATACCAAAGTAACCCATAATATTTCTGTTACAGAATAAAGTATAAAGCATTCTTCAAAATTAATTAGCTCAGTTTCATAAAATTTAACAGACATGAATTGCCTGCAGTTCTTGGTTCCATTTACGTTATGTTACTCAATATAACACGTCCTAAAGCAGTTCTCTGCAGTAAATGCCTTAAAACAGTTCCATGAAAATACTTTTATTTCTAGCTGAACATAAATCCACTGAATGAAAATTGAGTGAATGTATGAACCATGCAAAAATATGCACCCGTATTCATGAGTAGCACTGTTATGCACTGTTTGTTAGAGACAAACAATTTATTGTAACTAATCTCAACTTGTATTACATAAAATTACGCAGAATTACTTCACACAGTTGTTCTGGAATGTTTGTAAGAGCATTTTGGTGGAGCTCCAGTTTCTCAAGATGTTCCAGATGACTAGTTAAGCAGCTATTCTGGCTGATGGCATCAATGTTCTCCAGCTCATTTGATGAAAGATCTAGTGATTTAATATATTCTTTCTCTGAGATCAATGAAGAAAGACTGTCCGACGGTCTTATATGTGGTGAAAATTTTAAGATGCCTTCTATTAAAACAAAAACATGGGAAAAATAGCATGATTTCATTTATCACATAATTAAAATTAAGATCAATCAACTTGGGATCTAAAGATGCAGAACACAGTGAAGATCCAAATCCATGAAGACTTCTATTAAGAGACAGAAATTTATAAGACAGTAGGGAAGAGATGGATGCTTACGCACTGCACAACAGAACTAGCTTTTGAAAGCTAATAAGGGCACTCATGAAATTTCAGTGCCTGTTTAATTCTATGTAAATTATTTGTGAAGCCCAGGAAAAAAAATAATTCCCTATATATGCATTATTTGTACTCCACTGTAGTATTTCCAAAACAAATGTATAATCTAATTAAGATCTTTGCATGCTGTGCTTGTGAAAGCATTAAGGATGAAAAAGCTGCTATATATGTTAAATTGTTCAGTTTACTTACTGGGGGATTCATCTGAAAGCAAGAATTTTCTTCTTTGTTTCATTAATGGTTCATACTCTGAGCCAGGTCCCTGGAAAATCCCAGAAGAGAACAAAAAAACCAGTAATGCACACATGCAGATATCCGAAACGATCCGATTTCAGTAAATTTTTTTTATTGTGGTTTCTTTTTATCAGAACTTCCAGGGGGAACGCAAAGAAACTGTACATTTCAACTAAAAATAACAAGAGATCATATCTTTATAAAACTTACTGGTCCATGCAATATGAAAGAACAGTAGATTTAAAGTGCAATGGAACTAGTACATTTTTTGACAGCCTAAAATGACTTCCACTAGAGTGGGATGATAAGATGCAGCAGGATATTAAAAAAACCAACTTCCTCTAGGGAAGCCAGTCTCTCCAGTTTCCCTTTACAGTCAATGGAAAGAGACATGGTCCTTTCAAAGGAACCTGACTTTGATTCCACCGATTTGTCCTCTTACGATTCTGTAAGAAGACAGTCTCTCTTCATTGATCAGAGTAGCACTCTGAAGATTAGCTTCACTAAAGGCTAGTTAAGTCTTTGTGAACAGGCCCACAGTTTCTGTATCTGCATTTGAACATCAGACTGGAAATTTGAGAAATTCACAAGAATGTGTACTTTTTATTGATCATAAATCTTTGCTTAAATAAACTCTCATCTGTACAGTGATCTGGAGCACAGTAATTGCACAGCAATAGAAGGAAATATTAAACGGCAACAGAGAGACAAGAGCCCATGTGGTTACATGACATTTCCTAATACTTGATTATTAACAATTTTGCTGTAGGCAACACAGATGGACTTATAAGAAGCCTGGAATGAATAAGGATCTGACTTACCACAGAGTAGGAATGTCGTGGCAAAGTAGGAGAACCTCTTTGAAATGCCATTTCCCTACAATATAAGTCAGCA
Source organism: Burhinus bistriatus (assembly GCA_013397275.1). Lineage (NCBI taxonomy): Eukaryota > Metazoa > Chordata > Aves > Charadriiformes > Burhinidae > Burhinus > Burhinus bistriatus. Next base: position 125,640 of record VYXH01003716.1, on the reverse strand, counting down.
ACTGCAATGGAATTGGACTTCTTTTTTGTAAAAAGTGAACCTTCACTTCCTAGTACAAAACAGTAACACAAGAGGACAAATAAGTAAGAAAACTGATTTAAAGATGAAGCTCAGAATTCAACTGTAATATAGATGCTGACATACAAAGGAGAGATACATTTCAAAAGCATCAATATTGGCAGGATCTCACTGGTTAATTGTGTGTGCAATAGGCCAAGAATGTTGTCAACATGTTTTAGAGTAACCTGACATGCTCCAAATATGACCTGCAGCTTGTTACATTGGTGCTTTATCAGTTAAAATTTCTAGCAGGTTGGGATTATTATTCATGTTTTGTAACACACCTTTGTGCTACTGCAGTGTAAATAACTTTTTAAAATAGAAAAAGTTTGTATTTTAATAGATAAATTTGCACTCCCACATTTATTGAGAACAAAACATCAAACGTCGCTCTGGCTTTGGTGATTTAGGGTTATCTGGAACCATTTAGTGTTCCTCTTCTCACAGCTACTTTTAAAACTCCTAAAATCACTCCTGCTAGCAAAGCCTGTATTTTTTTTTTTTCCATAATTTACATATGACTTAACCACTTTTCTATGTGAGCAACAATAGTACCCATTATATGTCTGTGCTACAGTCCTACAGAAATGAAAAAAGGTGCTGAATGATGTAAATGAAGAGAACAAAACAGAACCAAAAAAGTTCCTCTGATTCCAAAATTCAACTTCTTCATCTGTGATGATTTTAAGTATACAACAGTTCTAAAACAACAGTGATATCTGAACAAACAAAAGGCATACTGTAAATTAAGGCAACTTACTCTTATTAAGGTACCAATATTATAGACAAAAATGATGTTTTTTATAAGTTAAAGGCATTCAGATTTCCTGACGTGGTTACCAAGAATGATGTTGGACTGAACATAGACTTGTCATTTACACTTTCTGATCAATTAGATATCTTTGGGATAGAGTGAGTTTCACCTGCTTTATTTGTTAACAATATAGTCCTCTACACCAGACTTAGCTGTGTGCACTTTATTTACAGACAACCCAGGGAACAGGGATTTCTAGATCACAATACACCTGACTTCATGATGAGACAAATTGTGCTCTTGAAGCACTCACTTTTTGCTATTGACTATAAAGGCAGGATACAAAAATAGCTCAGAAACAGATATCAAAATAGTCAATATCTAAATTTGGTTGGATGAATCCCACTCTTTCTCTCTACAAGAAACTGAATGCATGAAGAACTAATTTTAAGTGGATAAATGAATAAAATGCTTTAAGATCCTAATTTTGTAGGCAAAGCACATACTTACTCAGCATAAACTATTTTCCAGTGTTAGCACAAACAAAATTTTAGAGAAAAGTATTTTTTTCATGGGAAGTCTTCTATCTCAAATACAAATAAACAACTGATTTATGGCCTATGGTCTAGCCCTGGTACACTAGACTAGGATTATAAAAAGAAAAAAGAAAAGAAAAACAATTACCTTCACTATCAATATCATCACTCAAGGGAAAAACACTGTCCACTAATGGGTCAGAAATGAAATTCCAATCATAGTTTTTATCCACTCCATCTTCAGAGAAGTTTAGATCAGAGGAGGCTTTTGATCTATCCTCTGAAATATTCTTCATCTGGAATTTAAGCACCATTCTTGCCAGTGCAGAACCTGCATCTGTATGTAAAAGAAACTGAAATGATAGCATATTCTCCAAGAAATCCAAATAGCTTTAAAAAAATAACAGAAATAACTTGATTTATTTTCAAGGTTTGGCAGTCTTTCTATAACCATCTGAATGCTATGAAGAGATCCTCAAGAGTTATTAACACATTTTGTATAGCAAATTCTATATGTACTCACTTTGTTTTCTTAGCGGAGTAAGTTTATCTGGGAACAAAGGAATGAGCCAGGAAGGTTCCAGTCTCCCAATACCAAATCCTCCAAGACATATACTGCTGTTGGCGACATCAAGGCTAAGCTTCTTCAAGAGCAAGCTGATGATTTGGCTATCTCCTCTCTTTATACTGATGATTAAAGCACTCCGAACATCCTGCTCTCGAGCACCATTGGCTAATAGCAACTCCACCAATTTAGGATTATTTCCTTTCTCACAAACCTAACAGAGAAAAGCAATTAAAAAAAAATTCATGCGAGGGACTCAAAGAACAGCTCAGACTGCATTAAGAGACTTGTCTCAAATTCAGATTCATTGTATTTTTAAGATCATGTCTCTTTTTCCAGTTACACAATTCCCTACCTCTCAGAGCATATGCCTGCCTAAAGCATCTGAGTACCAACTCCCATTTTCCTGAAGTCTTTGCCTAAAATATAACAAATGCCTGAGTTCTGTAATTGTAATTTCTGCCATGAGTGCACACAATTTCCAGGCAAAAATGAATGGTAATTTATGTAGTTTGGTTATTGTATGCAGTTTATGGCAACTCCATTTATTTATCTGTTCAGTGGAAAAATGACACTCGGGGGATATTTTGCCCTGTCACCTGGCTATCAGATGAACAGGCAACAACGGTGACACTCATCAAGTCTTGCCTAGTGCTAGGGAGCTCAGGTTCACTGGCTTCAGTCAGCTTTACTCCTTCCAATCTCTCAGCCTGCACTGCAACAGAGAACAGTGTTGATTGTGAATATTACAAGTATTTTTTAGAAATACTTCCAGTTACTTCAGTACTTCCGCTGTGGTTCGCTAACACTGATTTGCCTACCTCAGACTCCATGGATGGATGGTCAGCTCCAAACTCAGTTGTGCTTTATCACCCAGCCAGCTCTGCCAGCAGAAGTGAAAGCTTCCTAATTCACTTCAGGCAGGTAGGGTTATCTCTTCAGTACTGGTAGGGTTATCTCAAGACTGTTTAAAACTTCCACACAGAAGGAAAATTAAGAAGTGCTCATACACACTGGTTCTCAAAAAAAATTTTAAAGGCAGTCACATGTAGCAAGGAGCACTTATAAGAAGGTGGGAACAGCCTCTCTGTTGGCTTGGCTAAATCCAGATGCCATGTTTTCCTATGACCTTATTTAAGATACTAATGTATTTCAGATAGTCGATGCTCTGGATGTGGCCACTGTCTGGACAAAGCTCTTTGCAGCTAGTGTCACCACGCGCATTCCAAGATGTTATATTACTTCAGTCGTGTTGATAAAAAGTCAGAACTCTAACCAGAACAGTTAAATCAGCACAAAACCTGATGACTATATTCATCTTTAAGTACAATACAAAGTGAAAAAAAAACCCAACCACCATTCCAGGGCAGGCATTTTGGGAAAGTCTTCTTTGCAGGCCTAGAACAAAGTGGGACTAAGCACAGTGAAACCTATCTATGCACAGTGCTGCCTGCTGGTCCATCTGTACCTTGGCCTCAGAGAGCTTGGAAAGAGCTGAATTTGGAATATCAATTCATGGACAGGGCTCTAATGGGCTTGATGCCATCTACACCCGATTAGTTAAGAAAAACTGACTGGGAGTTTGCAACACTTGAGCTTAAGACTTCTTCCTCAAAAATACTCCAAAGCTAAGGCTAAGCGAGTGCTTGATTGAACTCAGGTTTGCATGTGAACAGGGTAAACAATCAGAAAGCATGGACTTTAAAGTGAACTTGCATCAGAACTGAACTGGCAGTGGTGGCACATTCTAGGTGACAGTGACCCTATGAGCTTCAATAAAGTGAAGGGTGTTTCAATGAACATCAGCCTGAGCCTGAAGTCACTGTGAGTAGCAATGGTGAAGACCACTCAGGTCACAGTTAGATTGCACTGGGTATCGCTGCTGTGTTCTGCCAAATATATGTTTACATGAAAAGAAAAAGGAACCCAAAGGCACAAATTTTAAAGCAATAAAACTATATATATTTTCATATATTACCTGATAGATCAAAGAGTTTGTCTTTGTCTTCTTATTAATATCAGCTCCCAGTAGAAGTAAACATTCAGCCATAATACTATTGTACTCAATACATGCTTTTTCCAGCATCATATTTTTTAAATCATCATTTTCAGCTATTTTAGCAAAACATTTACAACACAGGCTTTGAAACTGAATGGGAAGACAAACAATCAAAGTTAGGACAAAAAAGCACCAAAATTTTTCAGCTGTGGAGCTGTCAAAAGAGAGGAGATACCTGTCGATCTCGCTGGTCAGTGAAGCACATAGACATCTGGTAGAAAATGACTGTGTCAAATGATTCATGTACCAGCAGCTTTGCAAAACAAGGTGACAAACCAAGAATTGACAAGATTGCATGAAATCCCTAAGAACACAATGAGAAGACTGAAATAAATACAGTGTTAAAAAGTGTCATTATAAAACATGTCGTGCAACAAAATCAAACTTCAACCAAAACATATATGCTTTTTTTTTTGTTTTTGTCCTGCTTTTAAACATGCAGTAATTCACAAATTGGAGAAGATCAGGAGAGAATGCAGAAACACATGGTGTCTCTGTGTTTATATAGCTGTAGTTTCATGCTTGTTTAGCCAATCCACTTAAACAGCTATTAACTGAAACTTTGGAAAGCCAAATTATGCACCAAAATATCTGACAATATCCTGCTTGGCAGTGACACATGTACTTGTGATTTCCTGAACATGTACAGAGGAAACAATCTCCTTCTAAGGATACGGAATGAAGATGCTTCCCCTGTCCCAATGTGTTGCTCTGTAATCCTTGAATTTGAAAAAAATACATAGGCTATATGAAAAACTTAACAGGTGTACCTAAAAACTAAAAAGAAATACAAAATTATCCCCTGATTCTGCAAGTAAAGTTCACCTAGAAGAGTGGACTAGGTAAATTACAGACTCTTTGTCCAAACCTAATGGAGACTAAATCACTTTAAGGAACTTTCTTATTCCACCACATTATTTTGATTTCTCTCTACACTGGTTGCTAAGCTAAACTTGGAAGGATTGGGGGAAAAACAGCAGTAAAGAAGGGAGGCTGTACTTGTGATATTTCCGTATTGATATGAAACAGAAGTACAGAAACTCTCACAGGAAGCTGATCTCACAGGCAAGCTCCATTCTGCTAGAAAAATGAAACTGGCAACAAACAGGAAAAGCTTCTGAAGCAGAGGAAACAGAACTTTCACACAAGGAGGACCGAACGTGTGTTTGCAGACAGAATAAAAACTCTCCTTCCATATTCAGAAGTAGATCCAAAGTCTGACACAGTATTCCAGTAATATCCTTCTTAAGTACAGCATTCCTACACTAAGCTTATTGCTGGTGACAGGGCTGGGAACTGAGTTATTTTCTATTACTTTTCAAAAAAGGGCAATCAGTACTATAATGACAGTTACTTCGTTAAATGGTTATAGATTGAATGACGGACCATGACTGAGGAATTTGTTCTAGTTTGCAGACCTCAGAAGTCTTAGATAAACACCTAAACCTATGCTTACATATTCTGGATTGAATATATGCCTCCAAGAAAGCCATCTCTATGGCAAACATATTGGTTTAATTTTAAAGACTTATACTAATCTAGTAATTGCAATAATATCAAAATTATACTTCAAAGATAACTACATTAAAAGAATTAGTTTCTAAAGTTTTGCCTTTCACTTTTGTATGCAGAAATAACACATACATGCATCTGGATTTCAGTGACCTCTTTAAATCGTCGCAGAGTAGAAACTAGAACTGTTGACAGGACATGCATAGTTGCAATACACAAACTCTTCCTTGTAATCAGAGAGCGCAGAAGACTCAAACCCAAACACTGTATGTCTAGAAGAAAAAAGAAAGATTAATAATGTTGATTATTCAGACATTCTGAGTGGAATAAACCCATGACCTAAATTGTGTTATATTACTAATATTCCAGAAAGTTATTTGCATAACCTATTACAGGGCCAGGAATAACTAAAAAGTAGATGAACCCGACGACCTGCATCACATCCAGTACTAAAGTGTGTAATAGATAGGTTACAGCTTCTGTGGTTAATCAGTCCCTCCTACTACACCATTCACATTCAACGAACAAAATACCTTCCCTACCTTGTTCGTCTGGAAACATCTGTAGGGTGTGAAGCACAGTGTCAGTAGCTCCTTGCTGGTTTAATATTTCTAGTGCACCAGTGCACTCGGCTACAGAAGCAAGTAGTTTTAATCCACACTTCTGAATGCTAGGATTTCCAATAAACTAATGGAGAAACGAATATAAAATCAGATAAATTTATTTTGCTTACAGTAGCAACAGAAGAGTTGCTTATTCTGAAAGTTGTTCTTTAAGGACAAGCATTTGTTGCTCTTAAAGTATCTAAAATTATAGCTGCTATGACAACAAATAAAAATAATCACAATTTCAAAAGGTTTACTTTTCAACTATCAGTTTCAGCCACTCATAACCTCCCCAGATTTCTACCTTTGATTCTAAACTATTCCTGAGTTAGTTTTCTAATAGAGAGTGGGATTTTTTTTCCTTAAAATTTCAGTACAACCATTCACAAGTTCACACCATTTTGCTGGAAGAGGAAAGTGAGAAAATGTACTTCCTTTGTGGTTAAAAAGGAACAAAAATGGGGGTCTTTGAGAATGAGCACAAGCGATAAACATGGTGGCAACTGAAAAAAATACAGAAAGAAAAAGATATGAAGCAACATACCTATTACCACACCTCATCAAGATTTTTAAAGTTTTGGGTTTAGTTATACAGCAATTCAATAGGTTATTTGTGATTATTTTTCCCAATTTCCCCCCACTTCTAGATGGAGGAAACCTAGATGAGGCCTAGATCTAAAAGTGTGCATAGCTATCACAGCAACTTGCAAATCTGCAAAATTTTTTCAGTGGCGTCATGCCCGTCTTCCTCCTTACTCCTCCTCTAGTTTTTTCATTAAAATATGTTAATTTCTAGCCCTTCTGGTTGACAATGTAGTACCCCAACACACAAATGAGCTGGGTCAGAAAAAGCAACCAGGGTGGTCATAAAGCACTGGAGTCTGTAATACATTCTGAAACAAAAATTATTTTGCCTCCCTTGTTATCTCCTATATCCTGTATCTTCAGGTCAAGAAATGTCCTTTAGATACTCTAGTACTCTTTTGCTGATACATTATTTGCTCTGACTTTTATCATAAACGTAAGAGAGACAAATTTCCTTTACTGAAGGTGTTTGGCAAGCCTAAAATCATTGAGAGACTTCTAAAAAATTGTGAATTGCTACATCCATTTTGATTGTAGTCACGTGAACTTTGTAAACCTTATAGAGGTGGGAGTCTTCTGAAGGCCATGATGTTAAACTTTTCCTATTGCTAGGATTTAAGGTTAATTTGTTGTGCAAAGTTCCCGGTGCTTCCTTTGTTTAGACTGGGTCTGCTTCAGCCTTTCACTTTTCAGCTTCCCCTTCAAGGCACTGTGCTCATTTTGTTTTCCAGTGGCTGGAAAGTTATAGAATTAAACAGTGAAAAGAATGGAGACAACTGAGAAACTCTGTTCTGTTGAAAGCAAAGGAGTATGTATCCATGAAAGCAACGTTAAAGAAGCACTCAGTTCTATGTGTAGTTGAGATGTAGGTAAGAGGATACTTTTCATGTATAAACTAGTCCATTAAAAAATCATAAATAAACTGTATGCTTACAGAAAAATTAGCCTTGTTTTTATAGTTACTATATAAAAGATCATCAAATACACTCCAGAACAGAAAGAAAGAAGAAACCCCAAATGATAAATGAAATGCATTTGAGATTAATTCTATCAAATCAATGCTGAACTAAAACTTACAATTGATTCATCATTGCAAGTGTAAAATAGTGACAAAACTCATTAGAATAAAGCTTTAACTATACCCTGTTCAAAGCATTAAGCACCAACGAAAGAGTTCCCTCCAACAAACACTGGCTTTTAATGACTTTTACTGTAAGTGCAAAAGCAGCATCTCCCACATCTCTGGAAGAACCATTCTGGTCATTCTTTGTATCTGCAACAATGGAAAACAGCATTCTTCAGAAGAACAGATTTAATGTCCCCCCCAGTATTAACCCAGTATTATTAAACCAATATAACAATCAAATTGAACACACAGGTTTTAACAACTGATTCAGAGGGCGCATTTCAGATCTTATGACCTTTTCAGAATGCTGTAGTTACACACACTGGAGTACCTCCAGATTTACATTGTAGTGTGAGTACATTGTGTTTGAAATGATTTCACCATATGTTTGCTCACTGCGTACTGTGAAAATACAAAATCATGCCAAAGAATTTTGCTTAAGGTACATTGCAATATTTTACTTTTTTGAGCTATGAGGTTTCATGGTGTTCCTGATACCTACTTCAGAATGCCTCTTCCTTCTGGAAAGGAGACACTACAGAGAAGCTATAAACTAGTTGCCCTTTTTCACTTGGCAGCACATCACAGCCCAAATTTTACCCACAGATGTGGTAAGTGGAAGGTGAGTACAAATAAAACAACAGAGAAAGGTCTTTCAGGTTTACCTTTCTTGCAGCTATTGGCACTTGCAGCCAAGTGGCACTACAGAAAGTACCCAGAAATCCTTTAATAGTCACTTCAAGCATTCGTATTTGTTCCGACTACTACTTTCCCCATGATTTACTTTTTATTCTCTAATTAACCTGCAAGTTTCAACATCCAGCTAGTGCTCTCTTTGTTTGATTACGCTTTAGAAGGGCCTCACTTCCAGGATACTGGCAAAAAAAGTGCCTTGCCTACATGTTAGAATAGATATATATCAAGTCTTAATCCTGCTGTTACTGAAAAAAAAAAGGGAAGTATTAGGATTATAACTCAAAGAATAGAATGAAACTGAAAACATGCAATCAGTCTGCATATTAGCCAAGTTACTAGTTTCAGAGTTACTGGTTTTGTAAATGTTCAATTAAAACTGTTGAGACATACTTGGAAAAAGTTCCGAAAAAAATCAGTACCCCATGTCTGTACTCTCACACTCAGTATCAGAGGAAAAAAACAGGATATACAGCAGTAAACTGATAAGAAGAGTTAAAACTTTCCCCAGATTCTATTAAAGTCTAACAAAGAACATATACTTCCCACTGTAGATTGCCTTTAAAGATTTTTTTTTTTTTAAAAGGCATTTCTAAGCTGGTCAGTTGGTTTTTCCTTTTCTGTAGAAAATATCTAATAGTATATTTCATATCTTTAAATCACGATCTATATTTTCTGGTGTCAGAGGTCCAATTTTTAGGTTCCTTCCAAAAGATACTATTAAAAAAAAATGCATTTTGTGGTACAACAATGTAGATGTCGTTATCACTGTTTGCTCTCACTTAAAAGGTATCTATGATGAAAATACAGAATCACAGCAATAGCTCCACACTCATACCCTGAATTCCTTAGAAGTAATGGAGCTAAGTCTTCATTGATAAAACCAAGGGCAAATCAGCAGTGATAATTTTGTTCTGTTACCTTCAATAACTCAAAAGTTCTCCTCCATCTTGTATGTTCTTAAAGAATTACAGCTGCTCTCTGCTATGTACAGAACTCCAGTATATTTTTTCAAGTCTCATCAAAGGCTGTCTGATTAGGTAAGAAAGACTAAAACCCAGCTATCTAATGTTATTCTCTGATTTGGTGTATGATGCCACACCGATTATACTTTTGGATGACTTACCAGGCATCATAAACTGTAAAAGGACTCGAAGTGCTTCCAGTTGCACAGAGAGTGATTTTTCATGTTTCCTCATAGCTTTTACAACTTCTGATGCAGCTACTGTCATTATATCCAGATGAGGGAAACTGAAAATATTGTTTATAAAATAAATAAAAAGAATGCATTTCTAAATTTTACATGTATTTGTTTCCTTGATTAACACTGTGTGATAACCCTTTAGAACACTGTAAATCTGTCTTGAGCTATGAAATATACATTAAACCACAGTACTTTTCTTCATCATAGAAAAATATATTATTTTCATGCCATTCCATGAATTCAGTCTATGTAACTAATTCCATTCTAGACTACTGAGAAGTAATTTTCAATCCAGACCAGAACAGTGATACAGAGACAGTAAAGTATTTCATTTGGGGTGAGTGGTGGATTCACATATTTAACTTTGATTCCAGTTGAGATATGTGAAAAGACACATCTTCCTTAATTTGATGCTCCGCAACTGTCAAACTATTGATGAAATGTCAGATACTTGTAGAATAAACAGAAAAATATCAATCATGTCAGGTTCTAATCTTGAAGAAAAAAAAAATAAATAAATCTCAATGTCATTATCATTCCTAGCAATGGCAGTAGCCAAAGGCCACTAATTCACTTTTAAGGTTATTTTCTTCTTTCATTTTATAGTATTTTTTATTCCTGTGAACACGTTTATGGAAGTTTTGAGATTTTCTTCTTCATAAAATGAAATTATTCATAAGAAATTCTGTGACTATATCTTCAGTCTGTAATTTTTTCCATAGACAGCTTAGCATATATAAAGGTTTCAGGGAAGGCTGGAAAAACTTGGCAAGACACTTGGAATAATGTTCCCACTCTGTATACCAGTATTTACAAGTCACAAGTTTGTTTTACAGTCATGTTCTAGAGCATTTGCAAAAGCCAACACAAAAGTAATATTAACACAATGTTATTTTAATAATCAGACTTAGTATTGTGGGAAATTTCTTAGCTCCCAGGGGAATTCAGCATGGCTAACAGGAGGGGACACCACCTAGCAATAGTCTCTTCAAACCTCACTGCTAAAGAACCACGAAGGGAAGAACATGCAGCTCCCTACGCATATCCACCTGGGCATTTGAACACAGGGCTTACAAAATTCAATGTCTTGAACAGGGCTGTCAGCCTGTGCTCAATTTTAATGTCAGTGAAACAGTCAATAATTTAAATGTACTCAATTACAGCGCTGAATCTCACAAACCTTCACTTTGGAAGTGGCCACGTATTTCTAAGTATATTACCTTCCTTTGAAAACATGATTCAGAACTCTGCAGGCACTTTCAGCCACTTCAGGAGAATGTGGATGTTTCCTCATTATATCCAAAACATTCATATGTATTCCTTTAGCCAAAAGTGTCTTCCTAATATTTACTACAACACAAAATAGCAAGCATCCTGTAAGTAAATCTCTCTCTCCTTATGCATAGTTCTCAAAAACAACAGAACTGCTGCCTTCTTCCCCCCGTTTTCTCGATTTTTTTCCTCCAAAACACATGTTATAGAAGTATAAATTAGCATGGGATACAATTTGAGCTGAAGCTGACTTCTGTTTGCATAGCTTAATCAAAAGCATTATAATTCCTGAAAGCCTAATAAGTTTAAATACATCTGCTATTTTTACTTACATAAAGTTAACTTAAGGGAAAGAGAATGTACAGCTTTACTTTTATTTTCAAAACAGTTTATTCTTAAACAATTTTTCCCCTTAATTGCACTCTGTGGTCATGTAGGAAAGCTTGAATTTAAAACTTTCAAAAAACCTAACTTCCAAAATAAGGCTTCAAAAATGAAACTGTATTTATTCACTCTATTTACTTTGTTAATTCATTTTTTGAAAATTCAAATACCCAAGCACATGTTGTAGCTATAACTGTAACCAATACATCTCAGAACACTATAAAAATATTCTATGTTATCATGGTAACCACCACCAATTCTTTTCATTCCCAGTTCAGTACATCCATTTCAAATGGTTAATTCAAGCAATATTGCGTTGTGCCAGAGGGTTTTACTAAACTTTGTATCTATCATTTCTGGTGTAAGCACATTCATTTAGGGGGAAAAAAAGAAGAAAAAAGACAAAATAAAAATTTGCTTTAGATTTTCAAAGAGAATCGGAGGCCCACCTGCCAGTAACATGTTATGAACGTATCTGGTATAATATATGATAACAGTATGCATACATTTATGAGATCTATTTCTCAATATAGATACATATTTATCTCATAAACAACTATAAAACTTTCTCATTGTTAGGTTTTACGTACGTGGATGGCTCAATAACCTAGTGATAAAACAATGCTTTCTCACCTAGAGAATGGTAATTAACTGCTAGTCTTTATTTTCCTATCTAGCCAGTGGTTTTCAATGTGCAGTCTACAAACCACTTGAGGTCCATAATCATTTCAAAGGGTTCTGGGAAAGGTATCTAATAAGAGCAGGCCAACTGTCAGTAGGCTTAAATACTCTACCCAGGGGTCCACATCTCCACTGAAAAAATTTGAGGGGGTCTGCAAATTGAAAAAAGTTAGGAAACCGTGTTAGGGACACAATCAGGACTAAAGGAATCTTGAAAACTGTTATGCGCATGCTTAACTTTCTACACACGATTTGATTCACTGAAGTCAACGGGACTGTGTTAAGCAAGGAAATGGTATCTGTCAGGCTGTAATCCTTACTCACATGATTTTCAACAAATGCTGCTCTTGACGAAATTCAAATGTGTGATAAATATTTAAACAAGCATTTGAAGAGAACACAGTCTTTTCATACCTCCTGCTCCAAAAAATAGCAATTGCAACACATAAACTGGCAAAGAGCTCTTTACTTTCACACACTGTCTTTGATACTTCCCAACAATAGCTTTTTCAAAGCAAGGAATAACTTCCTACTAAACACTACTGCATAATATTCTAATCACAGGGAATATTGTATTCATACAACAGCACACTAAATATTCTTTAATATTACAGCAATAACTTTCTGCTGAATTAGAAAGTAAAGATAATTCAATTCCCTTACCATTTTGTTGTGACAAAATTGTCAAGGTACTAGCAGCTGCCTGAAACACTTCTTTTGAAGAGGAATGCATCAGCATGGAGAGCATCACTGCTCTGTGTATTGGGAACCTATCACAGAGAGAAACAAATCACTGCACATTGACCATATTAAAGCAGTTACTCCATAACTGTAGTTCAGTTTCCTAAAAAGGTATTGAGTGACGTAGTTAAATTTTCAGATGATTGTACTTGGCTTCTAATATTTTTCCAGAGCAAGACAGAAAGTCCTTTGCAAATTAGTGTACTCTGAATCTCACTGAATTCACTTGGAACCATGCTTTCCAAGTGACTTGAGGTCCAGAAAGGGGTACAAAACTGGCTTACTAAATTTTGAATGATTAAAATTTTAAGCAACTCTGAGAAATAGTTTAAGTAAAATGAAAGTCTGTCTTACTCATGCTTAGATTCTCCCTGATGAGGCAGCACCCCCTCTACTATGCCCTTTCATCTGATTTGTGGGAAAATGACCACTGCTTTTCCATACTACTTACGTACTAGATATCTTAATCTTCTCCATTTTCCCTACTCTTATGTTCTTTAATCCTCCCTATCCTTGCTGCAACTGAAGATGTAATTCCTTATGAACTGTAAAAATTAGCTCTATTAGGCTGTGTTCTGACTCTTTATTAAAACACAAGCAATTTTGCCTGATTCAAGGTTAGCACACTGTTCAAGAAAGAAACTTTCCCAAGTGTTGTTGATCAACACGCATTTCATCATATATTAGACAAGAAAGAAAAATAAAAATAATTGAAACATAAGACTCCAAATGGCCTAATAGTAGGCTTTCATTTTTTTCATTTCCAGAAATACAGTTCAAGATATTAACACTGACTGATTATCTCCATCTCCAATTTTCTCATGAAGGTTGCGTTGATACAGAAACAGATTTTTCAAAGCCCAGCATGCAGCCTCCTAAATATAAAACAAGAGGAGACAAAAGGATTGAGAAGATATGCTTTTAGAATATCAAAAATATATGAAAAAATCTGAATAGTTTGCCTGCTTTTCAGTTCATAACAAGGTACAAGGTGCTTTATGTAGAAATACAACAAGGCGTGGATAGGTCTGAATTAAAAACGTGCCACATTCTCATTATTTGATTTGCATTTTGATACCTATTTTAGGCCAAGATTAATACTTCTGTTGATGGGCCTGTGTTTTGCTGCTGTATACAGAGGAGCTATGTAAACAACAATCTTTCAATGGCCAAAGTTTCAGGTAAAAAGTCTCATCTTAACTACTTGCATTTGATCCAAAGGAGTAACTGAAACCACTTGAGGTGAACAAAGATAAATGCAAGAAAGGTAAGATTTATTCTAAATCTAATCGAGTCCTTAAGGCCTCGTTTGCCTGAGGATATATGGGAGAAAATGATGTTGCTAAACATTTTATTTAATGCATAATGCAGTCTTTCCATACCCCCATCATCCAAAAATTCTCACCAGCACATCTGTGTTTTTTCGGTGTAGTTCTAATGCTCTGTAACATGCTTCCAACCAACATAATTTCTCTTCCTCCTCCTCTTCTTTTCTTTCTTCTAAGTCTCGGTTTAAGAATATTGTTTCAGCTTGAAATATAAAATATTTACAATAAATTCTTATTGTGAAAACAAACACTTATGTCTTAACCTTCCTGTAGTCATGGAGGTGGTCACACTGCCTACGTGTGAAAATCAGTGGGAGAATTAGTCTTTTCTGGGAAGAGAGAAGTCTTTTGACATAAATTCTATGACAGATTTGAAAATTGTCTTTAAGGTTATAAAGGGACTAAAAAACTTCATTACAGTGTAGTAAATTAGTACACAGTTACAGATCAGTCAATGCCCAGGCTCTGGAAAGACCTGCACACAGTTTTTTTTTTTTTTTTGTGAACTTACATACAGAATACCACAGATGTAAAATATAACTGTAACTCATTTGCATGTAACCACTTATCACAGAGCCATCTACACTCTGAAGCAGTGCCATTAAAACCAAAATGCAAATGGCAGTTGCTGAGAGAACTATCTGGTCCCAGAAAGTGCAATAGAATTTAAAAGAAATCATTTTATACCTGTGATTTTTCAGCATTTAAGGAAAAAAAATAAATGTATTAACACTGCCCATAGTATCAGAGGCTTACTGGAGTGTATACTGATTTCTACTGATCTTTGCTATTTTGGGGACTTTGAAACAGCATTTCTACTGACTTTTGTATGGAACAATCACTCAATTACTGAAAGACTAAGAGGATCAGATCCTTAGCTTTTTGCCACTAGCTAACTACTTCTATTCCAAAAGAATACCTGAAGTGTACTCAAGGAAAAGTTTTAATCTTTTAATTGATTTCAGAGATCAAGCACATGCATTGATTTGGTGTTGCTATCAACTACCACGATATAATGAGTACTGCAATACACAGCAAATGCAGTGTTGTTATCTCTAGAGATTTTATGTTAAATTGGGATTACCCAATATTTGCCTATGAAAAAAGAGTTTGCTTTGTTAAGATCTGCCAATGTAACTTACCAGCTCTGAACACTGATGATGTTAGGCGTATGGTATGAAAAAAGCCATGTCATAGTAAACAAACTGTAAGCATGTAGGAAATCTAGCTCTGTCAAAGGTATCCTGCCTGAGGCTTTCATGTTAAAGAAATGGAGTTTGAAATTATGACAGGAAATTCTCAGTATAAAAAAATTACCAAGTAGACAGACAAATGAAGTAATTTATTTATGTATTTAGGAAGGAATTTACTTACTCAGAAGAGCTAAACAACTTAGCGCTGCAGCTTGTAACTTTGCATTTTCAGGATATGTTTTAACAGCCTTCACAATGACTTCTGGAACCTTATGTAATACAAGGATATTGAAAAAATTTCCTGAAAATAAGGAAGATTAAATGAATATAAACACATATCTAGAGCTTTACATGCATTTAACATAAATTTCTCAGCACACAATGCACAAACTTGGTCTGTAGCAAATGTTGGATTTCATATTACAAGGCATGACACAACAATGTTCTATTTGTGGAAAGAAGAGGCCGAGGATAAAAAACAGTTGGGATCTCAGTTCTTTGTGTTTTTTACAAAAGACTGAGGTTTAATGAAACACGAAGTGCACATTGTCATCAAAATAAGAAAAATACAGTCAGTGTATCAGTTGCAGACTTCCTGCCAGGAAGCAAATGCTGTCCCAGTCTTGAATTCCTGCAATGATTTGATTTATCCTATCAAGTAAGTGGTTTAACCCTGTTTTGCCCTCCTCATTAAATAGACCACGGTCAACATTATAAATACAAAATACATACATTCTGGAATAGTAGAAAAAATTACCTTTTGATGATAAATATATTTAAAGCATAACTTTTATCATAGGCTGTACAGTATTCTATATTATAGGTTGACTATAAGGAATTCTGCAAAAAGCAAGCAAATGAAAATAACTTTCCCGTTTGTTGTAAAAACAAGTATTATGCATAAAATAATTCAGCAACATTCAGTTTCTAAAATACAGTTTGATAGCTATGGTTTCTATTTGATATTCAGTTTTGTTTAATTACTGATTAGTAAAAATGAGAATCACACTAGCAACGTGAATGGTCAAATTAAAATCTGTATGAATGTTTCTCAAACCCTTCAAATAAGGTATGAAAGACAAGGAATGAAATTAAGAAGTCTCCCATATTTTAATATCAAAAATATAATCACATACAGAAGAAAAGCTAACCTCATTCTTTCCCTTAGTTCTGCTCCTGAGTCCTATAGGTGCTGACTACCATCAATGTCTAGATTTTTCACTAGGAGGTAAGTACCTCTCCCAATGTTTTATGATACAGTTCAATTAGACCAAGTTAACAGAATGCTTAAGAATAGACTTTAAAGCAAGTCCTTTCCAGATTCATCATTCTAAAACCCTGGCCATAACAACTATTAAAAGTGCAACTGGAAACAGTATTTTTCTGCTTACCCTCTAGTAGTGTGGTCATGTTATATCAGCATTGCTGTTTCCTGTCGTATTTTAATGGAAATAGTATGTTTGTGTAAATACGTTACTTACCTCACTGACATTAATAATCTTAGGCTATGTGATGAGTAATTATGTTGGACTTGTGGCTGCCCAAACAGGTATCAGTCAGTTAAAATTCTGATGACAGTCAAATCTAGGATAGTCATTCCCAGATTAGCAAGAATACATGATGGTGATTTTGGCAGCTAGTAGATGCTGACTTTACAATTTCACTGCCAGTTAAGACAGGTTTAGGAAGACAGTGTCCATCAGAATAATCTAGGAATTCACACTGGCTATATGGAAATCTTCTAGACTATTTCCAGGAGCACCTAGCAATTTCACACCTGTTTCCCTAACTGTGTGGTGCTGTGCACAGCTCTTCCCACAACTCTCCTGACGTGGCTCCTTATCAGCATGAAGGGCACCTGTTATGCTGAAAGAAGAAATGGATCTTGTGGCTGCTTTACTGCCACCATTACTTGTTGCTCAGCACATATGCATGACAAACGTGCGACTGAAACCAGGCTGGTTGCACTTAGGGCAAGATCAAGACACATCAACAGAGTTGCTGCATCCCCACAAGTGCTTAGTTTCCCTGTCTATCTTCAGTTAGCCTTGCACAGGAAACCTTTCAATGGTAACATCATCTCTTGCCAAAAAACTACAAATACCACCTCAGGGGCCACCACATTTTCTTGAAATTTTTTTTTGGTTTTCTGAAGGGGAACTGGAAATTGGTCTGGGTTGCGCTCAAGTTTAATCTGTATTTTCTACAATATCTGCATGAAGAAGCAGAAACGGATGGTGAAAGGATGGGACTGACTTGATTAAGAGGAGTCATGCACTGGTACCAGCATCTGCAGTAGCTTCAGGCCACCACCTGGAAGAACTGGGAAGTCTAACTCATGAGAAAGACCTTGGCTAAGTCCTTGATGAAGAATAACCTTCCATGGAGTTGGGGCTGCTCAGGCAGCTACTCACAGTGTTTTTGTATGCAGCAGGGGGAAAAACTTACTTATTTTCATTTCACTTCTGATTATGTGGACCTTGGCAACTGCTAATATCAGCTTATTATAGTGGCAAGAGAGCGTACAGAGCTGCTAAGAGGCACAACAAATCCCTTTTGACATTGCCATCATTTCTCTTGATGTGACACTAACCCCCGTAAGCCCAGACAACCAAAGTACTTTAGCCCAAGTCAAGGGAAGTCCAGGAATCAGTGGTTCTTTCACTACTGCAGCATAGGGGGCCCCAAGACAGGCACCATAGCTGGCAGGAATGCAGCATAGGTCTCTGAAGGTAAATGCACTGCAAGGAGGAAAAACACAGCCTTGGAGAATACCTCCCAGGTAACTCATTAGCACCAGTTGTTTCTCACACATTCAGCATTGCCATGTCAAAAAAGAAATCTAGAAGGAATTTTCTTCCTTTCTATAGTAACTTTATACAGAATGGGATCCATTGATCTCCCATTCTCAACTTGTGCTTCTCCTGCTCTTTTATCTCATTTTTTCCCCACTCTAGTCTTTTATGGCAGCTTCTGTCACTGTTACTAATGTTTAACACAAAAGGATACCATATTGACTGTGGCCAGTGTTACCTCAGTATGTTTATATCACTAGGGACATGGAGCTATGCTGAAGGATTAACTGGAATAGTTCTCTTGTTGCCTGTGACACTTGCTGTCAGTTAACTCCTACTCTTACATAGTCAAGAGTAAGCTGACTGTAACCAACTTTGTGAACTTACCCAATGTAAGCTTATGCAACAAACAGCAACTCACTTCCTGAACTGCTTCACTATTGGGGAAGCTTTTCATCATTTCCACTATAACATTGTAGCAGCGAACATTTCCAGACATGAGCACTTCAACATTGGTGGCTAAAGAAAGAAACAGAAACAAAAATTGCTTCTTAAGGGAAAAAAAAAAAAAAAAGGTTGATGGGATTCTAATTCAGACTTTATTTAAATAGATTTATTTAAAAAACCGGGCCTATGTTTCAGTTTTTTCCTTGCAACTTGACAGAAAAGTGGCATATTTTTCTTGGTATTGCCATAGAAGACATTAATGACTATCAACACTTTGAAATAATTCATTAAGTTCAGAGTCTGTATTAACTTTTGTGCATTTGTTCCATTCTACATCAGGCCATACAACAGAAACCTCCTCACAAACTATTCTTATGTAACATTTTTCTTAAAGCTGAACAAATTGTTTTATAAATATTAATTCAATCTTACAGTGTTTATAACATGATTGTGGTCAGGTAAACATTTTACAGTATTTCAGTAACAGTCCCAGGGGCATAAAATTTAAAAATTTTTTTTTCGAATAAATGTCATTTACTTGGTTTAATCATGTTTTTCTAAGTTTGCCTTCTTTTTACGGGGCAAGTGTTTCTCTTCATTTAAATTAGTTCTACTATATGCCTATTGTGTACTGAGGGCACAGAAATGTTCGTATAATGCTCCTGCAATGTTTTGAAATTCATTGCAAATTCTGTATTTCACAGAATCACAGAAGGGTTGAGGTTGGAAGGGACCTCTAGAGGTCATCTTGTCCAACCCCCCCTACTCAAGCAGGGCCACCTAGAGCAGGTTGCCCAGGATGGTTTCTGAATTTCTCCAAGGATGGTGAACTCACAGCCCCTCCGGGCAACCTGTGCCAGTGCTTGGTCATCCTCATCCTATTACGCAGGCCAGACACAGAAACCAACAGGACGTTCACATGAGCCAGTAAAAAGACAGAATGCATCCTTTCCTAATGAGGACAGAGCGATCCCACATAAAATAATTTAAGGCAAAACAGCATCATGGTAGTTAAGACACAGTGTATGAAAGCACCCTTGTAGTATGTCTATCCAGGGTATGAGACAGAATATGAACCCAAAAAATCTTGGACAAAATTCTGCCTCCAATGAATGAAAGGGAGTCCTGTCACTTGACTCCAAGGGAGTTAACATTACTCTGCTGAGGTCTATAAACTTTCTTAATCATTCTTTCAACAGCTTGGCTTTCCTGTATATAATGTAAGAGGAATATTCACAACTGCATTATTAAAGATAATTAGTCTTTTTGAAGCAGATCTTCAAAATAATATGTATCTGAATATTAAATAATGATACTCTGTAAGTCGAAAAAGCAAGCTCTGAGTGGGAAGCATTTCTGAAGCATTCCATCTGATAGTGAAGGAAAGTACCTTTCAAAATGCTTTAAGATGACAGCAAATTATGTCATTCTCTACGGAGAACACCTTTTTAAAGGTATGTTCCACAAATAGTATTGCATCATTTCACATTAAGTTATCATTTCACAGGTGACAATTATAAACATACTAAAATACCCAGAAGATTCTCCAATTGTTCCCAGAACAATCTAGAGAAAAGGAGGTGGAATGGATCTCATTTAAACTTAACCACCAAAACTTGGTCATCTAGGTTCTCACAACAACTGATGAAGAGATCTCAGCACTCAGATTCATCCCACCTGTAACAGATACCTCTCTTAGGGTTAGATAAATTTCCTCTTGAGGTGCTTGTTTCTCTGCATTAAACAAAGGGGAAGCCTGGATGGCTGCCTATGACTACCATTTAGATGGCTAACATTCTGTGACACCCATCCCCCCCATGGACTTCGGAGGACAGATGGCAGGAAAGCATTTTCTCATTCCATTGAACCTACTGAGATTTAAAAGAGTTCTTGTACAGCATTGGAATAAACTCTTACCCTTCAGTTTCTCAGGACATATGAGCTGGAACAAAGTCTACACATGCATTTGTGAAAGAAGGCATAGTGAGGCACAAATCCGTGATGTAACTCATCTGGAACAGAGACTTGAACTTCAGGGTAGGGAGAGACAAACACTTTATCACTGGATAAGCTAGAGTGTGTACTTACAGTGAATAAGTTTCTCCATGGTGGCCTTAAAGGAATATATTTTCTTGCAGATATTGTGGGATACCACAGACCAAGAGTATGAGTGCTGGCAAAAGTACCTTAGCTTTGCACATTTGTGTGCAAGCTATCTCTGTTTCTGTATTTTCAGTCTTTCGTATCAGAAATGAGTGCCATGCCCTTCTCTTGTTATGCTTTGTACAAGTATTTACTATTTTAGAAAGCACTTAAAATCTGGCATCCTCTTCCTTAGAAAATGGCAGTAACTTCTGGGCTAGGGTAAAATTTTTTCTGGTTCAAGGAATACTTAACTTTTTAAACACAAACTCCAACAGCAAGAAGTTTGAGAAACAGAAACTATACAGCTTGGAGTCTCATGAAATGTGGGACACTCCAGTCTAGTTCTTGTTTTGTGGCATACATGGAGCCAGCACGGTTCCTATAGAGCCAGACAGGATGTATGAGCAAGGCTTTGTGAGCAATCATGTCTGCAAGAGTACAACACTATGTACCTCATGGAAGACAAGGAGAGCAGGACCCTGCTCTATGCTTGCCAAAATTGTGCAATTTTTCTGTGACTACCAGCAGGAAGCTGACAAGAGCTGCCTCTGTGTCAACAAGATCAAATTGCTGTCAAAAAATTGACACAAATCATCAAGCACATTTCTCAGGACCTGATGTTGCCCACAACAGGGACTGCTGTTACTAGAAGACAAGACATAATGAAGACGTTTTCTTCCAGTCTTATTGCACAATACCTGAGGACACCATAAGACTCTATAATGTGCGCAAGTGCTAACAACGCTCCTCAATGCAGCCACCACTGAAAGATCAGAGGGTGGTGTCTGAGCCCAGATACCCTTTCTCAGCCCTGGCCACTGGATCTGTGCGGGCAATTTTCCCCTTGTGGAACAGCCTCTGCCAACACTGTTCTTCACCTGCTACCCAAATTTCCTGAAGATTTATTTAGTCAATAAATAGATCTTATTTTTCAAGCATTAAAAAGACAAGGTGGGGTCTTAAACTTTGACCTCTACAACCACCATGCACGTCTTCATTACCACTTACTCCAAGCGGAAGAAAGTCTCTTTCTGTTCTGTATGAAAGATTTCAGCTTTATCAGGATGGCTGACCATGAAAATTTCCCATGAAAAATTACAAATCAGTATTTCCCAAAGAAAACAGTAGAGTGATTTGTCTGGCAACTCCCAATCAGTTCTCACTGATTTTTTACAATTACTGAAAGATTACCACAAACTGAGGTGAGCTGATGCACACTATGGGACATGAGGAATTGAAAATAACTTCCAATAACGCACTTACATGGACCAGCTAAGGAATGTAATGAATATAGTGCAGGAAGAATCACCTCTTCTTTCTCTGGAAACTCTTTAAATACTTTCAGTATGATCATATGATCTTTGCTTTCAACAAATTCAGTCAGCTGCTCTTCTGGAACTAAATTGAAAAGCAAGAGAGATACAGTATGTTTTGAGGAAGTAATTCACATCCTGGTACGACATCAGAAAAGACAATTGTTTTTGTCAATTTTCCTTATATTTGTTTTCTACATTTCACAGAAGTAAGGTACTCTCCACAACTTCCATAGTTATGACTCCTTTTACTAGAAACTGAACTACTTATAAAGACCTTTTTCTAGCCTACACTTTATGTAACTGAGTTCTGATTTTTAAACGCTTCCCTGTGAACCAGTATTTAAAAAAAAGTCTCTTAGTCTTTTTCACAGAATGAACTTCAGATATTCCTCACCAAGACAGTATATAAGTGAAGGAAAGGCTAAGCATACAGTGAAAACAATTGATGGAATGCCATTTTTGCATACTCCATGATTTTATTTCACTTCTCAACTTTTTTTTTTTTTTTTATAATGGCATTCTTTCCATAAAGACTACAGCTGTGCTTTAATAATGCCTTACCTTCATTGTAATAATGGCTTAAGGTTTTTCCATCCCTGACCTCTGTCATTTGTGCTGATATAACTGCATGGCTGTGCAATGAACCAGGTAAGGAAACTGATCCACGTTGAGAAAGAAGAACACATTCTACATTTTGTAAGCAGAATCATTTTCTGAATCTGGTTCAAGCTAAGGCTAGGCAAACACTCACATTACAATAACTGACAAGGTGGCTCAAAGGCAAGAAAACAATAGCCAGGGGCATCCTAGGAACTTGTTACATTAGCACTGCCACCAAGAAGGTTTGCAGGTGTGTACCTGGAGCAGTCTGTAGATCTGTAAAAATCAGGTACTTATAAAAAGCATGCACAGAAAATCTAAGAAGCTCAGATCTTTATGGAGACTGAAGAGAAAATACAGCAGGACAAAAGTATTTAGGGAGAGTGGAAGAGGGAAGAAACGCAGAAGATAATTCCAGGCACACATGTGGGGGAGGAAGACTTAGAAAAAGCAATATAAAATGCTGCTAGAAAGAAAAAAAATCTAAAGAATTGGAGATTATCTTTGAAGCAACGGAGTACAGCAGACTTGGTAGGAGTGCTAGTATTCCTCAATATTTACTTTGAAGCAAGAAACTCAATGCAAAGCAAGGCTGCTACAACAATGGGATTTCTGGCTGTTACACGTGCAGTTCCTGAAAGTGTTGCAGAAATTCAATACACGGTGACTTCATTTCTCAGAAGAAACACAGGAATATCATACAGATACACACTCATCTTTCAGCATTGTCAGGGTCAAAAGCAGAATCACATATTTTTCTAAAGTGCAGACATTTTGCTTTATTTTGGAATTGTTCTCATGTTACTAAAATTTGCCAGTCTTTAAATAAACAACCCTGTTTTTAGAATTAAAATCAAATGTCACTACTCTGTTCCAGTGTTACTGACTAACATTGAATCCCATCTTTTCAGTTAACTCTAGTCAGAAATGAAGAGATACTTTGATTTTTTTAAAATTTCGTATTTGTTGCTCTAATTCAGAAAATTTGTGATATTGCTTGGGAAACCTGTTTTGTGCTAACTCAAAGAACAGATATAATACACAAACCAGAATTTGGAATGCATGAATTCATTTATTACAGTTAATTAAACATCTGCAGTCCCCTCACAACCTATACATTTTTCTAACCTAATAAACTACAAGATATAAATACCTTTCTCGAAAAGTTTGTGTAATGCTTTACATCCATGTTGCTGGATCTCTTCATTTTTAGGGAAAGTGTGCATGGCATTAAATACCAAGGAAAACACATCCACCTCTTCCTCCAAGAGCAGGAAAGCAATTACGTCTGAATAGCAGGAGAAATTACATGTTGCACTGATTAGTCCTCAACATTTTTGTTGAAGCACTGTACTTAACCATTAAAATCCAAAATTTTTTAATATTGTCCTTGAAATTTACTCTGCTCAAATCCAGGTTTTTGTGTAACACATGAGGATGTTATCTCTTACGGTCATATTTTAAAACAAAACTGAGATGGTCTAAAACATTACTGCCAAAAAGACAGTTTCCCCTCTCCATTCTTGCTTCCACCTTGCACTGCTTTCGTAACTGTCTGACCCCTCAATAAGCCAGCCCAATTCAATAAACTGGTAGAAAATTAATCCATCAAAAAACCCCTTTCTGCAGCCATAGCAAGCTGAAAAGTTTCACTAAGAAGTAAGGTTGCTGGAAGAAAGAGGGCAGGACTACACTGCCTGAGGAAAGCAAACGGGGATTTGAAATGTACCTGTCAGCTACAGTGAACCATGAAATCAGTCCATCTGTATCATGAAACCCTATTCTCACTCTCTCAACAATTCACTCAGCCTGAAACTGAACTAAAAAGCCAATCTCACTGTTGCTCTTATGACATTAAAAAAATTCTGAAAAAAATTTACTCTCTCTATAGCATGTGTAGGCAAAAACATTCATATTCATGACAATTTTTCAAGTGTTTCAGCTGCAGCTGGTTTGTTTTTGGTTTTGTTTTTTTAAGAGAAGATCTTTCTATACGGCATTCACACTGGCCTGTCAGCTCCAGCTATAGTGCAATTCAAGTTTACAGACATATAGAAATAAAGAATACTAAGAGATTTTTCTGAACAGGTACAATTTAAAATATTTTTCTGAAGTAAGGAGTTGAAATCAGAGTTTAAGTTTGGTTATATCAACTGCTGAGAACAAAAGTAGCAGTCAGAAATAAACTTATGGAATATATAGTTAACAGTTTAGGAACCTTTATGATACCTCACAATTAAAAGAAAGAAGCTGCTGGTTACACTTACTCACTAATAGCCAGATTTTGCTGCTATTATTATTATTATTATTATATCACAGTGTAATGCCGTATAATGAGACCTGCATTACCCAATTTCAGCAGATAAAAAGTTAGGCATCCAGTCTAAGCTAGTCCTCCAGACCCCTCTCCAATCAAAAGCAAGATGAAAACAGGTTCAAGAGGTAACTGATCTTATGAAACAGACAAATGAATAGCACGAACCATCCTCTGAAAGTGCCTGTCTCACTCTACTGCCTATAGCAGAAGCTTAGACAGCTGAATTAGCTTTAACTACCTAAAGTCAAGTCTAATCCTTAGTTTGTAAATAAGGCTGATTCAAAAGCCTGTTAAAATCAAAGGAAAAAATCTTATTCTAACAATAATTTGTGCTAATATTATATGGTAGCTCAAATAAAAATAGCAGAATCTCTCCCTTGGGGTCTCTCTTTAATTTCAACAGAAAATCAGGAACCTCAGCACCATGAGAAAAGTCCTCAGCACCTGGTAAGATTAGGTCTCCGCAGAGCAGAACAACAGAAATGTCAGAGATGATTTACTGTTTTCAAAAGTACTAACCAGTACTAAAGGAAGTAAGTCAGAATGCCACCAAATTTATATTTTGGTAAGAAAGAGTAAGCTCTTACTTATTTTACTTAACTAGTTAATAGCAAGTATTTGTGTCTATGCTAATAACAAGTTGGTAAAATTAATTGGCCTTGCAATTTGGAGAATCCTTTCCACCTGGGTAAAAAAAGTGCAAAACAGTACTGTTATTGTTTTGTATACAAGTAGAAATGACAAGTGACTTTACGGAGTAAAACAGAGAGACAAATCAGACCAGACGTACCGTCAGACGCTTTATACCACAGTTCTGTGTTTTAAAGGCTTAGACAAAGTAGGAAAGTAAAACACACAATACCTGACATGAGGAGTAGATTTAATGCTTTCAGTCCTATTACTGAGAGATTTATATTTCCTTTGTGGATTGTAAGCATTTTAAGAATCTGCCTAAAAATAAAAAAAAAAAAAGGAAAAAAAGAGTTATGGCTAAAGAAATATTAACATATACAAAATTTTATCAAACATCTACTTTTAAAAAAAATACTTACAGAAATTAGCAAAAGCTTAAAAAGCTCCTGATTAATTTTTTAACTTTTATTTCAGTTTATGTTCAACTTAGTAATGAAATAATGTTGGCATTTTAGCTATTTTCATACTTCATTAAAATAACGATGCATAATTTATCAATTTTACTTTAATTTTCAATTAATCACATATTAATTCTACAGGGGACAAGTCTAATTCAGGATGGGTTACTCTACAGAAAGCAGGGTTGTGGAGTGCAGTAGACTGTGGAGAGTATGACACTGTTCTGTTTGTTGCAAGAGTTAAAGTTACAGTGAATGATCAAGGGTTTTTGCTGGAAGAGAAGCAGCAGTTATTCCAGCTAAAGAACTCAAACAGCATCTTGAAGAACTCTACCCTATCTAAGTTTCCACCACACAGCACGTAAGGTGATGCTGGACAATCTCTAAAAAGAAACATTTCCTAGACTGCCAACTGTACACTCCTTACTTTCTGGGTGGCCCAACCTGAGACCCATAGATATTAACCTCTGAAATGCTGCATCAGAGTCAACCAAAGTTGACTTTTTAAACAGAGAGCCAAACAATGCTAAATACACTGAAAAATCCAGTGCATGCATCAAACTTTATAAGCTAGAATGAATGTATCACTGTTTCATTTCTTTTCCCTTCATACTATGATGTTGCTAGTTTCCTTCTCCTCTGTTGTAGCACTAGTGTTGTACCTATGATGATCAAAGTATGCGTACGAGGCAAAGTCTGATGGCAGTTATAACATACTTTACCTTTTGCAAGATAGGAAATTGTAACAGTATCAGTCCAATACAATTTTCTGTTTGTATAAACCATGCCTTGCTCACATACTTACACTCTCACGAACACAAAACCGCTACTGAAATCTAAGGTTAGTCAAAATACTGTGTGGGATGATCTTAAGAATGGAAAATAAAATCCAGTTAAATGCAGGGGTTTTTTTTCTTAAACTGAGTTTAGATACCTCACTGAAACTTCTGTATGCACACTTTGGACTTATAAGTCTACAGATAAGGACAGATGGTGGCATTCAGGTTTTCAGTCCTGTGGCAAATTCTTGACCCAGCGTACAGCCCACATGTATGGACTAAGTAGTAGGACGATGAATCAGGGAAAACACAGAGCCACCCTAACCAAGCTGGCAGAGTAGCTAAACAGACACCCTTAAATCTGCTTTAATCTCTATATTAAAGTGTTCTAGTCCTAAGCATTCCTAATGCATTTTACTGTGTGGTTGCTGTGTGCACATACACACATGTGTGGAAACTGTACCCGGGGTGAAGATTCCTTCACCTCCTTGCTCCATAAGTAGCTTACACCTTGCATGAATGGAAAACCTGAGTTATCAAACATTGAAGCCATTAAACATCTCTCCCTTGTCTACCAATGACTCATGATTTCTGCTGTGGGGAAGGAACTCTGCTTTGGGAAGAGGGCATTTTATAGAGGGTGATCTGTTTCAGGCAAGCGCTGATGTATAAAAATGTGAGCTGGCTCAGTATACTGCAGAATAAAATAATCACACACTAAAGCATGTCTAATACAAGGAGAAAATGCCCTGCATACACCCTCCCATTTCAAGTACAGTAAAGAGTGAGGATGTAAAATTTTCTAAACCTCATCTACTGCATGACAGTTTAATGTAAGAGATTACAAAACATCTCAGGAAGTCTCTTTGAGCTTGTAGAAATGATGCAAATACACTGAAGGAATTTCCTTCCTTTCTCCTCACAGTGACAGCAACTATTTAATTATTTATTGCACTGTCTGTCAAGAACACCTGAATCAAAACCAAACTACTGTTTGTAAACACAACTGTAATGTGGTCAAGTTGGCTCATTGTTGAAAGACATGAAACAAATGCTTTTTCTAGCTTAAGTTTTCTGTTCTCTAAAACAGTCACACACAAAAGTGAAAATCTCTTCTAAAAAAAAAAAAAAAAAAAAAAACTTTTTTTTTCCTCAAAAACTTTTTTCCTT
>VYXH01003716.1:22800-97661 GCA_013397275.1 Burhinus bistriatus | reverse complement strand
AAAAAAAAAAAAAAGACCTTTTCTTCTCTACCATAACTGTTTCCTGCCTTGCTGCAAACAGTACGTATTCATTATGGTGTTGATGCACTGCAGTACTAGTCCAATCCACGTACAAGGAACCTGAGCTATAATTTAGCTGGCTTGCTCTGCCTTTGGCACTGGCAGTCTCAGTGGGTCTGAGCCCTCTCCCCCACTAAGAACAAGTTTCTCCACAACAAGGAAAACTGTCAACATGTCAGACAGGGATACACAGTTGGCCAAAATATTGGTAGTGGGAAGGAATCGTGTACAATAATGTTATCATCAGATCTTTAGTGGAGTTTGAGTTTGAAAAGGATGCTTTGTTCAACTGCACACACTGCGTGGGCTCTGAGGAGGCTATGGGAAAGATCAGTCCCAAAAGAGTAATTTTTCTGAACAGCAACATCTCTAGCTCTCAGAATAACTCTCAGTCAATTTACAAGCCTTTAAGCTGCCAAAGCTATTGTAACTAGTTTGTACAGCTTCAGCTCAGTTATTTTTGCTTATGAAAAGCAACCAAAATCACTTTTCCTTTCTAACAAAAATTGCCAACGCTTCTTTCAAGGGAGTTCATTCCCCTACTGACCATGTATTCTAGCCACTGTAAAAGAAACAAACAAAACCCCACAAAACCAAACTGCATCTTCATGCAAATGATCTTACAATAGCAACCTTTCTGAGGAAGATTATGGTGAAGACTATAAAGGCAGAGGTAGATTCACTAGGGGAGTTATAAGGCTGTAGCTCCCTGCTGTCAATATCAGCCCCTGAATGAGGCAATCTGTCCAAGTGAGAGAACACCAAACCAAGCCCTTCTCCCCTGTTTGTATCATGCCTACATCTACAATTAGCATTTGTGCTGTGGAACAACTGTACAGCTAACCTATGTGGGTTTTCATCTCATCTAACCAAAACCATCCAGAAACCAGTTGCTAAGGCTCCCTTGATGGTTAATGGACAGATAAGAGCAAGTCCAAACCACAATTTGCTCCAGCATAACTTACTAAAAAGATGGAACAAACCATCCTTGCTGAAGTTAATTATGTCCACTGACTTCACAGGTAGTTGAGGTGACCAATTAATTTTCAGACAATAAGATTAGGTGTGACAAATCCCGCTTCTTCTCAATTTACCTTCCTTTAGGCTTGCTCACATTTGGAAAGAACACACACACACATACAACACCAACCAGGTAATAATGGATCTGTCTATTAAAATGGAAGACCTTGATAACCACAGAATCCCAGCATCACTGAGCTTGGCAGGGACCTCTGGAGGTCTCCTATTTCAACTCCCCTCCTCAAGGCAGGATCAACTACAGCTGATTGCTCAGGGCCATGTCCAGTCAGGTTCTGAATACCTCTAAGGCTTGAGACTTCACAGCCCCTCTGGGCAACTTGTTCTAGTGTTTGATGAACGTCACAATACCAGCACCACCACAGTTTGCTTGGGTTTTTTTTTTTTGTTTGTTTGTTTTTAATGTTTAAGTGGAATTTCCTATATCTCAATTTGTGCCCATTGCTTCTCATCCTGCCGCTGGGCGCCACTGAGAACACCCTGGCTCAGTCTCCTTTACTTTTTCCATCAGGTATTTATACACACAGATAAGATCCCTGCTTGCATGAGTCTCCCATTCTGAAGGCTGAAGAAACCCAGAAAAATATTCACCATTTAGAAGCTGATGTGATAACTTTATATAAATATATTTCATTGCATATATATGCTACCACAATACGCAAGCATTCCAGAAGACTCTGCATACAAAATACTTACTGGTGAACACCCAGTACTTCCCAGTCCTTCCCAACATCCGTAGGAGCTATGTTCTGTAGAGTACTTGGACAAATTTCTATTAATTTACAAAGAAGTGACCAACCCATCTGTAAAACAAAAAAGCAGCTATTTCAGAACAGGTATTCAGTTTGGAACTTCAGTGTTGTCTTCTAATATTCTTGGCTTTTGGAAGATGGATGTTCTGAAAAGTTATGTAGCTAAATCAATAAGGGGAAATTAATTAAGACAAGACAAACAACATAAAAAGTTAAAAGATGGAGGGAAAACAGATATGCTAATGATTCTGAATGCACTACTTGCAGGAACGCATCACTCAATGTGCTTCAGCACTGCTTGAGGATAAAGGACATACAGTTAAAAGAGATGTTGACAAAGAGAAAAATATAAGGCAATCCATAGTATGTCATCATGGCCCAGGGAAGACCACTGCACTATTACAAGTAGTCCAGCTTTATTGAAGAACAGCTGTTTCCATAAGAATTTGCCATTTAATTGCAAATTGTAGGGAGAAAGGATAGGTTTTAAAAGGTGTCCAATGTTTTAAACGGGGATGAGATACCTAAACAATACTATATATTTTGTATTCTCACCATCAATCCTCAATACTGTGTCCCTTCAAAACATAATGAAGGTAGTGAAAGCTTTGAGATCATAAGGAATGAAAGATGAACTAAAACCAATGTATTTGTTCTTAATAACTACCTGCTCTATTCTGTGCAAATTCTTTGACCTTCAATCATCTCTAAATGACGCCAAAACTGAAAAATGTTCCTCTTTGGTCTTCTGTATTGGAGAAATCTGCTCTCTTATGGATGTCTGCAGGTTGATATGATTGAATGAGCTTTAGTAAGCAAAATCTGTACAAAGAATTAACTGATGAGCAAGAAAACCCTGCTGTATTGTAAAAGAAGTGAACTGAGAGATGTCAAAAGTCAAGATGAAGCAGATTTTACAAAAAGAAATTAAAACAAGGCATAAAAGTTTCCTTGGCCATACAAATAAAAAGAAAAAAATGTGGAAGTAGGCTTGTGTGCTTTAAGAATAGAGTCAAGACAGAAGACAATCTAAGTGTGGATCAAAAGTTATATGTGTAACTGGATCAGTTTTTGGCAGAAGAGTTATGTAAGGCAAAGGGGTCAAGACAGGACAGCCAACATCAGAAATGTAACTGGCTACCTCTAAAGAGTTTAACTGCAAAACTCATGGAAAGTGCGTGATCTCTAACCCTGCAATCTGCAAGACTAGACACATGAAACCGCAAGTCCAGTAGTGTAGAGACACCCATAGGAACAGCACAGGCTTGAATCTAGACAACTTTCATGACAGCTTTGGCAAGTATGAGAAAGGTGATGTAGCTCCCCGGGAACTGGAATTCTGCTTTTACCTTTCACATACTTGGTTACACAGGCTACATTCACACTATTGACAGTAGTTTTGTTTCTGTATCAGTTTAGATTTGCAGACCCAAATGTTTTAAGCCAATTACAACCTTAATGTCTGCAGATTGAGCTTGACCGTGAGCCAATTTCCATGCTCTTCTCTTGCTTGGATGGCAAGATGGCTTGCTCTACATGAGACAGCAAACCAATTACTATGGACATTCAGGAAGATTAGGCTGGTCTGTGTAACCGAGTCCTGACTAAACTTAAGTGCACAGAATAGTCCTAGCAATCATCAGTCCTCCCCAAGATGAGGATATGCAATTATATAATTTTCTATATTCCAAGCAAAACAAAGTTTATCAGTGACAATCAATCAGATACAAATTTCAAATCTACATGGCAAAGACATTGTAGAGGTGACCATTAATTCATACACTGTATATTGCTTAGAAAAGATTTTCTTTTAAAAGTCCCACTTCAGGACATCCTAACTGTTCTTGTAAAATTTAGAATCTGACGAAAATTAGCTTAAAGACTTTATAAAATTCATTTTTGTATAAAAACTGTTTCTGATGAAATTTGTATTTCCATTAAACATTTTTAGTTGGATTGTTGTGACTCCAAGTATTGACAAAACATTTATAAGAACTATGGTTCCAGAGAAGACCAAAGGAAACATCTGACCTGCTGACATGTGGTCTTTTTTTACACTATTAAAATCACAACCTGAGATAACACAGAGCTTATTATCTGTTTAATAATTACATAAGAAAGTAAGGGTCTTATTTAAGTAACAGAAATCATAAAGGTTACAGGGAAAGAAGAAAAAAAACCCCAGTAAATAAAGATGTTCTTATAAACACTTAAACAGGTCCCTGTACACAGAAACAGTTGGTGGCAGCACTGAAACTGTTATTTTTAAATCAGACCCTTTTCATTTCTAGCATGCAATGAATTTATATCACATTAGGTCACACCTTCTACATGAGATAATAAAGCTCTGCTGACTGCTTTTCACTCAAGTGTAATATATTTTGCTCTAGAGTTTCTAAGCTGCTTCAATCATTGCCAGCCAGTAACTGCAGAAAGAAACTACCATATTAAAAGACGTCTATTTTACTGTAAGGCACTATTGACTTTCCAGCCCAGTACCTTCCTACTTCTAAAGCACCTTGCAGGGTTTATGCCTGTAGTCCAACTTGCACTGGTACTTTCAATATTGATCTATTAAGCACATTTAGTCTGTACAAGACAGTGGAATAGCAGCACAACATGATGCTTTTTAACCAGTTAGGGAGGGGAAGGAAAGAAAATCAAATCCTCATTTCAGTTATGTCTCTTTCTGTCTTTATTCTCTTATATGAGTCAATTTTATTACAATGCCAAAAGCAAAAGATGTTGATTAATCCATTTATTCAATGAAAATTCATTACTAGTGTAAGAGACTGCACTGAAATCAGGACTACATTACTTCACCACTGCCATAAAGCGAGAATTATGTATTCACAAAGACTGTAAATGAATCACAGTGAATTAAGCAAGAAGACAGAGCCCTACTAACACATTGTGGATGTTTGTAAATATCATAACTGAATGTGAAGGAAGAGCTGCCTATGACTTTTTATGAGGAACAGGATTTGAGCTTTGCATTGGCTATGAATTTCACACTTTAATAAAAGGCAAAGAAGCTCCAAAACTTCTAAACTGAAACACTGTATGACTGCAAATGTAGACAGAAAGAAGATTAAAACTAATTTTAAAACTCTGTATTAAACCAGAGTGAGGTGTTTTAACATGGTTAAAATGAAAATTAAACCGTCACTATCTTCCTTATACACTTCTGAGAGTCTTGTGCTATCATTTCAGACCTACTTCTGGTTGTGGTTGGATTTCATTTTTTTTACTTCCTAGTCCAAACTTCTGGGAAGTGGTTTTGTAAATTGTTATACACACAATATGCTCTATCCTGAAAACAACTGCTGATTCATCCTTCTGTATTTCTTATTGAGCTGACAATTGAATAGTAAAATAAGTTAAAACTTCAGACCCTGAAGTTATTTAGTCTTCAAAGG
Organism: Burhinus bistriatus; assembly: GCA_013397275.1. Taxonomy (NCBI): domain Eukaryota; kingdom Metazoa; phylum Chordata; class Aves; order Charadriiformes; family Burhinidae; genus Burhinus; species Burhinus bistriatus. The sequence goes on along the minus strand of VYXH01003716.1, from coordinate 92,392 downwards.
AAACCTGAGATCACTGTTACTCCAGATGAATTACTACACAAGTAGAATTTCATATTTTAATCTGAATTTTATGCTTTTGACCTCTTGCTGAGGTCTACTAGACAGAAAAATCCCTTAATATATACTGTTATTTAAGAGGCATTTGCATTATAATTTATGTTTTGCCTTCCAGTTGAATTGAAAAAAGTAAAAAGATGGCAAAAATATTGTAACCATACAAATGGGCTTAATAAAAAAAAGTAATCAAGTGAGTTGCACAGAAATCCAGAGCTTATAAATATCCTTTAAGCATAACACAGTCAGAAATTTAATATATGCCTGCCAGGAAGGAGCTGTTTCATATGACAAATCTGGCAGCTGTACCATAAGTACAACATCAAATTGTGCAAGTGCCACACCTAATCTAAATGGGCCAATGCTAAGTCACAGTAGCAGCCAAGCAGAACCTTAAATTGCAGAACCTACTCTTAGCTAAAAGAGTCGACCCCCCCCAAAAAAAACTGGGCTAGTACAACTATCCTTCTAGGATCGGGGTACATGCGTATGAATTCATATTATACAATCCTGCTTTTCAGAAGTTTGTCTAACCGTGGCCAAATTTAGTATCAACACATCAAAAATATATCAGATAGCATTATTTGTAATTCAGAAGCCTATAACATGCTGTGTTGCTTAATTTATATTTTCCACACGGCCTTCTTTTGCCATTTAGAGACGCAACGAGTGGTATCAGCAAAAACCTAGAAAACTTGTCCCTTTAATTGCAAGCGGACACAGCGTCCTTTTAAAGATCAACAGTATTTCATGAAGTGGCCCAGAAGAGGGCAAGTTAGACAGAAAAAAACAAGCCGAGCGGTAACTTTTACTCCGGGAAAGGGCTGCGGTGCTCGGCTCGCCCTGAGGAGCCCCTGCCCACGCCCGGCCCCTCAGCGCCGCGCCGCCCTTACCTGCTGCACGCCCGCCGCGCCCGGGTACAGGTCCACCACCAGCAGCAAAGGCACATGGACGTTTTTGCCGCTGAAGAGCCGGGGAGCTGTGGGGGGACAGAGACAGGCCGCGTTAGGGACNCCGGCGCAGGCCCGTCCAGCCGCCGCGCCGCACCTCACCGCGCTACCACAGCCTCCCGCCGCGCTCGCAGTGCCGCCCGCCCAGCGTCACCCGGCTGTTTCCAGCCGCCCTTCCCGCTGCCGCCGGCCCCTCCCGCCGCGTCGCGGACACGGTCGCGCCGACGGACGAGCCCGGGCGGGGGAGCGGCCCGCCACTGCCCCTNTCTTTTGCCATTTAGAGACGCAACGAGTGGTATCAGCAAAAACCTAGAAAACTTGTCCCTTTAATTGCAAGCGGACACAGCGTCCTTTTAAAGATCAACAGTATTTCATGAAGTGGCCCAGAAGAGGGCAAGTTAGACAGAAAAAAACAAGCCGAGCGGTAACTTTTACTCCGGGAAAGGGCTGCGGTGCTCGGCTCGCCCTGAGGAGCCCCTGCCCACGCCCGGCCCCTCAGCGCCGCGCCGCCCTTACCTGCTGCACGCCCGCCGCGCCCGGGTACAGGTCCACCACCAGCAGCAAAGGCACATGGACGTTTTTGCCGCTGAAGAGCCGGGGAGCTGTGGGGGGACAGAGACAGGCCGCGTTAGGGACCGACGGCGGGCGGGGCCGGGCCGGGCCGGGCTGGGCAGGGCGGCCGGGCCACCCGCGCCTTACCGCTCTGCCGGGCCGCCAGCTCCAGCAGGTCGCTCAGCGTCTGCACCAGCGTCTCCAGACGCTTCCTCTCCTGGACATTCTGCAGCCGGACGACCAGCTTCCNACTAGCGCAAGGGCCCGGCGGTGGGGCCAAGAACGCTGGCGGCTCGCCCGTTTCCGGTGATTGACAACACAGCTGCCCAATAGGATCGCAGAGCTGGAGCCTGGGTTCCGCCCCCTCGTGCCGTCTATGCTATAAAAGGGGTCTGGCGGGGGAGCTGCTGGCTGAGGCGAGGGTGGTGGGATAGGGGTGTTTGCTGTCTTATCTTCCCCATGTTATTGAGGAAGCAAATGTAGATCTCTAGTGCCCCGCTAGGTATGGAAGGTGAGGGGAAGCAACTGTAGCCACTGTATGTCCCCATTGCGTAGCTCCCTGGGCAGAGAGTGGGTCCAGAGCTAGTGAGGTGCCTCCTTGTCTTGTGTGGTGTTTGGGGTTGTCGACCTTTCCCCGTGTGGTGGGTCTGTCAGGGGCCAGGGGAGATGGAGGGGGAGCTGTGCCCTGTGGTGGCTGGGGTGAAGCTGCAGCTTACCTTGCCTGAGGGCAGCATGTACTCTGTGCTCCCCAGTGTTGTGGCCTCATGGATTGGTCTGTGGGTTTGTTTAAAAAAAACAACCACCACCCTTTGGTAGACTTGGAAGTCAAATTTCCTTCCAAGCCTTGCAGTGGGAGATTGCTGTTTGGTGATATGAAGGTTCTCTTGCTGTGGGTGTGTGTTGCTTCATTTGTGGTTGACATAATCTTTCTGAGGTCTGGCAATGTTTCTGGTGCCTTTGCCGCCCCTCCAGGATAGTGATGTATGGGTAGGAAACTAGTAATCGCTTTTTAAAAGAATTGTTGATTAGAAAGGTAGTAACAGTGGAATATGTTACACAAACAACTTGCATATACCTCTTAAGTATAGAAGTACTAATTAAGGAAGTAAACTCTTCAGTTGAACTGGACTTTAGTTAGACAAATGTCTTATGTTTTGGAGGATCATGGATATACTTGAAGCTTTTGCTTAGATTGCAATGTTTGGTTGATAGAGATACATAATGTTCATTAAATACCTGTCTAACAGGTCACTAATTTATTTATCAAAATAAACTTTAAGAAACAGTGTTTAGTAATGCCTCGGAAGCCACATCGTTCTGAATAAAGTCTCTGGTCTGTGTCTTAAAGCTTGTATGTTGCTGTCATCACCATTCAGTGTTTCTTAGGTTTTTGTACACAAAGAAACTATTGTCTTGACATCCCAATTATAGCCTGGTAACTAGGACTGCACTTGTTAAATGGTGAGCTAGTTTCTCCCTCTCTGAAGCGCTGGAAAACAAATACAAATGTGAGCTAGCTTTATGAAATAGTGACTCATCTTTTGAGATGTGTGGAATGCATTTTATATATGGACTAAACCAAAAATTAGTTGAATTAAATGGATTAGTTTCACTTGAAAGTTATTTTTCTTTTCTACAGAAGCAGTAATTCAGGCACAAAGAACAACTTAAAAATTTATTTTTTAGATTTAAAGCCTCATTGCTTGTTTCCTGCAGTTTTGACAAGATTCTTTTATCTTGCAAATGCTATGAATGCAAATACAGCCTTTCAGGTTATATCAGTAATCAGCTTTCTCCAGTATCTGCAAAGCTGTAGCTATTACCAGACTTAAGCAAGAGATTTTTAAAGCTCAATCTTTGTAGTTTATACAGATCAGAAATAACATTTGTAAGTTAGAACCAGTGATATTGATAAAATCATATTAATACAACTTTCAAATCTTGAGCTTAAACTGAATTGGTGGTTGTTTTGTGCATTTGGTACAGCAGCCGTACTGCTGCTGTGGACTTCCTAGCATTGTGCTTTATATAAGAAAGCACAAGTACAAGTTACACTTTAGAGTTTCAGTGAATGTAAGTGGAAGAAGTTGTGGATTTCTCTAGGGAAAATTGGGGACCGAGCCTTTCTCCTGAAATATGTTGAGTTCTCTGTGTGCTGGATGCAGACCACTTGAGCTTATGTGTATATGATAGTTTCTGTTTTGCTGCTTTTGGAGCCTTTTCTGTGCTCGTTCTTTTAGTTCTTTTCTGGTCAACTTGGTCCCAAGCAACTGCAAACTTAAGGCCAGGGTATTAGATAGATGGAAAATGAAAGCAAATGTTAGAGCTAAAATGTAACCTTGATTTATACTTTAAAAGATTTCTTTTCAGTCTCTTGAGAGATCTCAACTGCAATTTCTTCAGCATGTCCTAGTTAGGCATTCAAGGGATTTTGTTGTCGCTCCACCTCCCTTGTTGCTCTTCAAATTCCAGATGACTTTCACTTCCAAGCACTTGTGTTCACTTGAGGTTTCCTTTTCATGTTTTTTTTTTTCTTCATGAAATCTGCGAGATTTATGTAGCAGCTGGTTTGTTCTTGAGGCTGGGTGCTTTCGGTGTAAAAGAGCAATTTCCTCTTTTTGTTTTTAATGAGATTGGTAGCTAACTACCCAGTTTAGGCTGTTCTATATTTATGCTCTTAGACTCAGATGGGACTACTAATAGTCATTAAGCAATATATAATCTCTGTTGTGTGACCGTCTGGACAGATATAAAGACATAACATGACATGCTAGCATAGCAGAGACTAATAAATTGTTCTGTCCAGTAATGTGTAAGAACAGATGTCTACCTCCGGCTTTTGCATTCCTGTATCACAACTGGAAAATTGTACATGAGATCCCTGGAGTTCTGACACACTTTTTCAAATTAACTGGGTCCTTACTGCTTGGTGGTGGCATTATCAATAGGATGCCTACTGGTTTAGGCCACCCTCCTTTTTGTTTTCTGCTGTAGCTTATGAATACCTTGAGGTAATGTGGCGCTATTTGGAATATTAAACATAACTTGAAGACTGAGATTTGTCTTGTAGAGAGAACATAAAAACAATGTGAATGTTTGGCTTTTGCCTTGATCATTGTAATTTTAACACACATACATCAGGAAGTCTTTGTTCTTATTTGTCACCTAATTTCAGTGAAAAAGTAGCAGCCTGATCACGCTGAGCATTTTTCTTGTACAAAACTTGGAATGAGGCTACTATTGAACACAGTTTGTTAAAGCTGAATTTTAATGTTCAGAACATCATTAGGATTCACTAGCATATTGTAATGACTGTATGAATGTTGATGTCTGACCACATGTACTTGGTGCAATCACTTCTGCATTATGCCTGGTTTTATCACATATGTATGCAATGGGCTTCTTTTGGCAGCATTATGCAAATAAAAATTGAGCAGTCAAATCTATATTTACTACTTAAAAATCAACAACTGAGTAATCTTGGTTTTTGGCTGGTAGTCAGTACCAAGGTGGTATCTTATATTTTGTTTTTCAGATGCAGGACAGGTGTCCCTATGGAAGGCATAAAAGACAGGGAAAGCAAATTATACAGCTTAGACAGTACTGTAAACAAAAAACATGATGATCAGTCTTGCCTGAAACTACAGATGTCTGAAATCTTCAGTGTGTATGTTCCACCCACCCTTATAGTAAATGTTGCGGTCTCCCTGCCTGTTCCATCCTGTTGTGTACAGCTGGCATGCTGTCCCAGATCAGCTCCTTGAGTAGCATTTGTAGGTTCCTGAGCTAGACAGCCTGGGGCCTGGGTTAATGTTTTCTCCTCTTACCACTTGTGTTGGTAAAGAACAAAAAACTATGTTAGTGTTTGAGGCAGCTGAGTAAATAAAGGAACCAGCTTCTTGATATCCAGACATCTCAAGCCCAAAACTTGCAACATGGCTCCCAAGCTTCATTCCTTTGCTAGGGGTAGTTCCCTGGAGGACTGGTTGGAGGGGATGCCAACTTCTGCTAAGTCTCCATGAGTCTGGGAGAGTTTGCCAAGGGTCTTCTGCAGCGTGTTAATTAGTTAGACCAGAGGAGAATGGAAAGAACAAGATGGTCCCAGTAAGTGTCTATGTTGTACATTTTTCCTAGGAAAATCTGGTGAAGATATCAGTAATATCTGTAGAAGTGATTAGGGGTTGTAGACTGAGCAGTCTTGTCTTGATGACTGGTAGAGATGTTGGGCTCTGATAGTAAAGTGTAGTTGTCTGGACGGCTTCTTACCAGAGCATGGGAAAGTGACAAAGGACTTAACCTCTGGAGCACCTCTTTAATATTTTTCTGTTCTGGAATTTTCTTACACTGCTGCTCTTTCTAATGCTGCATTAGCAAGTATGGATGGCTTGTCTTTCAATGAAGACCACAACAAAGGGCCACCTCATCTTTAACTAGTTTAAACAATTTGTTCTCTTTCTCTTTGAGGCTTAGTGTGTTTCTTCCACTTCTTTTGCCCTTTATCAGCCATAGCTTGTTGTCTTGTTTTATGCACATGGTTTGAAAAGAGTGTGTCCCCACACAGATCTCTCTTGTCTGGGTTGTGTCTGCAGTTCTTAGCGTTGTATCTTCCTCTCCCTGGAAATCCTCTGACTGAGTAATCGTTTGCCCTAAGCTGAATAGCTGTTAACAGGCATCTCTGACAGACATTAATGGTTCTTTAGCCAGTTGTTACCGGTAGGGTCTTCTCAAAGTGCTTTACTTCACAACCCTAGCTTTCAAACTGATCCATCTCTTAAACTCCTACTTGAAATTTGGATATATAACCTGGCTAGAGGTCTTCTGTTACATTGTTCACTTGACCCCATTAGTGCCTATGGTAGCTTGCACTTCTAGGGTTGTTGTTTTTGTAATATTTGTCTCTTCACTGACTCAAATGACTATCTGTATTCTGTCACTGTTTCTTTGCATCCCTCCACAGCTATTTCTCAGGATGGTGGTATCCTGCGTATATGAAATTCTGTGTAATCTGTGCACTTGTGTGCTTACAGTCAGCTTTCGAGGTGGATAACTCCGAAGTCGCAGCCTTTTGTGCTGCTGTAAAGTAAGCTGTTTTCTGTAAAGGCTGGGAAGTATAACCATCCTTTAACAGTGCTTTTGATGATAATATTTGGACTTCGAAGGTATGGACCTTCCATCTGCTAGTCATGCAAGCCTTGGGATTGTGAAGATGTATAAAATTGTGAGCTTTTGGAGAGGTTTTAACAGAGCTTTTCTAATATTAGAAAGCTGAGATTCCAGTCTTGTCAGTAGTTCTGGTTTAGCAGTTGCTACTCACAGATCAATTTTTAGTTAGATGTATTTTTTTAAAGTTGCCTGGGTGCTCGTGCTGAGAATGTTGGACATCATCCAAGGACAGCAATTGTTGACTGTAGGCATTATGGCTGGGTTTGATGGAAGACTTCATGACACTTCTCCCTCTGCATTTGTGAACCAGTGTTGTAACAAGAAGCTTCTGTGAGAGAGCGCCTCATATCTGTTATCATGAGACACTTCTCAGGACCAGACCGCCAGAAAAGGCTAAGGCAGTGAATCTGTTTTGTCCATGTTGGAATAACCCACTGCTCATGGCCTCTAACTGACAGAATGGTGACTCTGTGGTAATGTTGGATCTTCTTTATTTAAAATCCGGTCTTAGTAGTAACTGACTCAAAGAATTCCTTCAATTCCAGGTGAGGACTATGAGTTTTGTCTGCATGCAGGATTAGTTCAATTAGTTGGCAACCAGCCTCTTGTCTAAGAACCCAGAGGAAACAGAGTTGGTGACTTCACCAAATTGATGAACACTACCCCCAGGGGGTTGTTCTGCTTTTTGGCATGTTGAATTATGAAAAGATGTGCTTTTTAATTTTTGGAGTGGTCAGCTGCAGTTATGTAGCCTCTTTGACTTTTAATAGCATTCTTACCCAAAGTAGTAACCAGTCAGGTACAATCTATGTTCAGTTGAGCTTTGTTGATAGGTTGAGCTGATGGATGTAGAAGGAAAAAAGATATAGCATTCAGAGGGAAGACAGTCAGGTACGCAAGTACACATGTGGTCCTCTTATACCAGCCTTATACCAGAGAGCTTGGCTGTCTGGGTCAAAGGATGCTTGGTGAGCTGGGGCTTCCTGAAGCTGGTAGGCATCCTGCAGTTTTGCCTCAATATGCAGCAAGACAAATTCTCCTGGCTTCTGCCCTTTTATAGCTTCTGGGGTTCCCAGGCTGAGTCACCCCTGGAAGCTGACAGGGCTGTCAGGCCAAGTTCTCAGGGGCAGCCATACTCGGGAATTCTGTCTCAGGCTGTGGGACTGCATTTTCCAACTGGTGTGTTTGAACCCCACTCTTTCTACTCTGACTCACCCCAGCTTTTGTTGCAGGTGGTGATCCTCCTCTACCTTTTTGGACGGATTGCACCTGGCTCTGGGATTCTGTGACTCTTTAGGGATGGGGATGGAAGTAATCACCTTGGTAGTGCACCTGATGAGAGTTTGTTCATGTTGAATCCAGGCATTTGTCAGGCAGATTCCCCTATTCTTGGTGATGCATGGATGTGGCTGAAAGGCTAATCCAGAATTTGAAGTAGAGCCGTGTAACAGGATGCCTGAGGTGCAGCTGGCCAGTTGCTGAAAAGAGCTTAACCCCTGCAGATGTGAATGCTTCTAAATATAACAGAAGAAACCGAGAAATATTTGTTGTCTCTCTTGTTGAATGGGTAACTTCCTGTAAGAACCAAGTAGTCATTTCCCTATTCTTTTTGTAGATGAAGCCTGAACTGAAACAGTCAGGGAAGACTAGATTGGTGGAAAGATTTTTTTTTTTTTGCATGTGAGCTTGAATTTCATTTTTCTTGTAAAATGGGCTGTCATGGACCAAACTCTAAGTGTTTATGTTGGGGCCATACTCCTGGACTGCTTAAGTCTAAAATGTTACATATATAACATGGGGAAGTACTAGTCTGGTTTCTGTTTCTTCCTTATTCTATGTGTTTGTGTGACAGGAAAGATTTGGCCCTGAGTGCTCAGCCGCTAAGCCAGGCTCAAGAAGTGTCAGCCCACTTCTGGTAAGTCTTGTCCCTCTGCAGGGCCTGTCCTGTGTCCCTCTGGGCCTGTTCTTTGGCCATGACTTCAACCTGCATGCCATGCCAGGTCTTACCTACACCTTCTGAGAGCCTGCTGCTGCACTTCCTCCTCAGCAGCTTGTTACTAGCCCTCTTCACTCTCTAGAGAGGACTGTGGGGAATGGAAGTACCAGGAAATACTATTTGTACCTGGTGTAGCTTTTCTGCCACTGTGTGTGTGGTGGTGGTTGTTGCAACATCTGGACTCTCGTGTAGCTTCCCAGAAGCTATGAGCCTGTTTAGGCAGAACATCCTGTAAACTGTATGCTGTGTATTGGTTTTCATTGCAGCCTGACTAGTCAATACACCTCACTGCAACTGCTCAAAGACCTTGTGATTTCCTGGATCTTGTATTGCATAGCTGTCAGCAGAAGCAATGATAGCAGCTGTGTATCCTAAGTCTTGAAAGATGGAATTGGTAATTGAATGAAATTGAGAGGCATCTTGCAGAAACTATACATGGGTGGGTCAGTAGAGGGTATACCGGGAAAACATGACATCTGAAGCAGGCTAAAAGAAAATTGCATCACTAAGGCCATATAACAATTTCCCTAAAATGGGGTTTGTCTGGCTGGTGTGGAATATAATAGTACTTTTTCCCCATCAGGCTGATATATAAAGCTTGTGGAAGTGGTACCACAAATACAGCAGATGAACTCTGGACAAAGACTAGCGAGGTTAGCTTTCATTTAAGTGTAAAATCGCACTTAAGTATGGACTTAAAAAAAGTCTAATCTAAAACCTCCTTTTTCCTGAATAAATATATGCAGTACACTCTGATGCTTTGCTATACAGCTAGGGACACCTGTGGTTGAAGCACTTTGCCACTTGATGCTTTAGCATTGTGTTACAGTTTGTGTGATATAGTTGGTATGAGGCTTACTAGCTTCAAGCAATTATCCCAGTGTTTTTGTTACTCTTAGCACTTGTGCTTTGGTGTGACCTGAATTTTGTGCAGAGTGTTTAAAAAACAAACAAACAAAAAAACAAACAAAAAAACACAAAAAAACCACGACAAAAAACACAAACAAATTTTATTAGAGTATATGCAAAGGTTTCAGTCTGACTTGTTGCTCAGGAAATGCTAATGTCCTTAATTAGTTCAAATTTTTCCCAGGAAAAAGAACTAACTGGATTTGGACAGCCACATTTAAATCACCTTCAAGAATATTCTAATCTGTGCATCAGTCATGAATCTGCAGAGATCTACATGGGTCATTGGCTACACAGAGGGACACAGTTATGGTTCCTGCAGATGATTTCTGGTTGCTGTTTCATCTGGATTGTGTCACTAATGTTTTGCAGTTGTGTGGGCAGATGTGTGGTGCCTGGCCACAGTGATGTGTCAGGAAGATGTGGTGAGACTGGAGGCAGTCCATGATCCCTTTGAAGGACTGGAGCAAGCTGTAGTGTGGCCACATCTCTGATGTGGTTGAATGCAAAGTGCTTGTTGGGACTGTGACCTGTGTGAATCATCTCATCCTCAGAGCTGCTTCCTTTCACAGGGGGCTGATAAACATGCCCCAGGTAGGCACTTTGGGGAACCGGTGCACACCTTGCAGTGACCTGGTAGAGATAACCAAGGAATTGGAGATAAGCTCCCCTGAAGAGGACAATGTATTTTCTAAGGGCAGTCTGATACCTGAATATTAATAATGTAAACATCTAAATTGAAGCTAGAATGGTCAGAATCATCTGTGCATTTCGTTCACTGAGTCAGTGCAGACTAGGGTGTGGCTTAGGCATTGATGGTGGCAGTGTCATAAGCAGTAACATAGCATCTGTCTTAGCAAAGCAGCAAGGAATTTTCTTACCATGATGGTATGTTTATTGGACTCGTACTTTTGGGCAGAGTCTTGTGACATAGCAGTCAAATTCTTGAGCAAAAAAAACTTCCATGAGTACCAGCAAAGATGAAGATATACAAAGATCTTTAATCTACTAAGCAAAAATACATATATTCTTCCAGATTGTAAGAGTATTCAATTACCTGATTCTGAACATTGAATGATTATTTTCTTTGCCTAAGTTTCTGTAGTTCAGTACCTACCCACACAGTGACTCAGAAGTGCTTTTTTTTTTCCTGATCTCCTGCCACTTTTTCCAACAGCGTGGCCTGTGCTGTTGCCACACAACAGCTCCTGCAGGACACTCTTCTATTTCTCTGCACGTGACCTATTTTCATTTGCTTAAGCACAGCTGTTACTCTAGCCCTACTCTGAAAGGCAGGTCATGCAATATGAATTAAAAGGAAATAATGGCTTCACAATACCCTAGTGGGGCTGTAGAACTCATTGCCTTACAGAACAAATGTGTAGCAGAGTTAAAGGAACACAGGATATTCCTCAGAATTCTGAGAGCTAAAGTGGTTAAGCTTCTTTTGGAGTCTAAACATTTGTGCTTTGTGGATTTTTGTTCTTTTTCTCTGAAGCATTTATTGTTGGCCACAGACTGTAACTCCAGATCAGCCAGTCTTCTGATTTAATATAACAATTTCCACGGCCTCATCATCCAATGTATAATGAATATTGTTATGTTTTCTCAGAATTAGTGTAATGTTATGCATGAATGAAGGATGCATTGAACCATATAGAAACTTCCTAAGTTACTGCAATGATAGATTTGAGTCTACTGTAATTGAATTTTGTTTTAACTCCATGTACTGGCTGATTGGGATAGGAATTCAGAAAACATGCAAAAAGTTCATCAGTGCTGCCTGCACATGAGAGCAGGGGGTGACAGCGAGGCAGTATATGGGCTGTGGAATGAGGTAGCACAGATCATGGGATTGCCTGATTTCTGTTCTGAACTGTGCCTACTTACTGTCCTCGGATGTAGGAGCTGACAGGAGCAATGTGCTCTGCTCATTATATTCATAAACACTAGCCTAATAATCTTACAAACAAGTTCATAGAATTGACTTTGAGGCTATTTTGCCTTGACTTAGCATTTTCAGGAGACTTGTGTATGATCTTGGTCCTTTGCCATCAGACTTGGACGGAATGGATGGTGATAACAGTTCCCATGTTTTTCAATCGTATTCTTCTTTGAGAGAGGAGAGGTAGTGTCGACTAAACTGTCTGCATGAACTAACATGTACACTTACAGTAGCTGACTAGCTGGAAATCTTCAATAACCTGCCTATATGGTGACTAGACCCTTTCTGAAGCTGATTCATATATGATATGGATTTCATCTAGCATAGCACTTTTGGTTCTGATTGTACCTATGCAAGCAGGAGCCTCAAGAAATTTTAATCTAAGTGATACTATATTTTAGTTCCTTTTCTTCTATAGAGACTTGCCGTGATCAGCTGTTCTCAAGACTTCTGGAAGCTGTGCTGTTTTATTCCCAGTGAGCTCCCCCATCTCACCAAGCAGAGCCTTACTGCCAATTCCATTCTTTCTTGACCTTTGGTTTTCTTTCATTTTGCATTCCGTGAAGAGACAGTAACTTTAACTGTCTGCAACATTTTTCTTATGAGACTGATAGCTGGGTTTAACTACTGAGAATGCAACACCACTAGGTGTCTACTGAGTATTAGCTATACTTAACATTCATGAGGATTTTTTCCTAGACTAAACTTTTTTTTTCCTCTTGAAAATGATGCATATAGCAGGCTGGCAGATCCAATCAAAGCAGTCAGTGGTTTCAATATCTTGTTCTCAGCTGGTGGCTTGCTCATACTAAAGAAAATTCCTGTTGCACACTGTGAGCAACGCAGACTTGGTTGAAGCATGCCCTCTCAGATATTCTGGGGATTATAGGTTAGGAATGAGGAAGAATTACTCTGGAGTCTCAAATGGCAAAATGCAGCCCCAAAAATCTCAAGTCCCATTTTGTGGTGTCCAGAAGCAAAGATTTATAAGGACACGAGGCCAAAAAGCTATTGTCTGCATAATGCAACTAATTTGATTTCTTTTTGACTCCTGCTCCTTACAAATGTGGCTAAATGAGCTATTAGTTATTTTCTGCTGATTACATATGCCTGTTCTCACATAATCTATTTCTCATCTGCCTTTTACACCTGGAATATAAATTGTGATGTTTGCTTGGATTCTCTTATTATTTTGTTATCATACCTTTACTGTACGAAATAGTTCTCTCAGTTTGTGTAACAGGTATGCCGATGAACACATAGTAGAAACTTAGTGACCTTGTCCATGTAAGTGGAATCTATTTTCAGCCTTGGGCCACCAACATGGTTAAGGACTAGGAGGCCTGCCCTGTGAGGAGAGGCTGAAGACAGCTGTGGCAGGACCTAACAGCAACCTGCCAATACCTTTGAGGACATTGAGCCAGGCTCTTCAGTGGTGCATGGTGGGAGGATGAGGGACAACAGGCATAAACTAAAATGAGAAGTTCAGTCTTGGATATAAGGAAAAACTTGGCACCATGAGACGAGTCAGGCAGTACAGCAGGTTGCCTAGAGAGGTTGTTAGGTCTGTGTCTTCACTGGATAAAGCCCTGACCAGCCTGGCCTAACCTTAGAGCTGACTGCTTGAAGCAGGAGCTTGGACTGGAGACTTACAGACATCCCTTCGAATCTGAATTGTCCTATGATGCTATGTTTTCCCTTCTGTTCAGTGGCAGACCATAGATGATAAGCTGTTGCTTTGTCAAAGTTGGAAGTCTCAATGAAATGTGCTGAAATTCCAGACATCTGTCAGTATGGTTATGTTAGATGGCACAAAGAGCTTCTGAATAGCTAAAAGAATATTTAATCATAGGCAGTTTTGCTTTTCTCATGAATAAAAGGTAGTAAAATCTATAGTGCACATGACTGTATGACTAGTGGCTGGGCAAAATTCCTAGTTAGGTCTTTCTGAAACCAGCTTGTGATGACAAGATTTCCATCTTTTGTTTCATGTCATCTTGGAATACACAGAACAGAACTTCTTGTGTGTGCAGTCGTCAGCACAGGTTGCTTTTGCACTTGGCCAGACAGGACTGGGAGGCAGGGGCGGAGAAGTATACTGCCCCTCTGTTGCTAATTTTTATTCTAAATGTGATTGTTCTTGTGAAATCTATGGGGCAGTTGGCAAAGTAAAGGCAACTGCTCATATTGGCGTGTTTTATTCAACGGAACTGTGAATATTGTGACATGACCTCTTGTGACAGTTGAACTGTTACTTTCACTTCTGTGTTTTAAGAAAGGTCAGGATCAGGTTATGTAAACTTAGGTGAAAAAAAAAATTGTTATGAAGGTTGTCTGTTTTTACTAACCTTTCTTTGACATTGTACTGATATTTTTCCAGTTGTGACAACGAATTCCCACACATCTAACTAGATAATGTGGCATTGTGACTTCAGCTGCATTTTCACTGAGCTTAAATTTTATCTGCATGTAAAATGGACCTGGAAGCTGCTTCTTTTTGACCTTTGAGTTGTATACACTTATTTCAGGCTTTAGCATAGTTATTTCATTGCCAAGTCAATATTCAACAGTAATTAATCTCAGAATTGAGCTGAGGTTGGCAGGGACTTCTGCAGACTGTCTGTCCAACACCTGCTCAGAGCACGGTCACTTACTACAGGGTGCTCAGGCCCGTGTCCAATTGGGTTTTGAGTATCACTGTGGACGGAAGGCTTTCTAGGCGGTCTATCACAGTGTTTGAACACCCTCCCAGTAAATTTTTTTTTGTGCTTAAGTGGCACATCCTGTGTTTTAGTTTGTGCCACTGCTGCTCATCCTGTCACTGACCACTACTGAGCAGAGCTTTACTCTGTTGTCTGTACTTTCCCCTATCAGAAATTATCTATCATTGATAAGAATCCCCCTGAGCCTTCTCATCTCATCCTTATATTTTTGCATGCATATTGCTTCTCCCTTTCACACCTTGTTCCAGTCTTACCCATTTTTAATTTAGTGATTCCACTTTCAGTTTCAATATTCCCATTCAAAAATACCTGAGGTATCTCTGTCCTCATTCCTCCTGAGCAGGGAAAAGTAGGAGTTAATTGATGAATTCTAGAAGAAAATGTGATTGCAACCACTTTCTTAAATAGTATGATACTATGTAGTGCTCTGATGAGAACAAGCTGACTTAAGAGTGAAGTAGCCATTATAGTCTTTGGTGTATGTGCTAGGAAAGCATCAAACTTCTGTCTATGAGCAACTGAATAAAGTCCACAAGGCATGTATCCCTTTAAACTGTCAACTTTCCTTTGTACCTCTTCATACTCTTGTGCTTCCAGTACTGTGTGGCAAAAATGTAACTTGGTATATACCATGCATTTCTACATGCATTCTGTCATAGCAAATGTAGCCTGCCTTCTCAGTTTCTGATCACAGACATGAAGTACTGGTGCTGGATTTTTGTCGAAGATCTGCTCATAGCATGTTGCACAATTCCAGCCTTTAAACCTGTGATGCTTTTCCACATAGGCCTTGCACTGATGGTAGTGAAAAAAACTCCAGTTTTGTAATAGCCAAGGCCTTATGCCTGTGTAAATATTCATCAGACCTGTACATCGTTCTGCAGCTAGAACTATGTATTCATGTGCGTGTGTTAACTGTGCAGTCTTGCAACAGCAGAGTGGGCTATAATTCTGCTGTGGATGTGACTATACAATATATAAACAATGCTCACAAAGGTTTATTGCTTCATATACCTTCCTGACATATTTAACACTGTAGTTCATAACTTAAAAGGAGGAATCACAACTTGGGTAACATAGTTCTTATTTAGCTTAAGAATAACCCACCCTTTTTTCCACTCAGGAGGAGTATGTGTGTGTTAACATGTACTGCCTTCTCAGATAAGGGGCAGTCACTTAGTGTTATCTTCCTGACCAACCCAATTTGTCTGATAGCAATTTTGTTCAGCTCAGCTGTTCTGCATCTGTAAGATCCCCAGTGCCCCATCAGAAAAGCACTTTGAAGCTTTCACTTGGGAGCTGCTTTTAAGCTGAGGCTTTGCTGTTGGCCCCTGCATCTTCTACATTACGGCTGTGTGGCAGCTATGTCTGCTTCCAGTCTCAAACCTCCTTGATCCAGACCTGGGCCTGTGACTTGGCTTCCTGGCTTGGCCTTAGACCTGTCTCATCACTATGGACTTTCTGGGTGATCTCTGGAGAGTATCTGCCCAGATCCCTGTCTCTGGATGCAATTCTGACATAGACTTGCCTTGCCCTTGGCTGGGGCAGTCACTGCTGCCTGGCTTCATGCTTGGCTCCTGGCTCAGCTCTCCTTGCAGAGCAGCTGGATCTTGCTACTCCATGACAGCATATCACAACCTGAAGGGTTACCTGGCCTACAGGTGTGCAGAGATCATGACTGTGGGTTTGTAGGATTCTGTAATGCATGAGGACATGGAGGCTTTTATCCTCTGAATTTCTCTACTTTATTACAGATTACCACAAATACCACAAAAATCCTCAATAAGTATATCTATGATCAATAAATTGAATATAAATATCAAGCTATTACAAATTATTATCAGCAATCAATAATATAGCAACATAAATAGTATGGCAAAAATCAATTGTATAGCAACAATCAATACAATAGTAACAACCAAATAGGTATATACTATTATAGGTTACTACAAACTTCTTGCTAGTGGAGCAAACTTATCAACAATGTAACAGCAGATACACTTACGGTAGATTGCTCATATAAACACAGTATCAAGTGCATTAAAGAAATTGCAGAGGGGGACCCAACCTTCCCAGAAGTGAGAGGACAAACTGAACAGACCTCAGAGGTGGGCCTAGAGAGGCTCCAATAAAATAATAGTCTCACTGCAAAGCTGATGTGCATCATGGAGTTTAGAGTCAGTCAGGTGTCCCTAGTGGTGGTCCAAGATCCCATAGAAAGTGTGTGGAGAGTTCAACCTGTTTAGGGAAAAAAAACAACTAGGTGCAGCACTGGAATTTCTCACAGAAAAGCTCAACTTTGGATAAAAATTAAGCCTTCCTTGTATCATAGAGACATAAGAGGCTGTAGGACACCACTGCTTTGAACAGCCAATAGATTCTGTTAATTTCTATTTTTCACCTGTAACAGCTAATAGATGATGGTTTTTGTTCTTTCAGACCAATTTTTATTTTCCCAGACTGTTTTTGCTTTTTTAGATGATAAGTTGCAGTTACAGTTTTTTGTTTTTTGCACTTACTGATGATATCTTAGGATGTCTCTGGTTTCTAGGTACCAGCTGTCTACTTCTAAGAGGCCAGCTGCACTTTTCAAGGATGTTTCTGGTTCCTAAGCCTAATTCCCAAGCTGGCTGGCATTTCTCTGTCAGTATTTTTCAGCAGACATTTTCTCTTCTTCAGTAATTTTTTTTCCCCTCTAACCAGGCCACCTTTATGGCTGCTCACATCACAAGATTAGGAGAGGGACAAAGTCTAGGGCTCCATTTAGAGTATGAGTGCAGAGGGGCCACCTTGGTTTAGGCTGCCAAAAGACCTCTCCCCTGAGACCTGCTCAGTCTAAGTTAGGACTGGAGTCTGAGGCTGAGAGAAGGGCTATAGTTAGGAGCAAAGAAAGGCTTGAGTTCCATTTAGTGTGGGCTGAAGGGAGCTGCCAAGGGAAGGGTTGGGCTGCCAAAAGATTTCCCCCCGAGAACGTTGTTTTTGGGCTGTTGCTGGCAATCTTGGCTTAATGCTCTGGCTGTGCCCATCCTTAAGGTTAGGAGAGAAGCAAATCCTAGAGCTTTTGTTGGAGCAGGGCTGCAAAAGGGGACTCCAAAGGAAGGGGCAGGCTGCTAGAAGACATACCTGATGCTCCCCCAAGAACTTTTTTGTCTGGGTTATGGCTGGGGTCTGGGTCTGAGGCTCATCTCATTCCTAGGATTAGCTTTAGAAGTGAAATCCAGCTTAGAGGTCCACATTCATTGGGGTTGTAAAGGGGCCATTTTTGCCTTCTGTTCTCAGTCATCTATGATGTCTCTTCTGAGAATCATTTTGCTGTCTTGGACCCTTTTTCCTTCTTGGCTACATTCATTATCATAAAATTTCCCACTTCACGTTTGAATTCATGACAGTTCTTTTCCCTGGACTGTAGTTAGTTCTGGTCTTTTTTTTTTTTTTTTTTTTTTTTTTTTTTCCCCCTTTTTTTTTTTCTTNTTTTGGTCTTTTTTTTTTTTTTTTTTTGGTTTGTTTCCCCCCTTTATATTTGCAGTGCTTTACATCACTGGTGAGCCTGCAGAGGCTGTGTTAGGTATTGCCTGGGGACACTCCTCTGCAAGCTCTTTCTGATTGAGCACGATGTCAGTCAGGTCCATTTTTCCACATTCAGTTTTGTCTCGCCATACTCCCCCTAGAGAGGGGAATGAAAATTTAATTACAGGAGGCTTCATAACCACCTTTTTTAGTTTTGAAGTCTGCTTTCAAGAGCTCATGCATATTTATGATTGAAGGCACAATACTCTGAATAAATATTTTTCCCTGTGTTGGTTACCTGTTCTGTGTGTTTTAAGCCCTGCGATTGGAAAGGGGGTGGTGTTAATTTGAATGACAGAAAGGGCTCAGACAGGGCCTGTTCAGAAGTGATACAGCATTTATTTGATTCTCTCCTGGACAAAATGCTGATAAATGGTTCGTCTGCTTTTATCTCGTAGCCAGCAGGGGCTCTGTGGTGATAATGGATTCGTTGCTTCAGAAAACAGTGGTAGGGCAGGTATTCTACCTTGACAAAAGAGACGGGTTTTTCAGCTCACGTTTTAGCTCTTGAGGCTTTGACTTTTAAAAAGATGAAGTACTGTCCATGGGCCTGTGCTTGTTCTCTGCTCTCTGTACATGAAGGTGTATCATCTCCACGGCCTCCAAATGTACTTTTGTGAAAGCAGGTGCCCTAGTTGAGTCTCAGAAAGGTGCTAGATATTTGACAGTATGTTTTTCTGCAAATGTCATTAGGTGTGTTCCTTAAAGTCAGCTTAAGAGTGTTACATATGTATGTATGAATATTTCCATGGTATAGTTAGAAGATTAAAGTATAATGAAAATGAGATTTTATTTCAAGAATTTGTATACATAATGTCTTAAATTGGGCTGACACCTAGTGGTGGGTATACTTCTAATACAGTAATATACAGTCTATGGGTCCTTTGGTCCTGTGGGTCCTCTTAGTTAAACTAAGGCTGCTTGAAAATATACTTGTCTCAGGAGAGGCCAGAGAAGACCTGGATTTACTCAAATGAAGAGCTGTCCCTGGAGTTCCTGCCCTCCACCTTTCCTGAAATTCCTGTCTTCTTCCTGCCTGCTTTTCCCTCTCATCATCCTTCGGGGTGCACTGCTTTGCCATGCACTGCTAGGTCTATATGTTAACAGAGCAGATAAGATTGCTATAGTACTTAAAAGCCCAAATATTTTTTCCTGCTCTTTCCTGCTGAATAGCTGATGATGCACTTTGTGTGTCTAAATTAGAAACTGAAGGAGATGTTCAGGATGTTTTCTGCCATATCCAGCTGATTAAACAGCTTCTTTTAAAGAGGCAAAGCTTTCATTTGATCAGACCTTTACGGAAAGAAACCCAACTGAACAATTAATAAGTGGGACTTGTGGCTGGTTTCTAAGGAGGTACAACATAAAGCCTAAATTCATGGGCACCAGCTTCAAGGTTATCTTGAAGAGGGCTGGGAGGAGGAGTGTTAAGGGCCAGCTGATCAGTGGGGATGTAGCACTTGGTCATGATGGACTTGCAAGGGGATGTAACATCAAAAAGGAGGTCCCCATGGCTGAGGATCAAACAGCACTGAGTGCATGAAAACAAGAGCCAGGAATTCTGTGATTCTGTGAAGAATCAACACTTTCAGAGTGGCTGAAATATGTCGACCATGGGTATAATAGGAAATGTGGGCTGTTGGTTTACTTAATATGGTCTACTTCATAATGTTTGGTCTCCTAGAAGGTACTACCTCTCCTTATGCTGCTTTCCTATAGCTTAGACCATCCCAGCTACACTACAATGCTTTGCTCACCAGCTAGAGGCCAGCACTCTGTCTGACCTGGGTAGCACTGCTCATCTTGGGTTTATTTCATTTCTTACTAATTTCATTTTAAAGTATTTTCTTAATAACTAGAGCTAATACTATACAGCACCCGTGGGTTTACAGAGCCAGGTATGATGCATTTTGCCTGTGTCTAGAGGTTTGTCTGTCTTTTCCAATTTAATTTTTATGGGTCTCATTAATTGTACCATAATGTCAATCTGTCATCAACTTTTATAAAGAGTACAAATAAAGACAGGGATGCAAATGAGCGTAAATCCCTGAAGCAGAATTTAAGAATGTAGCACCAAGGTAAGTCATAATCCAGCAACATAATTTTTTCCCCTCTCTGTTCATTTACTGGTGAATTGATCTACACTGTTTTTAGTAAGGAATAAGGTTCTTGGCTCTTTATATAGGCAGTTATTCATGTGGGTTTGGTATTTATGCTAGATATATTTTGGCAGTTTACAGAAAAAAATATCTTATTGTGTGTGTTAACAATTATAAAATATAAACTTTCCACTTTCTATGAATCTGTTTAGGGCCAGTAGATCTGTTTTTAGTTCTTCCAGAGAATGCATTGTTGTCCAATAGATGGTTTTGCACTAGTTATAAATCAAAGCCATTTTCTTTACAAAAGCCTATTTCATTAGTTTAAATATAAAAGTTGTTCTAAGAAGTACTCACCAGATTTACAAGTAGCTAAAATGATTGACAGTTAGACAATCAGGGTTCCTATGTCTCTCCAAGCATCCTGGTGCTATCTCAAGTAACTGAAAGGTAATAGCTAAGCTATCATGTATCAGGTCCTAGCTTACCACTAAAATAGTTTAAAACTTCCCATTCCATTTACCAAGAGGACATCTCTCTAAATTGGTTGCTTATCTATTTATTGCCTTTTTCAAACTACTAACATTCTCAAAGTAAAATAAAGGAATACAAGTTGGTAGTGCTCCTGATTAGCCAAGCACTTTCTTTAAAATATTGATTGTAATTGGATTAGTGTTTGTCAGCAATGACAGTGGTAAGGCCTGTCATCTTTGTTTCCTTCTTTACGGTAGTAGGAGTAGTGTTAACGTCATTAATTTTCTTGGGAAACTAAGTATTTAAGTGCTTCAAAGTAGTCTGTTGTCACTGTAAGGGGCTACTGATCGATATTTTCTCTTGATCATTGGAACAGCTTTAGTCCTAATAAATTTTAGTGTCTGATTATTTCCAGAAATTACCTACCCTATCAAATGCATTAATTATTTTTGCAAGGTTTTGTGTAACAGTATGCTGCTAGGATCAAGCAATATTTTAATCTTGTTATTCTAATTTCATAATAATTCTTAATTTTTATCACCAATAACAAATCAAGGGTGAAGCAAATAACAGGATTTGAAGGGAATATTCCTCTGGTTTAACCCCAGTCCCTAATTTTCAAAGCATAGGTTAGCATCTGTCTTTTCTTCAAAAATAGACTCTACATATTCTCTGTCCAATTTCTTAAATTATCTTGTCAGTTCTGCCAAGTGGACTTCTTTTCCCTTTTTTTCTTTCTTAATTACAAGCAAATTTTAAAATCTTTCACCTTGAATAGAACCTCTGGACATGCCAGAAGGCAGTATGGGCGGGCCTGCAATGTGATAGTCCTTATCTACCAATAGCAAAAAGTTCGTGGTTGTTTGTTTTTTTTTTTGTTTTTTTGGTTTTTTTTGTCATTACTGAATTAAATACATTCAAGGCCTGTGCAATCTGTCATACGTGTCATATCTATGCTAACTCCAAGGTGAGTTGATGCTCCCTATGCTGCAGAACTTGCTGGAGATAAATGAGGGTTGTGCTATAACAAGTCCGGAAGACGCCATTTCTTGCGCACTGTGTAATTTGGATTAGACCAGAAATCTGTTGGTATGATGGGATATTCTCCAGTCTGTTCCCTACTCCTGTTCTTGTCCCTCAGAGAACTCCTCTTACTGCCCAAGACTTTTCTGGCTTGAATTTGGCATGTTTGTCTCCTGTGGTCCTTCACTAGACCACTGGAAGCATGAGTGGTGCCTGCCCCGAGACAGGACTTTTGGCAGAGGGTCATGCCCTACTGTCATGTCCCACTGCAGCATCACTCCCCTCCCTCTTCCAGCTTGGCCAGGTGCCTGCCATCCCTCTTGTTGCTCCCAGCAGTGATTGTCTTGGATCTTACACAATACTGATACAGAACAATTATAGTGGCACTGTCAAATACTGTGATAGAGCGTTATTAACTGATTTGAAAAAGCATTATGGTATATAAACTTGCTAATGGTACACTTCCAGCTACTGTGCATAACTGATTATAGCGTTGAAATTACATTGCAGTTACCAGAAAACTACTTAAATCACTTCAGTAAATGCATTGCTGTGTGAGCAGAATAATGCGGTAGTCAATGTGCTGACACTGAGTAAGTAAACATGGCACAGTTACTTAGCTCCTATACTACTTGTGGTGGTGATATGGAAGACTTTGTAGTCTATTTACACTGGCTGATCTTATCTTAGCAGTAAGATAAAAACCACGAGCCACAAGAAAGTCAGTCAAATATCTCAGTTAATGTTCACTGCAAGTGTGCCAAGTCCTCCGTGTTTTTGCCTCTTTCCAAAGAGGGTATGTGTATCAAAGTGCTCCTGAGAAAGACAACAGAGTCGTTGGCACCGAGGGTGCAACACTGAGTGCTTGCAGTAGCACAGCTGCTTGCTGTAATGTGCATTTATCTTGGTGTTGTCAATACTGTCAGTGGTTGGCTTTCTGGCAGGCTTCCTACCACATCAGTGGGTGATGTTCCAACTCTGGAAATGAAAGGGTACAATTTTCTTTCCTTTCCTTGCTCCCTGTTAACAAGACTACAGTGTACAAGGTCCTTATTGTTTTAGTTGGTGTTGCCAGTGTAATTAAGCCTCTCTCAGAATGGATTTGGCATTCACTTCAGTCACTGAATAACACTCTATGTCATATCAGGGGCTGATTATCTACAGCAGTGGTGGACTAGTCCACTGACTTGCAGCAGGACCTGATAGAAAGGGAAATGTGCAACGGGCTCTGAAACATCACAGGGAAGAAAACATTTATTTGGAATACATGTGTGGCCTTTTGTAGCCATGTCTTTAAAGGAGGAAAAAGAAAATAGCCAGATGTTTACTATGGAAAAATATTAATTTAAATAAGCTTTGTCTCAGCTGAGTTCTTAAACAGAAAGGAAAATGAGGGCTTCATATGGGTCATTGCCCTGTCCGCTTGAGCACTGTGATGCCTCAGGACTGAGTGTCCCCAAGCCACTGCTCAAGTCCTGGCCCACGTGACACATGGGGATGTCCAACAAAAACGTGTGAGGACCAAAGAAGTTTGGCACTGTGGAAGCTGAGAGGCTTTGCATAGAGGAGAAGGAGGCAAGTCTGACTGGGAGGATGGGATTCCATTTGGAGGGCTGGAGCATGGTCAAGCGAAGGCCTGATGTAGAGGCCATGTCACCCTTCCCTGTCCTGAGCTTTAGTAGTAGTAGAGACCTGGTCTTAGACCTGTGGTCATGCACAATCAAATGCTGCCACATGTGCTTGCGGTTGAAGCAGCTCATAGAGGGGAAAGGCATCTGACTATCCCCCCTGGTGTGCTAGTAGCTCACTTTTCTTTTGTGTGATGCATGNCTGGAGAAGAGAAGGCTCCGGGGAGACCTTATAGCAGCCCTCCAGTATCTGAAAGGGGCCTACAAGAAACCTGGAGAGGGACTTTGCACAAGGGCATGTAGTGATAGGACGAGGGGTAATGGCTTCAAATTGGATGAGGGTAGAATCGATATTGGGAAGAAATTTTTCACTCTGAGGGTGGTGAGGCACTGGAACAGGTTGCCCAGGGAAGCTGTGGAGGCCCCATCCCTGGAAGTGTTCAAGACCAGGCTGGATGGGGCTTTGAGCAACCTGGTCTAGTGGGAGGTGTCCTTGCCCATGGCAGGGGGGTTGGAACTAGATGATCTTTAAGGTCCCTTCCAACCTAAACCATTCTGTGATTCTATAGACTGCAGCACTGGGCTCTAGTATTCCCCTGCTATGCTTGCAGAGACAGGCTCTGCCCCAAAGTAATGGGTAAGGCCACTTTGCAATTTGCTAAGTTAGTGTTTATATGGCAAGATGGGAAGGATGAATACAGAATGCCTTAGAGTATGGTGTTGATGTGTCTGAGCTTGGGAAGCCTCAAGTGTATTGGGACAGGCACGTGATAGACGGTGGCAAGTAAGGTGATATGATATTAGCAAGGTCTTGTCCGTACAACTTCTGAACAGCAATCTCTGCTATCGTCTTATCCCAGTCACTCCAAGTTTTCAGTCTAGACTGAGCCACTTTAATCACTGGGGTATTTATTATGTAGATGTTAAGGCTGGCTGCTTTCAGACTTGCTTCTTAGGCCTGTTTCGTAACATGGACACAGCCTTTGAGGACTTTTTGCTGTTTCCTGTGTGAGAATGGTTTAATTAGTTGGTGGCACATACAGAGTCTTGCAATTGTATGCAAAGCTACACTCACTGATGCTGGTTCAGAAAGTTTGCAGCTGTTCATGTGAGAACATCATGTGTCTGACTCATCGTGAATGAGGCTATGAGTGACAAAATACCTTGCAGTTATTTTTCTTTTCTCCCCTGAAGAGTAGGAGGTAGGCAGAGATATTCCTCCCCCCCGCACAGAAGTAGCAAGCCTGGATTTGATCTATTTTTAATTTTTTTTCCTAATGCACAAAACTAGGTTGTGAAATCCATCTGTAGGCTGCCTGGCAAGTTTCTTTAAACTTGACTGAATAGTCAGCCATCACTTTTGATGCAGCCAGTGTCTTTAAACATCAGTGGTTATAGAAGGTACATGTTGGTATAGAAGAATGCTGCATTGCTGTCCCTTCGACAGTCAGCCAATAGTCCCACCCAACACAAACTGTAGCACTTAATTTCTCAGTCAGAAGCGCTGTTTAATAGTATTATCTCAGCAGGTTTTGTCTGCTGCGCAAGTGTAAGAGTCTAATATGAAAGACTTATGGACTTCCATTACTATTCAAAGCATGGTGATTCCCTGAAAAGTTTGTAGTTGGGTATTTGGCACCTTGTGTTTAACACTTTCAGAAGGTCTGACATCCTCTTTCCTCCATGGTCAAAAGTGAGATTTGGTTCCTGCAAATGTACTCTACAATAAGGCTTTATATTTCTTTTTTAGCTTTTTGTAATCAGTAATAAGTGGGACTTATTCTTGTTGATGTATAGCCTCAACCTTCTCACGAATACTGTCCTGGTAGGTCTATTATCAAGCTAAAATTAGTCCATATTTAGATGCATGAGTTGGGGTATAGTGACAAGAGTGAATGTTTGGGGACTGCAAGAGTATTCCAGAAGTTTCTGTGTTGTCAATATGTTGGCCAGCAGCTGTACTTTCCATAAGATAAACCTTCATAGATACTCTCAGATAATACCTCATTTTTCCCTCCCAGAGTAATTTAGTCCCAACAAAATTTGTCCCGTGCTGGAGAGCATCGCACAAACAGCAGACACATCACCACATTCCTCTCCTCTCATGGCAAAAATTTCTTTTCCTCAGTTATGGCTCATTTACAAAGCCCAAATCTCAAATATATCCATTCTATTGAAGGAAGTCAGTCCCAAGATCACAGTTGGATAATCTCATCCCTTAATTGTAGATTAAAAATTCTTGGGCTTTCAGTAATTATTTGCATTTCATTTCTGGTCTCTCAGCATTCATGCACAGAAGAGCTCATGCTCAGCCCATGTGCTTTTGGATTCTCTTGTTTCATGACAAAAACTGGGACAAAATGAACATGAGCAAAGATTTTAAACCTAGATGATTTGTAGAAATTGTTATTGTCATAACTTTTTAAAGTATCAGTGAAGCAAAAATAGTTGAAGTTTTAGAAGCTATTAAAATATTTATGAAAATCACTGAACAAAAAAAATGCCCTTTTTACACTAACTTAGTGTGTTAGTGGCTGACAAACTTCAGTAAGTCTTAACCTCCACTTATGTTATACTCAAAGTTTTAGTATTGCTTCTCAATTCTGTGTAGTTTTGTGCTAGTCATCTGAATTTCAAAGTCAGCACCCAAGCAACAATTCCTTGGTCCGGTCTTGCTGAATGGCATTGCTTTTCGATCTGTCAGAGGTTTCCAAATACATTGGACTGCCTTTAAGTTAGTAACTGTTGATAGGAAGACTGTTTTGCTCATTTTTTGTCATGCATCAAATGAAAGCCTTGTTTTATGCAGTTTTTGTGCACCTTCTTGCAGTTGTATTTTGCTAATCTTTACCCCCCCAAAATAGTGGATAGAATATAGTATATCAATGGATTTGACATGACTAAGAAGTCTTTGAAGCTGAGAGTTAATTTTAATACTCGCTAGCTGAAATTATTCCATTCCTATTTTATTAGAAAAATATTTCTTCGTGTGACTGTATTGCTTGCCCCACTGAAATAAAGTTAAAATTCCCTGTATTGCTATTATAGCTTTTCTTTTCTGCCTTTGATTACATTGGTTGGAAATGGCTGTAGATAAGTGTTGTACTTATTCAATCAATTATGCTTTGATTTAGTCTTTTTATTGGTAAAAAATTGTGCTTTGAGCTATTTTGAAATGTGTGCAATGGAAGATTTTGGATTCGACTGATTTTCGCATATCCTATTTTCTGTTTGTCTGGAGATTGTTCAAGGTTTTTACTGTGCAATTAATCAGGTTTTGGCTTTGGATGGAGTCATAAATGGAGACTGTGAAGCACTTTGTAACAAAGCCAACTCCTCCAAAATATCTGTTACAGAGCTAGTTTAATTTAAGAAACTGCAATTAGCTATCTTTTTCATCGTTCCGGCACAAATGGAATTTTTTGAAAATTAAGTATAGAGGGCAGAATATTTGTAGTGGAACATAGACTACAGACAGATCCAGATCTGGATCATGGCACATGCAAACCTTGCCCATTTTCCTGTCAGTCTTCAGTAACTTCTTTGAATTCAGCTTGATTTTACAGGATTTATCACAGATAAACTACTTACAAAAACTGCTGGATTAAATATACTTCAGGTATACCATAATCCAAAACTAACTGCAGGCAGTGAGTTGCTTTGACACTGGCCAAAGGATGACAAAAACACTGAAGTAATTGGATTTGAATAGCAGGTCATGACTTTCACTGTAATTGTATAGATGTTTATAGCAACATTGTATGCACAGGTATCTACAGGTCCTGAGATGAATTGTGTCCAGTCATGGATATGTGAGTCCTGACCTGTGCTCCTGTGGACAGGGGTTCCAAAATCACCTGGTCAGTTATGGACCACTTTGATAAAAGGAAGGAGACTTTCTTTTGCAGGACTGAGGAGTTCCTCCTTGTCCCAAAGCTCAAGTTTTCAAAGGCCAGCCCAGATTTAGCTTGAAGATAGCTAAAGGTGCAGTTGTTAATCAGGTTTGCTCTGAGGACAAGCATTTGACACTGCCACTCGGTATGATATGTACAGCATAGCCTACCTTCCAGGTATCTCTGTGCTTGGTCAGCCCATGACTGCATGCAGATTTTTATGCTCTCTAGTGAAG
This sequence comes from Burhinus bistriatus, assembly GCA_013397275.1. Taxonomy (NCBI): domain Eukaryota; kingdom Metazoa; phylum Chordata; class Aves; order Charadriiformes; family Burhinidae; genus Burhinus; species Burhinus bistriatus. Next base: position 65,180 of record VYXH01003716.1, on the reverse strand, counting down.
AAGTAACCTTCTGACAGATGCACAGACCTATAGAGAGATCTAACCCTATCAGTTGCCCAGAGGATACAGATTCTGCAGCACTGAGATGTTCATTGCCTCATGAAGTCTGTCCTTGTTCCGGTCCTTCAGTATTTTCTCCTGTCACAGAATCATAGGATGGTTTGGGTTGCAAGGGACCTTTAAAGATCATCTAGTCCAACCCCCCCCTGCTGTGGGCAGGGACATCATCCACTAGACCAGGTTGCTCAAAGCTCTATCCATCCTGACCTTGACACTTCCAGGGATGGGGCATCCACAACTTCTCTGGGCAGCTTGTTCCAGTGTCTCACTGCCCTCATAGTAAAAGTATATCAAGATTCCTCATATTTAGTCTTTTAGTTTAAAACCATTACCCCTTGTCCTGTCAGTAGAGGCCCTGGTAAAAAGTGTCTCTCCATCTTTCTAATAAGCTCCTTTTATGTATTGAAAGGCTGCAATAAAGTGTCCCTGAAGACTTCTTTTCTCCAGGCTACGCACCTTAGCCTTTCTTCACAGTAGAGGTGTTCGATCCCTCTGATCATTTTTGTGGCCTGCCTCTGGATCTGCTCTAACAGGTCCATGGCTTTCTCGTGCTGAGATTCCAGAGCTGGATGCAGTACTCCAGGTGGGGTCTCAGCAGAGTAGAAGGGAAGAATCACCTCCCCGACCTGCTGGCCATGCTTCCTTTTATGCAGCCCAGGATATGATTGGCTTTCTGGGCCGCAGGCACACATTGCTGGATCACACCTAATTTTTCATTCATCAGTATCCCCACCACCTCCTCGGCAGGGCTGCTCTCAATCCATTTGTTCCCCAGCCTGTACTGATACTGGTGATTGCCCTGACTCAGGTGCAGGACCTTGCACTTGGCCTTGTTGAACTTCATGAGGTTTACATGGGCCTACTCCTCAAGCCTGTCAAAGTCCCTCTGGATGCCACCCCTTCCCTCAAGCATACCAACTACACTACTCATCTTGGTGTCATCCGCAGACTGGCTGAGGGTGCACTCAATCCCACTGTCTATGTCATTAATGAAGATATTGAACAGTACCAGTCCTGACACACATGCTTGGGGGACACCACTTGTTACTGATTTCTATTTGGACAATGAGCTGTTGACTGCAACTCTTTGGACACGGCCATCCAGCCTGTTCCTTATCCATAGAAGAGTTCATATCTCCAATTTAGAGACAAGGGTGTTGTGTGGGACTATGTCAAAGGCCTTACAGAAGTCAAGGTAGATACTTAAGTTGCTCTTCCCTTGTCCACTGATTCAGTCACTCCATTGTAGAAGGCCACCAGGTTAGCCAAGCACAATTTGCCCTTTGTGAAGCCTGAAATCTCAGAAAATAAATATGCCCTAACTTGTCAAGGTTAAATCAATGTATGACAGATCTCTTTGTTGCTGCAAACAAAACCTAGTTAGCAGAGCGCTACTTGTGTGCATGACTGGTGGGCTGTGGGCTAAAAGTCTAGACTGTCCAAATCTATATGTAAATCATATACTTACTAAATTCAGTCATAGAAAAAAAAAAAAGAATAAGCTCAGAATTCAAGTATAAGGTTTTCACAGGCTAGGGCTGCACAAAGGGTTTAATAGAATATTTATGATCACAGTAATTTGCCATTATCATTGTTTCTCTCAGATTGCTTCTCTTTAGGAATTTAAAAAATACCTGAAGTCTGCTTTTGATGACAAAATTATTATTGTTCCTTGTTTTTTATTTGCTAACTGAGAAATTCACAGATGAGACTAATATGTGGCGTGTTAGCATATCCACTTATCCTATTAGTGTAGAGAGGTCTAACAAAAAAGTTGATGCAATTCAGCCTTATTCATCAGCCTTACTACGCTCCCTCCAATAATCACTGTATTTAGCCTTGTATTTATTGTTCAGTCTTGCATTGTTTTTTTCACTTCCTCTGTAAACATCAGAGGTGAACCTGAGGTTTTGTTTTAAGCATGATTCTTTTTTGAGAACTTCATTTTCTTTCCATTGCTTGTATTAAACCTGAAAGTGTTCATGAGGGCAAAAATTCTCAGTGTATACATTGCTTACAGATGTTGCTGAAAATAATCAGTGTGAGTATTGCTTCCTGATATTGCCATAATATATTGAGCTATCTTTAGGAAATTAAAATCATTGTTTATTTGGAAGAGCTTCACGCACCATATATTTGCTGTCAGGTCTGCATTTCCTGCTGATGAATACATCTTTGAATAACATGAACTTGTTTTGGAGATAGTTACCATGAAAATCTAGTGACTACTGCTATTCCATGCTAACTTGCTATTTTTCAGGCTTCAGTTGCTTTGGCAAACAGTGAAAGCATAGAACTGATGAAGGTAGCAGTCTGAAAATAATAGAAGAAATGTGGAAATTTTCTGAGAAGAGCCTTTCTTGTGAAGTCAGGATAAGCAAATTTGGAGTGGTTGCCAAATTTTAAGCAAACCTAATATTGCTACAGACCAGAGTAGCCAGCATTTTTGTAAATCGCACGTGCCTGTGTGCTGTGGTATAGTCAAGGTTTTATGAATGTCTTCCTAAAAATCTTGAGGCTTTTTGCCTTCTTGTTTATGAAGGTAAGTAACTGAGAAACAAAGTTTCTTAATCTCTTTGATGTATCTGCTGATGAAAAAGGACTATAATACAGTTTTTCCTACATGGAGGACCAAAAGCTCACTCTATCTTTGTATGTTCACATTTTATTGTACACACAGTGGAAAAGTCATTGAGTATTGCAGCTGTAACTTTTTTGTTTCCATGGTCTTGCACATCAAAACTGTGGCTATGACTTATCTCACGAACTGTTAAAACAAATTCTGTGGATGCTACTTGTTCCTCTCTTTGCAGCTGCTGTTTCTGTCACAAGAGTCCTTTTCACTGCCTTACGTAGAAACGTTGCATTTCCCAGGCTTTTTCACAGCTTTAAAGCCATCATGCTCCATTGTGAAGTGTAGTAGATGCAATTAACATCACTCTCGCTCAGCAACATCCTTTGCTTGTGCTCTTTTCTTTCTTGAACTGTTCATCAGTAAATGGATATGTTGCTGTATAAATCTACGGTATACTTGAACATTTTATAATTGGTCGTCTCCTCTCAAGAAGAATATAGTAACACTGAAAATGATTTTCTGATCAAGGAACGGAATGATTCCTGTATGAGGAACAGTTTGCTGAATCTTCATCCATGCTCTTTGGCCTCAAAGACAGAACTGATCTGGGTTATGCATGTATAAAGCTGTGAATGGCACAAACTGCATAAGGAACTTCTTCCATCCTCTTTCTGTGCAAGAATTAGTGGGTGTCAAAGCCACCTAGCCCATGGTAGGTTCAAAACAAATGCAAAATATAATTCATTGTAACATGCTATTTAGCTGTGGAACTGCTCATCACAGGATACTGTGGATGCTAAAGATTTACATGTGTTACAAAAATGATTGGCTTGATTAATAGAAGAAAAATATGTCAGTGACTATTAAATACAAAGGTTCACTTCTGGCTTAGGAAGTCCATGAGATGGTAATTCCTGGAAGCAGTGCTGGAGCTTGAAGTGCTCAGATCAAACTTTGACATCTGATAGGTCTGTTCTCACTCATTTGTGTGGTGCTGTAATCTGACACTCAGGGCTTTACTGTGCAAATGATGAGGAGAAATTTGTACTGAAATATCTGTGCAGCTGAGGAAACAGAAGGTATCACCACAATGAGAAATAGTCCCAATGGCTCAGTGAAACTGAGGGGGAAGCAATGTGGGAACCAAGAAATATAGTATCACAAAATGGTTGAGATTGGAAGGGACTTCTGGAGGTCATCTGGTCCATCTCCCCTGCTCAAGCAGGGTCACCTTAGAGCTTGTTGCCCAGCACCATGAACAGACTTGCATATCTCCAAGGAGGGAGATTCTACAACCTCCCTGGGCGACCTGTGCCAGTGCTCAGTCACCCTCACAGCGAAACAGTGTTTCCTGATGTTCAGGCATCACCTGTGTTTCGGTTTGTGCCCATTGCCTCTGGTTCTGTCACTGGGCTGAAAAGAGTTTGGCTCCATTCTCTTTACACACTCCTTTCAGGTCATTTTCTGAAAGCTGCTTTCCAGCTGGGTGGCCCCTTGGCATGTGCTGGTGCATGGGGTTGTTCCTCCCCAGCTGCACGACTCTGCACTTCTTGTTGCACTTCATGAGGTTCCTGTCAGCCCATTTCTCCAGCCTGTCAAGGTCCCTCTGGGTGGTAGCACAACGCTCTGGCATATCAGCTACTGCTCCCAGTTTTGTGTCATCTGCAAATTTGCTGAGGGTATACTCTGCACCACCACCTAGATCATTAATGAAGATGCTAAACAGGATTAGACCCAGTATTGACTCATGGGGTACATTGCTAGTTACTGGCTTCCAGCTAGACTTTGTACCACTGATCACCATCCTCTGGGCCTGGTTATTCAGCCAGTTTTCAATCCACCTCCCTGTCTGCTCATCCAGCCCGTAGTTCAACAGCTTCTCTATGAGAACCTTGTGACAGACAGTGTTGAAAGCATCGCTAAAGTCTAGGTTGACTACATACACTGCTCTCCCCTCATCTACCAGGCTAGTCATTTCATCATAGAAAGTTATGAAGTTTGTCAAGCATGACTTGCCCTTGGTGAATCCATGCTGACTCTTCCTAATGATTGTCTTGTATCATGTGCTTGGAAATGGTTTCCAGGATTAGCTGCTCCATCCCCTTCCAAGGGATCAAGTTGAGTCTGTCTGGCCTGTAGTTCCCTGGGTCCTCCTTCTTGAAGATAGGAATGACATTTGCTTTCCTCTAATCTTCAGGCACTTCTCCCAGTTGCTATGGTCAATCAAAGGTTGTAGAGAGTAGCCTCACAATGACATTGGCCAGCTTCCTCATGTTCATCGATGCTCAGGCAGAACTCCATGCACTCCAACTGCTCTCTCACCTGAAGGGCAACTCCCCTCCCTCATCTTCCCAGCCCGTCCTTCTTAAAGAGCCTGTATCCCTCCATTGCAACCATCTAGTCACGGGAGCCAGCCCACCACATCTCTGTGATCCCAATGAGATCGTAGCCCTGCAGCTGCACACAGATCTACAACTCATCGCATTTATTCCCCATGCTGTGTGCATTAACATAGAGGCACTTCAGTGAGGCACCCCAGCATGCTGACTTAACAAAAGGGGTTTGGGAATTTCTCCATAATGGTGCATTGCAGGCACTTCCTTGCTTTACCTGCAAATGCTGGAGGTGACCCTGCCTAAGACCGTATTGTTGATTTTGTGATCCCTTCCTTTCACATCACCCTATACGCTTTGCTTACTGACTCTGTCACTCCCCACTCTTGCACTTATCTGAAGGGATGAGGAGATATTTAGAGCATAGTTAGATAAGCCTAAACCACCTTTTTGATCTGAAATGCCAATAATATCAATGATACCTATGCACTGGGGTAGAAGTGGGTGTAAAAGTGTATCAGTACAAAAGGTTGATGTTTGTTCTAGCAGTACAGAAGCTTCCATCTCTGACAAGGTAAATGTATTTGTGGTTGAATTCAGAATGGGCATTTCAGCACTCACAGCCTTTTTCAGATCCTTGCTTCCTTGAGAATCAGTGTTATTTATAGAAAACTTTCAAAGTTACTCTTAGCGAGGCTAATTTCCTGCTTATGCAAGAATAGTATAAATGGTATGTGGTAGCTTTGTAGTTTGCTAATGGCTTCATGTGGACATGTTCTGCTTATTGCACTTTCTCCAGAGCTTATAGCTGGTTAAGGATGACAGTCAACAGAATGGATGGGATTCCTAATGCTTGCATAAAGCTAGAAACTTACAGCTATCTCCGTTCAGTGATGTGGCTTGTGATGTCTTGACTAGTGGCAATATAATGATGGTAACTATGTGAGAGTCTTGTTCCTGTGGAGGTGTGGAAGTAAGGACTGCTTGACATCTAGCCTGTGAAGGACTGTCTCAACGCATAAGCACATGAGGTTAGGTACAAAGCTGAGGCTTTGTGTTATGTGATTCAGGTTGATCTTGGACATAACTTTTAGTAGAGGCAGCCATGGTATATCCATCCTCACTGGAGAAGGAATTAACTTTGTGCATGTCTAAGAGACAGATCTGAGAGGGGCTAAAGTCTTGGGCAGTGATAGGTGGGCACTGCCTCTTGCTGAAAATAGAGTTTTAAAAGGTTCCTTTTTTCTGTCCTGCTTTCCTTGCACACTCTTCATTCAACTGAATATCCCAGTCTCTACCTATATTTTGTTAACTCACTGAATTCTTCTTTTCCAACTTAGAAAGCATTAGTGTCAATATGGAACAAATAATATTATGGAGACTCCAAGGCAAAATGGAAGTAGCTAACAGCTTGGTGACATGACAGAGTGTACCAGTCTGGAAAAACAGAAGAACAATGGTTTTATACTAAATAAATGTCAAGCACTAGTTTGCAGTTATTTAATGTGTTTTGTCTACTGTACAAAAGAAAAAGATGCTGTGAAGATATCCAGAATCCTAGAAATGATTGAACAGAATCTAATTATACAGAATCATAGAGTGGTTTAGGTTGGATGGGACCTTAAATATCATCTAGTTCCAACCCCTCTGCCATAGACAGGGACACCTTCCACTAGACTAGGTTGCTCAAAGCCCCATCCAGCCTGGTCTTGAACACTTCCAGGGATGGGGCCTCCACAGCTTCCCTGGGCAACCTGTTCCAGTGCCTCACCACCCTCAGAGTGAAAAATTTCTTCTCAATATCTATCCTACCCTCATCCAGTTTGAAGNCCACCTCTCAAGCCTGTCCACGTCCCTCTGGATGGCATCCCTTCCCTCCAGAGTGCTGACCACAGCACACAGCTTGGTATCATCGGCAAACTTCCTGAGGGTGCACTCAGTCCCAACATCCACGTCGCTGACAAAGATGTTAAATAGTACTGGTCCCAGTACTGACCCCTGAGGAACACCACTTGTCACTGCTCGCCATATAACTTTTCAGCAAGTATGATTTGAAGGATGTGGGAATTGTGGCTGCTGTGTATAGGACAAACTGATGGACATGATCCAGTCAATGCCAAAATTCAGCTGCTACTTAATATGTAATGTGAAATGCTCCCGAAACCTTCCTTTTTTTTCCTGCACATGTAACAGCAATCAATAAAAAGTTATGGCATTACGTAAGTTGAATTTAGTGATAACATGAAATTGTTGATGAGAAGCCAAGGTGGAACACCTATAAGGTGTTTTATGTTTTTCATACTCTTGCAGTACTCTAAACATGCTGTGGTGTTACGTGATTTTAGACAGGTTTGTGCTGCCATCTTTGTGCCATATTGCACACCAGATGTCAGGATAAAACTTTCAGTGATGATGCTGTGGAATATAATTGGTTTTTAGAAGCTGAAGCCATGATGTTTGGGCCAGCCAGCGTCTAAAATTAAAGTCTAGAAACAGCTCTGTCTTCTGAGTTGAAGCAGGAAACAAGCAACACTGCAGCAGAGTCTCAGTAGTGTGAGATTATTGCTAGTGATAGAAAATAACTGACACATACCGAGTTGTACTGGTGCTGAGCAGTTCAAGCTGGAGTGGGTAAGTGTGATGATAATGCTAAAACTGCTATTGAAGTCAAGAAACAGTATCAAAACCATCAATATTTCAGCAGGTAGAGTCCTTGGTTGTTACTGAATGCATGAGTAGTCAACCTAGAAAACTCATACAATTGGGGTTTTTAGCTAGATTTGTATGCATAGAGCGTGGTACTGCCAGCTGCAGCATGTTTGGTTTCAAAGGACAGTGCAATGACACTCTGGAAGGAAAGGCTATCCTCCTCTGCTCATCAACAGACGTCAAGTGCAGCTCTGGACTTAGAGAAAAGGTTTTAATACTGGAGTCCCTGTCTAAGCTCTTTAATCTCTGTTCCCTGCCAAAACCAAACCCAACACAGAAATCTGTTTGGACAGATGGAGGCAAAGGCTGTCATTTTATATAGTTTCATACTGTTGATATTCTGAGCATTATCCTTTGACCTGCCTACAAACAGCTCACTTTATCTTTTCCATTCTTAAATTCCCCTGCCTAAAATTCAGTTTTGTGTGACAGCTCTGAAACCACAAAGTGATTCTAATTCCCCTCCTCTAGCTCTTGCTCAGTGTCACAAGCATCCAATACATCTGAAATCTTTCTTTAGAGAAGTACTGTTTCTCTGCTTCCTCAGCTCTACTGTGTGCTACTACAGATGACAGTTCAGCTGACAAAATAAAAATTTGCATCACCCATTGCCATGTGTTAACTCCTTCCTGACTTCCGAAGATGGCTGTGTTCTTCCAGATGCTGCAAAACCAGATCTACAAGCGTGAAATCAGTAGGCTGTAAGAATTGTGGAGTGTATCCACTGACTCCGAGGTGTGTAAAGAAGGGCTTGCTTACTTCCCTAGAGGGCTAACTCCTCCTGGGCAGATATTTTCAAGATTATTTGAACAGTGTACCTCGGATTAGTGCATGATGAATATAGGTGAGCTTGAATTCGTAGATGTTTGTCAGATTAACTACTTCAAGGACTTCTAGCAGAGAAGGAGGAGGATGTTGCCTTGATGCATGACAAGGTGGCAGATTAACAGCTTTATTTTTCCCCTTTTGGGGAATGTTGAGTTGATCAAAATGCTCAAGCTGTATGGTAGCAGGAGCCACTGTCTTTCTGCAGCCTTATCTAGCCAAAGAAAAGGCAGATTAGAAAAACAGACATAACAGGGAATTGAGTGAGACATTCAAGTCACTCATGCACAAGAAGATTCCCTCTGGATACTGAAGGGAGATGCAGAGGTGAGACACCTGATGCCAAGATGAAGGTAGAATCCAGGAAAAACATATTGTTGTGGGAGTAGCATTTGGCGATCATCAGTTGGACTGAGGAAAGAAAATGTTTCTCTTGGGCTTTGAATGGGTACACGGAGAATGATGCAGCCATGGGGGGCACTGATGTTGGCATTCCATTGCACTCATAATTTTCTCTTACGCTCAATTCAGGATGGGATGTCTCAGAGCCCCTCTTTTGAGGTAGAAGTGATTGGATCTGTACTGCAAATTCCAAACATGCGTCCCACAACAGAAGTAGTTACTGGCTGGGCTGCCCTCTTCAAGCTGCATGGGCAGATGTTGGCCTCACTGATTCTCTCTGCCAGCTGTTCTATAGACAGTGCTATTGACAGTGCTCTCTAAAGGTTATGAGACTTGAGCTCTGTATAGATGGAGCAGTGCCCAGATGTGTGGTTCTCTTCCAAGCAGCAGTGGTAGCAAACATGCCCATTTAAAGAAAAGCAGTCCCTCTGCATTACATACAGTTTGAAACGTTTGATATATTTATTGGAAGACTGTCACAGACTCAGATGAGGAGACACTCAGCTTCCAAGTGTACATAAGACATTGAGTTTCAAAGATAATCCCAAGGTAAGAAAATGAATAATGCTGTTCAAAAGCTGAACGAAGAATGGAGGACTTACTGTGACTGAAGTAACTGAGGCAGGCACATGCCAGAGTCCCACCACTTGCATTTCCTTCAGCGCTGTTTGCCTCTCAGCCAAATATCAGAAGGTAGTCCAGATTTCAGGCAAATCATTCCTGGCTGGCATTCCACTTAAGCACCAAAACTGCAATGTGTGGCCTCCGGTTTGCTTTTGGCCCTGGGCATTAATTCCTCAACATAATTAACAGAATCTCGCTGAGACCACTGTGTGAACATAGATGATCCTTGACTCTCAATCCTTTGTCACTTCAAGCTGCTCTCTGAGGAGGTGACTTCTGCCAGTGGTGGAATGCCTCTAAGCATGGAGTCTGCACAAAGTGTGACTTGTATCACTCAAGCATCTGTTTCACCTTTCTGGTTTCAAGTTGAGAATGATGAATATTGAGTGTCATGATCTTTAGTTACTCAGATGTTTCCAGAGTTACTTGTGTCTGCTTTTCTGGAAAGCAAATCAATGCATGGCAGCTCCAAAGAGTTGCTACTAGTAAAAATTTTTGTAAATAGAACCTATTGCCAATATGTTTTAAAGTTCCTTCAGTTACCACAGTCATGATTCATGATCCTCATATCAGTTGCTTCTTATTTCCTGAATAGCACTGATTTTTTCCCAATTCCTTTAAAGAACTATAAATATCCACTGCAGGGCTCCATTGGTCAGTGTCAGTCTGTTTCATTCTGTTATTAACAAATCAGTTTCTAAAATAGATTAAATACCACCTTTCCAATCTATTTGAGAGAAGATAATGGTATGCTTCAGGATCAGAGTTTTGCTAACATGCCTGTAGACTATTGTCCTAGTTTGAGGTAAAACAGGACCAATTTTGTTCAGTAACTTTACTTTTTAGCTAGGCCTCTTCTAACTGCTGAAATTAACAGCATGTTGTGCAGGAAACTGTTCGCTCTCAGGGTGATAAGACCCATGTTTATAGTTGATGCCAAGGAGCGGTATGCAGAGAGGCTCTTGCTTATCCTTATTGCTATAACAACCAAGGCCAGTCAACTCTGTTACTTGCCCCATTGGAGGGTTGGAAGCGGAAAAGTGTAGAGGTGTCACACCTGTGGGGAGGAGCGGACAGGACAGGTGACCCAAAACTGACCAACAGGGTATTCCATCCCATCTGCCTCATGCTCAGTATAAAAGCTGAGGGATCAAGGGGTCAGCCCTCTCTTTCTTCAATGGCCGACGTCCGAGGAGGACTCTGTCTCTGCGTCTGCCTTTGATCCCAATCCTGAATCCAGATCCGGAATCCAGTTCCCATCCATCACTGAGTCCAGTCTGGGACTTCCCCAGCGCCTGCTGGTGACGTGATTGTCATCCTGGGAGCTTGATCCGGTTTTGTATATATTTCATTATTTTCCTTTTTATTGTTTTATTATTAATATTTCATTAAAGTAGTTTAGTTCCTTCTAAACTCTCAAGTCTCTCTTTTTCTCTCTCTCTCTTGCCTCCCTTCGGGAGCGGAGCAAGAGAGAGCGAGCATCTGTCGTTCCACCAGATTGGGCCAACCTGGCCCAAACCACGACAACTATCAAGTCATCTAAATGCTTCCCACTTTTCTCAGATATCCACAGTGTCTGGAGCCTATGGATATTGAACTTGAGCATCACCATCCTTATGATGGGATTTTCTAGGTTGGTAGAGAATGCTGAACTTGTAACTCACTGGGTACCGGTCTTGAATGGGAACATCTAGCTGGACCCTTTTCAGCACAGAAATGTTGATTATTGGCCCCTCAGGTTGACATCATAAATATAACCTCTTAACTTTTTTGAAAGAGCTTGTTTTAAGGACATGAAGTCCATACTGTCAATGATGCAGTCTCGCCACCAGAGTTTTCACTGTTTGGCAAAGACCAGTGGTTCCTGCGCCTTGATGCATCACTGCAATGGGAGCACAGCACTCACTTCTATGCCAACACCTGCACGCAAGATGAAGTGAAGACTAATGAAGTGAAGACTAAGACTGAGGATATTTGTAGTCTAGAGATTCTGGATCTTCTTGTCAGCCCTTGAACTTCCCAGACAGTTTCATGTGAACACACCTGACTTCCAGTCAGGTCACTTGGCAGTTCAGTTATGGTGGTATTTTTTCCTCACAAATCACAGTTGTAGCTGCTGAAGTCCATGAAATATTTCAGCTGTGTACTTTTTAAGCCCAAATTAGATGATGGGGGATGTCTCTCTTTTTGGGACCAGTACACAGACCTTACTGATCTCCTTAGTCAATATCTGAACTTCTGGTTCTTCAGCTGTTCACACAGAGAGCCTAAAGTCCTTCTGTGACTGTCGTACATACTGTGTTTGCTCAATCTGTCTGCTGAGCTCATGGTCTTCCTCCTCTCTCCTTTCTTCACTAGCCAGACTCAAGAACTCCCTTAACTGTTTTGCAGTTGATCAGAATCAGCTAGTTGCAGGCAAACTCCCTGGCCTCACCATGGGTATAAGCTAACACAGGCAAAGGACTGTTCCCAATGGGTGGTATGAATTAGGCCACTTCTGGTGGGAGACGCCCATTTAGCTGTATGAGCTTAAGGTCAGGGCCAGAGAATTGCTCGCAGTCGTAACAGCTGCCCAGGCCATTTTTTCAAAGTTCATTGTTTCTTTAACCACAGATCTGTATAGCAATGTCTTCTGCCTCTGAATGTAGGCAGGAATGTTGTCTTCTCAGGACTGTCAGGATTCTCTCTGGATTTCATGGCTGTCAGACTGTTACTAATGCCAGCTGCAGAGTTTTTTAATCTTCAAGGTACAAATTACATCTGGAGCTGGGCCACTGAAATTTTTTCTGCTTTTGACACCTGCCTCTTTCAGCACTTGAGTTGTGTGCAAATGGCTCTTCACTTGATGGCACTGACCTTTCAATTCAAAATTGTAGTAATTTCCTTTAGGAAACTATCCCAGGGCCTACTGCAGAGCTTTTGCATATTTGGGGAAGGAGCCACACCTGGGATTGGGGCTGTTGGCATTCACCCAGTTCCTTAAGGTTTACCATCATGCGGTCAGTTGACAACTGCAAACACTGGTCAAGGTCTGGCAGGTGGTCAAGGCTAGCAGAAGTGAATGCTTATGTGATTATGGTAGAAGGAGATGCACCGTATCTTCCAAGCCTTAGATTGGTATGTGAACCTTGGCTAGGCTGGTATGTGTGCCTGGGAAGTGGATCTTGGCTTTAGCTTTCCAGTAAATAGAAGAAATCTTAAAGACCTTGGTGTCATAGTGCAGCTGCTGTATTCATCTTTTTCAGTGGTCTTCCAAGGTTGATGGGGAGGCAGCCTTTGCAACTGCTTTCTTGGTAGGAACCTCATGGGAGATAACAAATGGGATACGGTTCTTGTTGATGGCCCCAATGCAGCTGAGGAGCCCCTGGCTGATAGGGACTGCCCAACCTTATGCTATATATATTTGGGAAGTCAACACTTAAATTACTTGATCTTCCTCCACAAACATGCTCATTGCAGACATGCATGGGTTTCCCTACACTCCTTTATGAGTCAGTGATGGCATAGCTCCAGAGGGCAATAGTAACCCTCATCTCCACCTGTATAGCATCCTGGGAGATGGCGTGTTAGTGCTGAATAGCAGATGTTAGGCTCCTTGATATCCAGAAAGTTGTGATCCCATTGTTGTTCTCCTGTGTGTATACATCAGTCATTCCCATCAGAAATAGAATGGTGATGGCTCAGGTGAGCTGGCCTGCCACTGCAGTACCATGTACCTGAATGGGCAGCTCAAGTCCTTAGCCTGGAGCAAAACCTAGGGTTTGTGGAGCAATTCTTGTGATCCCATCTGCAGGAAAAAGCCAGGCCCATAAACTGGGGAGAGAAGATGTCAGAGGCTCTCTGGCAGGAGTACAGGGAGCAAATGCAGTGGATGTAGAGGTATCCAGACCAGTGCATGCAGATGTCATTGCAAAGAGTGCTACACAAAGGTAGGAGCCATCCCTAAGGCATCTGTTTCTGTGATGATATGAGCAGGCAAATGGTGCACACAGAGCATGTATTGTACTAAGGAAGTGTGCAGGTGAGAAGATACCCAAGATTGTAGAACGGATACTGAGCACTGCAAGTGCAGCGTGGACATGATAGAGCAGATGTGGTCTGTACTGTGCTGTTTGGGATGCAAGGAGGAAACTGCTCCCCAGGGGAGATGTTTGTGGCCATGTAGATGTAACCTAAGTTAACTGTAATGCAGTTTTTGGTACCTAACCACATACAGCTTAAATATGTACATCTAATGAATTAGACATTATTAAAAGCCATGTGTAAAGAAAGTCTATTTTAAATCAGGTGTCTCCAAAGTGTTGCCTGTTACCTGGTCAGCATAGTGTCCTTCCAAAACCAAAAAAGTTTGTATATAATATATGTACATCATTATATATCCACTCAGGCATGTGTTACCTGTAGCCATCACCATTCTACTTCTGATGGGAACACATAATGTATGTGCATAGGATGAACAGCGTGAACAGAGATATAGATAGATAGATAAATATAAAAAGTATGCACAGAGAGAGAGACCACAGTAACAAGAAACATTGATAAAATTTGTTCTGTAGGTCTTTGTTATCTCTAGTAATAAACTTACATTTCTGTGGTATGGATGTATTTCATACTTTTTATGTGAAATGTACTTTAACAAACCCAGTAAACTGGGCCTATGTTAACAGCTATTAGGTGGTAATTAGTCCCTTTTGGGGAACAATTAGAGCTCCTCCTAGTGCCTTTGGAGTAATACTGTAGAGGAGCTGTACCAATTACGCTCAAAATATCTTGCGATTTTCACAGAAATGAAAAGTAATTAAGAGCTTGCCTTAGTGTTCCCATTATCTAAGTTCAGAACTGTTTCAGGGCTAGGATTTCAACTGGAAAATGATTGGAAAGCTTTCCCTTAAGAACTATTCCTTTTTTCTTTTTTTTTCTCTCTCTCTCTTATATAAACAGATTTTACAGTACTTGTTTGTGATCCCTGCTGGGGAAAACAGTTACATCTTTGCTTTATTAGAGTCAGACAGATATGACTAGGAGAGCTGCAAAAACCTGTACATTTTCATGATGAGACTGTTTAAAATTACCCATCAGCGTGTGTAATTATTTTCTGTTTATCTTATATCTTCAAAATAAGTGTATACTATAAAGGATACTAGCCAGTTAATTGTAGTTAGAGCCTAAGCTTTGTATGCCATTAAATCAAAATGAGAGGGAATTCTTCTAACATTATTTTATATTAGATATTCTTCCTAGACTCTGAATTGCTTTGTAAAGCAAAATTTTACTATAGTGAAGACTTACAAATGCTAACTAACACTTCTGTAATAGCATAACATTAATACTTACTGTAATCTTTATAAATACAAGTGGATTAAAATTTTATGTGACATAATTGAAGCATAATGGCAAGTTCAGTTTGAGAAGTTCTACTTTTTCTTTGTGAAACTAGGGAACAGGTCGTTACTGACTTTGCTCATGTTAAAATCACACTGCTGCCAAAAGGCACCAGCAATTTCTTTTGGTTTGATGCAAAATCATTTTTTGGTGAAGTAACATTGTGGGCTTAAAGCAGGTGAAAATCTTGATGTTTGTCAGCTGAACTATTCTTGAGCTTGATCAAAAAGACTGGCATTGCATTGGGTACTTGGCTGACTGTGCGAGAACTATCCAACTTCAGGAAACTGGGATGTTTTGGCAATTGAAATCGGCTGAAAGAAGAAAAAAACCTTGGAAAGATTTAGTTGTACCTCCTTGTAGGTGCAAATTGAGAATATCTAGGTAATGAAATGTGTCACTCAAGCATTTTCACTATGAATTCATCATCTTGAGCCACACTTTTCTACTTTCCTGTATTCTTGTGTGAGCAGTTTTAAAAAGCAAGCAATCATTTAATCCTTAAGATAACAGAGGATCCAGGGCTCTTGACAAACCAGTGGACTCATTAGAGCAATAGCAGATCACACTAATGAGTAGGGTACCAGATGTCAAGTGATACAGCACCTGGTGTTGGAGGTGTGCATGGGATGAAGATTGACTTTAATCATATTTTGGCTCATTATAAACTTGGTCTCACTGACCACTTGGAAGGTTTGTGCATTGCAAGGACCTTGCTTATGGAGCTAAGGCAGGCAACCTGTTTTCAGAGCCCATTATCTTTCTTGCTGCTGAAAAAGCACTGCACTTACTTAGAAGCGTTTTAGATTGCTTTGAAAAAAAAATTGCTTGCCCAGGGAGATAAAGAATGGGAATTTAAGCCTCAACTTTTGGATGGTATCTCTTTTTTTCCCCCTGAGCGTCATTGAGTCCCTCCTAGCCTTTGAAAGGAGCCCAAAGTTGACCAGGATTACACAATCCTGGAACCAAACTTGGTGAGAAGAGGAAGCATCTACTTTGCAAGTTACTGCAGGGATGCCACGTTAAAAGTGTTTATCTCTGAGATGTGTCTGTCTGATGGTAGTGTTCAGGGCCATGTATGTCAAAGTAGTATTCCTTTACTCGTCAAACTAATCTGTAATGAATTGTAGAATCATAGAATAGTTTGGGTTGGAAAGGACCTTTAAAGGTCATCTAGTCCAACCCCCTGCAATGAGCAGGGACATCTTCAACTAGATCAGGTTGCTCAGAGCCCCATCCAACCTGACCTTGAATGTTTCCAAGGATGGGGCATCTACCACCTCTCTGGGCAACCTGTTCCAGTGTTTCACCATCCTCATCATAAAAAATTTCTTCCTTATATCTACTCTAAATCCATCCTCTTTTGGTTTAAAACCATTACGCCCTGTCCTATCACAACAGGCCCCACTAAAAAGTTTGTCCCCATGTTTCTTATAAGCCCCCTTTAAGTACTGAAAGGCTGCAATAAGGTCTCCCTGGAGCCTTCTCTTCTCCAGGCTGAAGAACCCCAACTCTTAACAGTGAAGAAAACTTAAGAATAAGAAAAGATTCTTCTTGATGTTTTGATTTACATTATTTTCAGATCAACTGTACTTCTTCTGAGGAAGAGTAAGAGGTTTTCTGTTTTGGAAAGTAGTTCTGTATTTTCCAACATTTGTTTAAAAAAGAAAAAAGGAAACTGAAAGCAAAATTCTTCTGAGCTGTTGCAAAGTCACTTGTTGCAAGAATTGACATATGAATTACACTGCAGAATGGGTTGAACGCCATTGAATACAGATAGCTGGGGACTCCCACAGTTAATTTCAAAGCCCTGTGATTTACAGCCATACAAACATCTCTTTTATGGTCTTTTCTTGCATCTTAACAGGCAGCATACAGCCATTATTCTCTTGGTGAATTACATCTATTCTGTAGTAGGTGGAGAACTGGTAGAAAAATGGCTGGAGTAGTTATGAAGGAAAGAAAAAAACAGATAAGTTGTCCTACCATGACCTGTATTTCATATTCCCTGTTCTTTTCTTTCAGCTGTTGAGTTGCTTTGCTACCATCAGTGTTCCTGAACCATTGCACTGAGAGGCACGAATGTACAAAAATAAGGTGTGACCTTAGACCTATCTCCAATAATGTGTAGGATAGACCTTAGAACTTCATGTGTAGCATAGACCTAGCTTTAGACTTATCTCCAATAATGTAGAGCATAACTTTGTCATATCTCTTCTTTGCTGCCTCTGCTGTGAAACTTATTTCTTAACAGCATTCTTTGGAGGCTTAAAATTAAAGTAATCTAAAACACCTGTCAGTGACAGAAGAAAATCTACTGAACAACAGCAGGTGAAAATCTAAGAGCTATCTTATACTAAATGTTACCCACATCAGTTGGTATACCAGAAGTGTGAAATGTGGTTTTGAATCATCTTGCAGTCTTGATTAGAAAATGATTTTTTTCCATGTGCTAATCTGTTCTGGAGTGAGATGGAAAGTATTTACGCTCCACACACAAGTCCTGTGCATTTAAACTAGCTCAGGCTATGACTGTGCATTAAAAAGTAGGCAATGAAAGATTCTGTTTTTCAGATTTCTTTAGTTTGCCATTTTAAGTTTAACTTCTGAAAAGCTGATCACTCTCTCACTAGCAAGCTACCTTTTTAAAAATTGTTTGCTTTCCTGTATGACAATTTCTATAGCTTTAAATTCTTAGTTCATATATGTTATTCTTAAATGCCATGTGGTTAAAATAAAGCCTTGAGGCTTTCTAAAAGCCAGTACCTAACGTCTGATAAATACCATGGTATTGTGTAAATATAAAATCATTGGATTAACAGAATCCTAGTACCGAGAAACCTTGTGGAATATGAAGCCCTTACTGGGTTGGTCTCATACTAGCAAACAAAACATGTTTGGAAAGCACATGGTGCTCCGTATTATTGAGAACCGGACTGTTTGTCACACCAAGAATTGCTCTGTCAGGACTTTGGTCCACCTCTTGGTTCACGTACTATGAAATTTTCCTATTGTTCTGTTCAGACAAGTCAACTGAACAGGCTGCCCATGGAAGTGCTGGAATCACCATCCCTGGAGGTATTTAAAAGACGGGTAGACGTGGTGCTGAGGGACATGGTTTAGTGGTGGTTTTGACAATCTTATATTGATGGTTGGACTCGATGACCTTAAAGGTCCCTTCTGACATAGATGATTCTATGATTCTAACTGTAGAATTAACCTTTCCTTCTGACACTGAGTTTAAAGGAAAAAAACCCATACTTCTTTAGTAGATACCATGTTTAATCTCTGTAGTGCCAAGTAGCTCTGATAGTGACTAAGCACACTTTCAAGACTGATTATTGACATTCACTCCAAATTTGGGTTTGCAGATGTGGCCACCATAGCAACAATAGAAAACAGCTTCTTCAGTAATAACTAATAATATAGGTAATTTAGGTGGACTTCCTAGGCGGTTTGAAATAAATAATAAGATTGGATTAAGGATCTGGGTTCTGTTTCTTTACATCTTATTTGAGAGATTAACTTTGTCTCTATTTTTATTACCTTTTATGTCATGTGTTTTATGATATTTATAAAAGTTAGTGTTTGATAAACATTACCAGAGAGTGAAATACAAATTCAGTTCAATATAAAATATATTTATAATATATTACAATGCTTATAAACATATTTCTGTGACTCTAAATTCAGTTTAAAAGCCAGGCAAGTCTCTGGGCACAAAGGATATGCATCAGAGGATGAGCTGTCCTTATAAACTTGCAAATATTGTTGCATTAGGCTAAGCTAATCACTGCTGAGGCAAATGAGCACCAGACTTGGAATACTAAAAGTAGCTTCTGGCCATAGCCTGTGGTTCAGCTGGGGAGAAATGTAGCTGGGAGAGGGCTATGAAAAAGCATCATGACAGGATCAGATGGAAAAGAAAAGGCGAGGTAGTTTCTGTATAGGTACAGACAGCCTAGTTATTTGGGGTTGACAGGCCTGGGGCCTGTGGCCACCAAGGCTGAAAAAGGAGAAACAACTAGTAAAAATCAGGGTAAAAGAAAGAATTTAAAAACAACTAAAAATAAAATGGAAACAAAACCTGCTGGATGATGAAAGGACTCTTGGAAGAACATTGCATGGCATAGGACTAAGAATGTAAGGTTTACCTTGTGTAATTTAAACAATTTAAATTAAGTCTTTACTGAAAGACCAAAAGGAGTGGACTTGGTTGAAAGATCATGTCAGCCACTTATACTTAAACACAAGGTCAAGGAGAAGTGGATGAAGCATACTGAGGTGGGGAGGGGGCAATGCCTGATAGTACATTTGAGGTGATGTTGCTACAATATATTTCACAGTGGGATTAACATATAGAATCATAGAATTGTTTAGGTTGGAAAAGACCTTTAAGATCATCTAGTCCAACCACTGACCCTACTCTACCAGGTCCACCACTAAACCATGTCTCCAAGCACCACATCTACATGACTTTTAAGCACATCTAGGAATGGTGACTCAACCACCTCCCTGGGCAGCCTGTTCCAATTTTTGGTAACTCTTTCAGTGAAAAATTTTTTCCTAATGTCCAGCCTAAACCTCCCCTGGTGCAACTTGAACCCATTTCCTCTTGTCCTATCACTAGTTACTTGGAAGAAGAGATCAGCTCCCATCAATCTTTCATCACTGGTTTGTCTTCAGCAGAGTAAGCAACCCTGGATGTCAGCTTAGTCTGTTTTTCTTGTTTCACAGATTAACTTTCTTGATGTAATAATTTCAAAAACTGTTGAGTTTAAGAAAGCCACAAGCACCTATTTGAGGACTTCCTATATGCCCTAATAGAGTATTGTCTCAGTATTAAAAAAAAAAGTAGGGGTTTGTAAAACAATCCTGAATACCAGTGCTGTTGTCATATTGTATATGTCACTCACCTCTGGTTGGTAAGCAAGATTAATGTAAGCATTGTAGCAGTGTTGGCATTATACCTGGGAAGACCCAAGACTACAGGAAGAGCCAAGGTGAACAGGGAAAAGTTATACCTCTATTTTATTAATTTATGTATTTATTTTCTTATTTTTATTTGAACCAATTAAGAGAAAATTGAAATTGGGCCCAATTTTCTGACTATACCACTAAGCAGCATGCTTTATCCTCTTTCAAAGTATGACCACTTTGAGACTCGTGTTTTAGTGCCCTCCCCAGCCTCCAGCACCCTGCACAAGTCAAATACATAATTATCCCCCTAGTCCTGCTGTTTGCTGAGCTCGTGCCCTAGTCATTTTTGTGATTCTCTTCATAGAGTCCCTGAATTTCGTCGTTAGGAGCTTAATCCTCTTCCACCAATTATGAACATCTCTGTTCCTTCCTTAAGGTCTGCAACAGCAAAGGCTTTGCCTGTTTATTGGATGTGGTGTAGGAATCAGTTGAAGCCTGATGGAAATCTCATTGGGTTTCCAAGAATGCAAGAAATGCCCTATGGGGTCAGACCAGTTTCTGATGGTGGCAACCAGAAATGCTGCTTAGGGAGAACACACAAATCTAGCTACTTTCTGCCATCCATTCCACTTGTAGTCTTCTAATATCCACATCCATTGCGCGAGGGATGTTAGAGGGGAAAGTCCTGGTCTGTTCCATCAGTATCTGTTTATGGACCTGTTGTCCATGAACTGGTACAATACCTGCTTGAACCTTTTGCCTCAACAGCTTCCTATGGCAACAGATTCCACAAGTTCACTACAACCCATGAAAAAAAGCAGTTTATACATTTTAAACTTATCCCCTGCTATTTTCAGTGAGTCATCTATAGTACTGGTATTTGAAGGATTTGGAGAATAAGTTGTACGTTTAACTTTTACTCTGCCTTCATGATTTTGTAATCTTTGCTTGTATGCCCCCTCAGCATTTTTAGTTCTGGCAAGTCAGCTGATCTCTCCCTTTCATCATTCTAGTTGCCCTTCTCTGTTCCTTCCCTATCTTTGCGATTTCCTTCCTGAGATGTGGAGAGTGGGGCTGCAAATGGTGCTTGAGATGAGAGCTCAGCAAGGAGACCGAATGGTGCGCTGTGTCTTGCTTTACTGCCCTTCTGGGTACAGAAGACAAACTGCATCATCGGCTGTTCAGTGCTGCAATGTGCAAACCCCTGTCCCAGACATTTTCCTTTTGCATCTTCCTGGTCTTGGGGCCATGTCTTGATGGTGCTCTCCAGAAGTGCAATAAGCATAGGCCCCTGAAATGCCCTGGGGATGACTCTGACACCGGCATGTGAATTCTTGCTTCTTCTGGAAAGCTCCAGATAGGGTCTACTCCTCCTGCCAAGTGGAGGCTGACCGCCCTTCCCCATGGGATGGTTCATGACCAGGATGATCCCCCCCTGGGCTATGTTGGCACAGTCACGGGGGTGCAGAGAAAGACTCCCCAGAATCCTGTTTGTGGTGGCTGTTGCCTGGTGGTTGCTCACACTGCTGGGTAGGAGGGAAATGTCTCATTTCTGGCAATGAAGATTTGACTGTACATCAACTCCCACCATTTATTTTGATTTCCACATTTTCTTTCATGAAATGTTTAATTCCTTTGCATCACAGGCTGTTTTCCACATTAGCAATTCACTTTAATACCAATTTCTTTTGAAACTGTCAGATTTTGAGAAGCAACTAGTAAGGCTGAAATAGTTTACGTGACCAGAAACTGAAACCTAAAGATACTCAGTCATTTCTGCGAGATTTTCATTAACATTTATCCACAAATAGCTTCAGTTATTTTATTTAGAAAAGCATCTTATTCACAGAGCCATATTACTGTAAAACTAGAATATACTTCTTAGTGGGGCTGATAAGGAGTCCCTGAGACTCCTTGTCCCAGATGGTCACAGAATCACAGGGGTTGGAAGTGACCTCTGGAGATCAAATAGTCCAACCCCCCTGCCAGAGCAGGGTCAGAACGTTCTTTCTCTCCCACTCCCTGCCATGGTCCAGTTCTGTTCATGTTGGAGGCAGATACTGGGAATGGTCCTTTCCGACTTGGGAAACAGGCTGAGGTATCAGCTGTGGGGAGGCCTGTGCTGCTTTTTAGCAAGTGCTTATTTGAAAGTTTATTATTCATTTAATTGCTGGTATTGCTGTTGTGGAATTTCAACCTACGTAAATGTGATGGGAAGATGTATGAATACCTCTTAAAATGCATTGTTTTGGTTCCAATTTCTTTTGTGGATAAACTGTCAGAAGCCATGCCTGTACTGGGCCCCACACGGTACCTCTGTGACTCAAAAACATTATTAATATTTTTTATGTCACTTCGGTTCTAAGTTTCTCAAGTAATGCTATGGCTCTTCTCAGTTTAACAGGCCTCTATGTCTGCAAAGTTAAAAGCGTGCTCTTTCCAAGTGCTAGCTACTGGCCGGATTTTAGCTCATGATCCCAGGCTGCATTTAAAATGTTACAGCAGATTGCTTCAAAGAGAGACCCATCCTCGGTACCTGTCTCTTCTCAGAAAAAAACTAAAATAAATATCAAGCTCGCAAGAATGTTTCCTGGGCTCCTCTTTGCCATCTTTAACCGGAATGGACTAAAATAGGAGCCGCTATCAGGTGCTGCCTTTTGCCCCATTTTGTTCCTTCCCAAGAAGCATTTGTCGTGCTAGTGCCAAAGAAGCCACTGGCTCTAAGGGATTTTGGAAAGTCAGCTTCCAAGTTAACTGTAACTTGTGACTCCTTTGGTCTTTAGTTCCTTGGGGAAATAAAAAGCTGACACCCCTTTCTCTGAGCATCTGTTGCACAGATGAGCCAAAGGTCAGGCTGAAGAACTCGTGTGGTTCTCCAGTAGAGCTCATGCGGGTACTGGTCAGCTGATAGAGGGCTATCAACCGCTAGGGTCTGCACAAATGAGCATGGACTAAATGGGTAGCAACTGACAGTACAACAATAAAATTGCAAAAGCTGAAGACAAGTAAGTAGCATGGTCCTAGTCTCCAGCACCTGCATCCTTGCAGAACAGGTATTTCCACTTCATCCCGATGCCTAAGATCACCTTAGACTATACCTCTTCTTTGAAATGGTGGGATAGTTTCTCCCAGTGGCTTTGCGGACTTCAGGCACATTTGCACACCTGCAGAGGAGCATGAGTTTGTCTGTGGCTGGTTAGAGTACGGCCCCCTGTTGCCAACAGCTTTAGTGATCCTGCCAGCTGCTCAACGAAATCAACTATCAGGCTCAGAGGTCCATGGCCCTCTCCCTTTTACCCCCCATGCTCCAGAAAATCTGGAAGGGGTTCCAGTTTTGGCCTCCAGTAGTGCAGAGTGATGGCTATGTTCACAGGGGTGGGAAAGCCCGACTACTGCATGTATTGGAGAGGTTGGGGGCTTTCTCTGTGGCCTTCCATGTGGTTGTAGAGAAAGAGGTCCCTTGAGGAAGAAGAGTCTGTAAATCTTACCCAGATGTCTGTGCACACCTGGATGGGGTGATAGTAGTTCCTTTGTGGAGCGTGTACACTAGGTTGTACTGGGAGGATAATAGCTGGAGAGAACGCAGACGAGACAGAAGGTGTTTCTCTGTGAAATCACCTTGTTTGAGATGTTTGATAAACCACCCTTGAAAGTAGTGTGTTAGAAATTACCTGCTATAAAAGAGATTGAACAACAGCAGGTCATCCTACAAGAGTCCTGTGATTTGAAATAGATTCCTCAGCTTGTCTGCAAAAGCCAGATCTCCCTGCCTTCGGAACACACTGTAAAGCCCCCTTTAGGAGATAAGGAAGAGGATTTATGTACCGTGAAGGTGATTTTGTTTGTATTCTGTGGGTAGAGTGGTGTCTGAATGCTTGTTACTGCGGAGTCTCTGCTGAAGTGCTGGCTGGACAGAAGGATAATCCCAGTGACTTCAGCATAAAGGTAATGCTTTGTATGTTCAAAACCCAAATGTTTTAAACCATTTATTAAGGGAGGCAAAGGAAGAGGAGTGAAGATGGGAAGACTGGTATCAGCATTAGATTTAAGTTCTAAGGGCTGTTGCTGCCTTTTCTTTAAGAAGCCCTCATAACTCTTCAGTTTTTAACAGGGTTTTGATGTCCAGCAGGGGAGATGCACTGGGCTTCAGGAGTGTCTCTTCTGCGTCACACAAAATTCTGATCAGCATTTGGGGAACTATAAGCTGTTAATTGCTATTTCCGTTCTCTCTCTTTCAGTCGTCATGATAATTTTAGCAACTGCACAGGAACGCTCCATTTGGCACAAGTGCTCAGCATCCCTTGTTCCCAGCCTACCAGCCACAGCACCTGTACTTAATGAAGTGAAGGAAAAGGATACTGTGTGGAAGAGGTCTTCTTTAAGGCAAAGGGTATAGATTATAGGCGTAGCTTATCCTTTTTACCCCCAAAGCCAAGCCAAACTTAGAAATAGGTCCCAAGTCTGTTGTCTGCCTGCCCTTGGGCGCTATTTTGAGCTGTCTCACTCCAGGCTCCTGGAAGCAGTCGGCGTTTCACACTGAGCGGCTGTGCTAACAGCCAGCCAGCACAGCTAGTTTTGAAGGCTGTCAGTTGTAATGCTAGAGGTTCAAGACTTCAAATCTTAGTGCTGATTTCTGATAACAAAAATGTTGCCTCTGAACTCAGTTGACTCTTTTTTACTCTTTTATTCAAAATAACTTTTAAATAGTGAAGTGAAGCACACAAGAGAAGGATTTAGAGTCAGGTGCCTCTTACTGGGCATGATGGTGTGATATTCAATGTCATGAGCATACTCTGTTTTTTCAATAGGACATTCAAACTGCTGGATAGATGCTCAAGAAGACCCTCGTGTTTTTACTACTTTACTTCACAGTTAAATAATAGCGTTTTAAAAGTTTGTTATAGGTACATACCTATCCGCAACTTCTTGGCTATACTGACTCCCAACATGTTTTCAGTACCTTAATTCCTACATGTCATCTTGAGTCAGAAATGTAAGTAATGGAGAAACATCTATACGTGAAGAAATACATCCATGTGTATTGATTGAAAGCTGTGTCGTTGCCCATGATTAAAGCCAGAAAAATAAATAAAAGGCTGTAAAATAAATCTTCCAATACGAAATTTAAGAAGTGCAATCTCTTCAGCTTAGAAGGTGATTGATGATTTTGTATAAATGCTTACGTGTGGGAATGAGAAGTGACTAACTTCTCAGTGTTTTAGACAAGAGCATAATAGCTTGCAGGTGAAGCTTCCAGCTGGAAGCTGCAATCTGGTAGATGGGGATTTCCATATGTGAGGTAAATTTGCTGGCATGCCTGCACTGTCTAGGGACTTCAAAATGATATCAGGCAGCTTTCTAAAAAATTATTTTATTCTATCCTTTGTAAAAGTCCTTTGTCTGCTCTGTGCAAGGAAACCTGGAAGAGCAGAGCTGTCTCTTCTGGCATTTGTCTGAGTCCTGTAACTAAGAATGCTCAGTTTACCCACCACACCTGCACGTGGCTTGCATAACCATCCATGACTTGAAAGTCTTGGGGCTTTGTATTCCAAATTAATTATGTGTAAATAACATTTCAGCATTCCATGGCATTTCTTTTAGCTAATTACTTCACCTGACGCTTCTCATTCTTCATATATTGCAATATAAAATCAGCTTTTAATGCTTTTCATTCACTAATATTCTATAAATTGAGGCAGCTGGCATCCGCTAGGTTAGTTTTCTGTTTAAAGTCAGAATCTCCATAAGGCATGGACAGATGTTGATATCAAATTAGCAGCTGTAGCACCACATTCTTCTATTGAACCAAGAAGCAAAAAGGTTGTTATTGAGGATTAGTAGTACTTTAGTGTCAACATTATTAGAGAGAAGGAATGTTACCTCTTACAGTCAAAACTTTGCAACCACTTCAAATTGGTGTTGCTGTTTTCCAAGCATCAGATGCAATGGATTGCGGCACACAGGATCTATAGTAGTTTCCATGTTCAAAAACTCTTAAGGAAAGAGTTTCTAGAACTTAGCTGATAAAACTGCTGACACACTTCTGTGTTTGTTTTAGTAGCCTGGAGTGCTGGAGGATATTTTGGTTTATATTTGGCCTGTAGAATTTTGTTCAGGTAAAGCCGATCCCAAAGGAGATTGACTTTCATAGACATAGACACTTGTTTAATATCAAAAGTAGTGGTAAATTTAAAAACACTGGTCAGATGAACTTCAGTTACAGATTTTAGACCAATAGATAGGTTCAGACCATAACAGTAAGAATGCATTCAGGTTACCCTAGAGAACGTTAATTGGTACCTTCATCAGCTGACTTCAGTTAGGGAAAGCCAAAAGGGTCCTACCACGTGCTTCAACTGAAGGAATGTGTAGTTGAGTTACAAAAACTGTCTCCATGTTACTGCCACTTCCTCCTTGCTTGGTCCTAGCACTTTGAGTCCCATCTGAAGGATGTCTGAGTAGTGCTTTTTCCAGCTATATTTGGGAGTATATAACAAGTAGGGCATAAAACATGCCAGTTACACTTTTTTTCATCCTGTTCTTTTTGCTGTGAGGCCCTGAGCACACTCTGCACTCCTGGGGGTTGTCTGCCTGTGCTCAAGGTTGGTGCTGACATGGTGCTGCTGTGTAACCTTGGTTCAAGTGAATTATGTCCAGGTAAGTTATGCAAGGAAGAGCTGTGAGAAGCAGCTCCTTCACTCTGGAGCTGCATTTCAGCTCGGACTGAGCTACCTTACAGCCATGTCCATGTACTCTGTCAATCTGCACTTGACCTCTGGGCATGACCTTGGATCAGCCTCATTACTACAAACTTGTCTGGCCATCGCTGATTCTTGGCTGCCCTGGTGATCGTCACTGGACCTGATCCTGACCCTGATTTGCTGACTTGATTTTCCTATTTAACCTTGGACCTGCCTTATTGCTATGGACTTGCCTGGTGGATCTGTGGACACTATGGACCCTTGGTTGACTCTGGTTAGTGTGACTGGACCTGCTCTGCTCATCTTGCCTCGGGTACTGTGAGACAGCACCCTTGGCAATGATGTTACTGCCTGTGCCTGCCTTGCTGTTCCCCTCTGGTCCAATCTTCCCTTCCCCAAGGATCTGTTTGTATAATTTTTCTCCCAGCATAAGAGTAATGCCTTAATTTCTAGTTTTCTTTGGTGAATGTCTATCTTATGAAATAACTTAATACTTTCCTTTAATGCAGTATCTTCTTTGGCCCATTATTGTATCCAGGTGTATTTCTGAATATTTACAAGCTTCACTGAAAAGCCCAGAGCTTTTTTTTTTTTTTGCGCTGGATAGCAGGTATGAGCAAATCTGAACCTTTGAATATTTATACATAGAAGTAGAATCCCTTGAAGCCATTGTGACTTCTTGGTTGAATTTTTTTAAGGATCAGTCCCCAAGATAAACTTATGTTGCAGAACACATCTGCTGTGGCAGTTTGCTGTTGTAAGACTGCTGCTTACAACAAATGTAGTCCATTCTAGAGTGCAACTCTTTTACTCTGTTTCATCAAATACGGACAGTTTGAGGACACAAGATTCTTCATGACTGAATAAAAAGGAATGAATAAATTATTCTCCTGGCATAGTAAAATTTGAGGACCAACTGTTACCATCTTCAGGCTTGGCTTACTCATAGACGATAGCTTATAATGCCTACATGAAGTTGCACTGTGTTGAGTGGCTTACACTAAGTGCAATAAAATGGAAGGCCATAAGCCAAACAACAGTGCTGACGTGCTACTAAATATTCAGGGATTCAGTGGTACCTGGGCTACCTGTTCAACATGGCTTCATTAGTGTGATGTTCAGCACTACCTTAACAAAACCTCTGTCTGAACGACAAATTAGCCCGAGCAGAGCTCTGTGCTTGTGTGGCTAGGTGTACCCTGCTCTAGTTCAGATCCATACACTTGAAGCTTCAGCGTGTGGTGCAGACATACTCTCACTTCTTCAGATGCCAGCCACAGTTAAAGCTGTTCAGTGCTTCCCATTGGAAATAAGACATGGTTATAACTTTGTTAGACTGCAGTTTGTCATTTGTCTCAGTCTGGATTTTTCCTGAAAATGTCAGTAAGATTTTCCAAAGAGTAAATGATGGAAGAAACATGTTGATTTGGCCATGTCAGTAACTAAATACCCAATTCTTACAATCTTGGGATGGAGAAGACCAGCTATCTCTTTGCTTTGGACTCAGGAGATGGTGATTGCTGGGTAGAAAAGAGGACTTTAAATCAGCTGTCTGTTTTGTGATTTCTAAAAAGAGGTATTAAAACCTTCCAAGGGAAAAAAATGGTTGAGAAAAAGATTTCAATAGAGACTTGTGAGAGATCCTCAGCTGCTCAGAAGATGAACCTGATGTGAGTATGCCCCAGTCCAGAAAGTCTGGCCTTAAGCAGGCATCTGTATTGCTCCTGAGCAACAGGTCTGCTTTGGTGCTTTGCATAAGCTCATTTCTTGTCTCAGAGGGTTGGCCAAAGTCTCTCTAAAATGGAAAGTTCATCCCTTTCATCAACGAAGAGACCTTAAATCAATGGTCCAACTCACCAAAGCAAGCAACTAGCAAATAAAACTAGAACAGGGTGTTGGTTCTTAACGTTGCATCAGAAAGGGAGAGTGAACAGAGCTTCTCAGAGATTAGCAGTGTACCCATGCAGGTATCTCAGCACCTAGAAGTACCACCCAGAAGAGTTCCAGCTGGACACCCAATGTAATAGGGAATAGAAGCAGGTCCCATCCCAGGGTACCAGTGCCAAACATCTTTGCCGTAGGTCTAGTGAGCGGTGAGCCTAGGCGACACCAGGGAGAGGCTGACAGTGGCAGTTTTCATGGGCACAGACAAGGTAATACCTGTGAGGAATGAACATTGATCATTTGCGATCCTCCCCCATACAAAAAATCAACGATCTATTTTACAACATTTATTTTCTCTCGTTAGTAATTCTTTTCCTTGGAGAACTTGCACATCCAGCAGGATCCTCTTCATCTCCTCTCTTACCCTAAGTCTCAGATACTTTCTTGGATCTCTGTTGATGAACCCTATTTCCCAACCAGTTATGAGAATTTGATGACTAAACATGATTTTCTTTTGTCGTTTCACGTAACTCCCAAATAACTGACGCAGAAATTTCAAATGACAGGCACCAATGCATTAGTACTACAGAAAGTTCCAGTGTAAATTGCAGTGCTGCAGTGCTACATTGCCGTCTGTCTTCCCTGTTCTCTTTTTATGAATGAATTTGAGGAATCAGCATGCCTGTAAGAAATAATCCATCTCACAGCCTATCTACTTTCCCTTCTTTTTCCCTGGTGGGGAATAAGGAGGACAGTGCAGCTAACATAACTGCGAACTCTGTTCACATTATCTGCCAGCTCCATTTTCTCTATCTCTGGTTTTGTCTAAACTATAAACTTTCACGGCAGAATCTGTTTTTTAATATTGCTGTTTGCTCAAAAGCCTGACATTGTTTTGAGGCTCTGTTGGCCCCAAAGCACAATGTAATATACACAGCAAGATTATTGGGGAAAATGGAAAGATCACTCTGATGCTAAAGTAATTTTTCCTGTTCAAACAGAACTTGTCAGCACATCAGTTTGTGTAAAGTGTGCTACTTGGAGGAACAGGAGAAACAGCACTGACGGAGAGGCCATTTCTGCGTGGAAAGCAGCAGACAGCCTGGGCTGCAGGGACCAAAGCCCATCTGGCTTGGAGGAAGTGAGCTGCAGCTGAGCGAAGGTGTTTATCGTGAGGAGGCTGATCCCTGTAGAGGAGTCAGAGCCCGGTTCACAGCCATCTTCATGAGAGACAAGCCAATCCTGGCTTTATATATGTGTCCATTGGGAATGACAGTGGTTGCAGAAACCCAAGGCTTTCCTGATTTGGTGGTCCCTTGCCCTCTTCCAGAAGCAAAGGAGGGCTGGAAACAGCAGGTAGGATGCCCAGGAGGGACAGGTTTGCTGCATGTTCGCAAACTGGGTGGGCTGCCCATCTCCAATGGGCTCTGAACCTCGCACCCACGTTAAGGCGTGGTGCAAAAGCATGTAAGTCTTTACCCACAGATGGCTGCTGGGATAGTTCATCCGCTCCCATGTGCTCTGCATTGGCTCCAAGCAAGAAGGTATGTGGGTGCTGGGCCAGCCTGTATCCTCTAGTGACTGCAGCCTTCAGGCATAGGTTGAAACCTCAAGCTGGCAAGGCACTAATAAATGCTTTTCCTGAGGCAGGCTGTTAGGTGAGTTGGTCAAGGATGGTGATGTTTAGAGAAAGAAGGTTCCAAGTAGAAAGGAACTCATCCTCTCATCCCTGCCTCATAGAAAGGCAGGATCAGGGTACAACTCTAAAGACTGAGCAGATGTGTTGTGCCTCACGAAGGGCCCAGCTCACAAGACGGCTTGGGCAGGATCCTGCCAGAGAATCATGTGCAGGTCTGGGTGTGGGGCTGACGTGTGGAGGCAGATCTAAAAAACGCCCATCTGGGCTACGTCTTCCTGCAAAGAAACCTAGTAAAGGTCTGTCCTGTGCTTCAGCAGAAAGGCCTCTTAACAAATGGCAGCCTGGAAGCTCTTTGATCCACAGCTCCATCATCAGATTACAAACAAATGCGGTTGGGCTTTTAAAGCAATGTCAATCCCGAAAGCAAGAGGGACCATAGGGAGGGATTGTGCCAAACAATTGCTTATTTACTCCTCTTCTTTTTCTTGAAATACCAGTGATGTTCAGACTTTTTTTGCTGTAAAAGCTGCTCCTTGTTGATTGATTCTCCTGACCTAACCCAATCCAGCTGGAACAAGTATCTAAAACTTAGATTTCCACCTGTTTACTCACCGTGTCTTTTTTTTTTCCTGTCTCTCTCTTTTTTTCCGTCTTTGCTACTTGAAAGTTTCCAATAGTCCACAAGCCTATTTATTTGTGTGATTCTGACTTTCGTCTACTGTTCTTCTGCTTCCTCTGCCATTTTAATCCTCTTCTGTTTCTCTTTTTCTTTTCTTCTCTCTCACTTTTATTTTATGTTATCTACCATGATGATATCAAACTCTGGTTCTCTCCCATTCTCTGTTCTCTAACAGCCAGTTTTGGAGATTGTCACTGGTCCGGAGCAATAACTATCCCATTGCTCACAGAATTGCATTTTTAAAAACAGTGGTAAATACATTCACCAAATCAAGTTCCTTGAATAGCTCTTGTTCACTTAGAGATATTCCAACTGTTTACGGTTAGAAAAATATCATGGAATTATAGAATGGTTTAGGTTGGAAGGGACCTAGTTCCAACCCTCCTGCCATGGGCAGGGACACCTCCCACTAGACCTGGTTGCTCAAAGCTCCATCCAACCTGGCCTTGAACGCTTCCAGGCATGGGGCCTCCACAACTTCCCCATCCCTTGAATTAAAAAATACAAATACAGACCAGTTAAATTCCCACTTCTTTATTAGGTGTTTTCTTCTGAAATTAAAGTTACCATAAGGATTAGCATACAGCTGCAGAATTGCAACAATTAAAATGTAAGTTTAGTACTCTTCAGTGTTGAGAGTAAGCACGCGCGTTTCAGTGTAGCCAAACCTTTCACACTTTCTTAATATGTTTACAGTCTCATGGTCTTGTTGTGAAGGGTATCCGTGTCATTGCACAACTCAAGGTGCAATCCTTAAATGTCTTCTGTTATCTCCCCAAGCCCTTACATTTACATACCACCGTGTGAGCTGTTTGACTGTGTTCCCCTAGGACCTATTCAGGATACCTGTACTATTGATTAACCTGCCATTTCTGTGTTAACTGCACACTTAGTGTCACCTGCATGTGTCACTGTCAGAGCTAGAAGCTGAATGTATCCTAAACTGCACTGCTAATGTCTCAGAGGGAGGCTAAATACTAAACCATCCTTATTACCTTGTATATTTCATATGATCATATTAATATATAAAATGCATATTGCTTTATTCTCCACTGACAATACCACATGTTGCTTTCTGTAAGCCAAGACCTCACATTTATGTCTATATTACAGACGGAGCTACGCCTCTCAGGGACCTAATTGTTGTCTGTAGTAAATGCTTTAGTACAGGCAGCATGCCCAGTTGCCTACACCAAGGTGGGTATTCACACCATCTGCTTTAAGCATGTAAGCAGAAGTGCTCAGGCAGGAGCTACAGCTCCCTAGGTAGTCAGCAGAGAGGATCTTCTGCTCTGCTAAATAAAATAGTGCTAGTGAACAAACTCGAGTGCTGATCCCTGGTAGGCCAAAGTGCAAAATTTCAGTTCGCTCCAGCCTCTGTTTTGGAGCAAATCAACTGGACCTGAGACAGCACCTGGGAGTGGCTGGGGATGGGTTGCTCCCGGGACCATTCCCAGCAGGCAGTATGAATGTGGCTGCACCAGTTGTGGTTCTCTGCCTTGCACAGTCCTCCTGTGCGGTCCCAGCACCACTTGTGCCACGTGTACTCTTGGTGCTGAACAAACACCACTTGCATGGAGGGCAAAGCTGTCTTCTTATCCAGGGCACCCCTGCGCTCCCTCAGATAAATGTCCCAGGAATAACAAGGAACAACCTGCTGGTCTGGTGACTATGGCACCCCTGGGTGTCTGTATCGAGCAGAAATGAGCCTTTCACGTAACCTGCCAGGGGCTGCTCCAGCAGCTCCGCACTCCGCAGTGAGCGGTTCTCCACATTAAGACACCTCTCAAGGCTGTCCGCACCAAGGCTTCCAGCACGAATGAGAGATGTGGGGGAGCTCAGCACAGTCGCCACGTGGCACGGGTGAGCTTGGGCTCCACCACAGCACTAAGTGATCTGCACCAGCATCTCTGGGCACAGGCAGGAGGAAGAGGGCACAGCCAGGTACCATCTTCCCTCAGGGGATCAATCAGGCTGACCTACAGTTCCCTGTGTCCTTCTTGTTGCCTTTATTTTAAAAATCTGTGTAACGTTAACCTTCTTGCAGCCATCGGGATCCTCTCCTGCTTGCCATGATTTCCTGTAGATGATAGACGGTGACCTTGCAATAACAGTGGCCAGCAATATTGACACTCTTGAGTGACCACCGCCTGACTCCATGGGTTTGAATGTATGCAGGTTGTCTCGGTGGGCCCTAACTGCTGCTCCCCCAGTGTCCTTCCCTTCTCAGCCTGTGCTGCTACATGCAAAGGCCGGGGAGCACGATTCACGTGTCACAACTGGTGCAAAAAAAGATGCTTATTACTTCGGCCTTTTCTGTGTTGTCTGTCACCGTGTTGTCTCTCCCATCCACCCGCGCAACTATGTTATACCTGTAGGTATCTCTTTTTACCTTACTGCCTTTTATGTCCCTCACTAATTTTAGTTCCGGCTGGGCTTTAGCCTCCTTGATTTGACCCCAAAGTGCCTGAGCGGTGCTTTTTGCTCCTGCTTCTGCTTCGTGCATATTCCCTGTCCGTATTTTAGTTCATTAGGATGGTCCTTGCCTAGCCAAATGGGCTGTCAACTGAAGGTTCCTATGCTCCTGCACAAGGGGATAGTTCATGCATGAGCTCTCAGTAAGTCCTCTTTAAAAACCAGTTAGTTCTTCTGAGGACTATTCCCCTTCACGGCTGCTTTCCACAGGCTATTTCCTGAATAAATCAGTCTGCTGGCCCGGAGTCCTAACTCTGCTGCTCACCTTGCCGGCTCTCGCATCTGTCACCTCGTGGCTGCTGCAGCCCGAGCAGCACTCTGTGACCACTCTCACCCCCACTTCTTCCCTGCTCCTCAGCAGGAGGTCAAGCCAGCATTAAGCAGAAGGCCATGGCTGCCCCCCTCTTGCATTTGTATTAAGAACATGTCACCATTGCCCTCCAAGAACCTCCTGGATTGCCTGCCCGATGCCATGCTGCTTTTCCAGCAGGCAACCAGGTGGCTGAAATCCCCAGCGAGGACAAGGGCTCCAAGTGGGAGACTTCAGGTTTGCAGAAAGCCTCAGCCCCTGCCTCCTCATCGCCTGCAGTCTGTAGTACACCCCTATCACAACATCCCCCAGGTTCCTCCTCACTCTGATCTTGACCCAGAAACTCTCAGCAGGTATGTCTCCAGCTTGATACTGGGGCGCTGCGTAGTCAAGGAGCTCCTTAAAGTAAAGGACGACACCCCCTGCTCTTCTCTTCCTGTCCTTCCTAAATATCCTGTATCCACCCGCGGCCATGTTCCAGCCCTGTGCATTCCCCCCAAAGTCTCAGTGGCTTTCGTGGTAGAGACTCTGCCACTGTGCCTGGCAGCGGCAATACGGGGGTATTGCCAGGCGCTGTGCATCAGTGTACGGGCACCTGAAGGAAGCCTCTGAGTGCCTGCCTTTTTGATGCAAGCAAAAATGGGATGGGATCAAATCTGCCTTATTTAGGCGTATAATTTGTAGCTGTAGAGGGAAGCAGGTGCACAAATTTTCCATCATTAGAGAAAACAGCTCGGTACCTTGGAAAGTCTGTAGAAAGAGGCCCCGTGCATTCAACTCCCACCCTTCCTCTTTCACCTGCAGCCCTGTCAGAAGTGCCTCCTGGCTACCTCCGGGGCTGCATGGTAGTGTCAGATTGTAAGCAAGAGTTCTCACTGAACTCATAGAGGCTTTTTAAAAAACAGTGGCATTACTTTGTGATGAATACCAGTGACTGTTCAACACTTCCCACTGATGGCATTAACCTTCCCATGAGATTAGCACATTCTCCTATTAATTGCTTTGAAGGGGTCAAGAATCACTATTAATGCAATTTTTTGTGAGCGTTTAGTGTTATATTTGAAGTTATCGCTGTGGCAGGTGTGATGCTTGTCAGGGAATTTGTTAAAATTCCTAGAGGGAGTTCCATAAAACGTTTCACAGATGACCTATTTAAAAAAATGTAGCAGATTTTAATACTCACAGCCTAACAAAAGAGATTTTAAAAAGACGACTATCTACATTGGTGGAAACAGGACTTTTGAAGTACAGATACAGAAAGAAACAAGCAAGGAGGCAAATAAAAGTCCCAGTTTGCTGCTGCTCCATCCTGTTTCCTAGCCACAGAAAGTGCTGGTTTTCATCTTCCGCATGCCAGCATGATGTCCTGGCACGTATCAGTCGACTTTAGGCACACTCTGTACGTATTTTGCCTTTGCACAGAGAATTCATGTGGTCCAACTTCCTTTTCAAACTTGCTTATCCCTCATTGTACAGTTCTCTCCAAAAAAACACCAAACAAGTTTTAAGGGATTCACCATCTGTCAGATCCAGAGGGTATGACCAAATTAATGAGTCAGTAATTGAATTCCTCCCAGCCTGTTTCCAGTTTCATTTGCAACCTCGGATAAAGTACTTCTGTATAGTGTTCTGCTCAGAGGCGATGCAATGTCAGGGCTGACAGCAAAGCCAGCTTTTCACCTGCCGCTTAACACATATGGTTCCCACTTGTGGGACTTTGACGGTTGGATTTTGCTTTGATGAGGTCAGAGCTTATAAAGTAGTGCACTCACGCTGGGTCAGACGTTACTTTTCTAGGGATGCAGAATAGCATGTAGTCAGACATAAGCCTAAAAGCCTTTCCAATTTATTTTTCGGTTGTATTTCATTAAATGATGGACAACCGATGTACTGTTCTTATATAATCTGTAGAAGGATTTGGTTTAGAAGTACTGTCCACCTTTTAGAGAAATGGACTGTCATAAATCAAATTTGTTGAGCGAACAATAGAATTATGGGCATTTGGACTAAAACTGATGGGTTTGCATATGGTTCCCTTTTTCCTATATGTGTCTTTCTTGTACACCAGACGCTAGGTGTTGGAAGACAGGGTCACTCTCTGATCCCCAGAACGTGAGCTGACGGAGAGATGACCTGTTGTTCTTCTGGGCCTATCTGCAGCCCTTAAGGTGGTTTCTGTTCAGCCGACAGACAAACAGCTCTGTGTTGCCATATGTTTGTTTGAAGACACGGTGTATCAAGAGCAGTGTTTCCCTGGTATCTTGTGGGTAGCCTTGCACCAAGTCCTTGATTTTTACGCTGCTAGGTGTCTTAACTAAGTAGTTATAACTTTTATAGGGTAACAATGACTTGATAAGGATTGTAACCTGGCAAACCATCTTTTCAAGTATGCAAATGCAAAAGTTCCAAATTGTACAATAAGAAAAGTCCAAATAAAATTCCAAATTGTATAATAATAGAAGTCCAAATAAAATTCCAAATTGTGCAAAAATAAAAGTCTTTCTTTCCCCTCCATTTTGCACAGCCACTGGCTTTCAGCACGTGCTGGGCCCTGATTTTTAAAGGCGTGCATCTAAATGGGCTGCCCCAATCTCACCTCTGGACGCCTGCACAGAGGCGAGTGCGCAGCTATCAGTTTAATGGCTGCAGACCCGCTCGGGGCACACTTGGATTTAGCAGCACGCTCCCACCCATGTTGCTGCTGACTCTGTCAGAGACTCTGTTTCAGTCAAATATCATTAGATCTTTCGTTTGACAGCCAAAGGCAGGAAGGAACTGTTCTCCTGCCAAAAATCAAGTCCCTGCTCTAAAGCATGAAAAAGATCGAGATCTTAAAAATAGAGAGAAAAATTTAACTTCAAAAAACACGTGTTTCTTACAATTGCATTTTCAATGGGTCTGAAGTGGGTTGGCTGGAATTTATATATTTAGCATGAGAGAGCAATTATGCAAAATGTGAGCTCAAATGATTACTTTGGTAAAGTTACATGGGATTAAAACAGCCCGTGGTGTGAAGTCTTAGGCAACCTTAGCTGTACTGCTGCCAGCTCTGCCTGTCAGCCGAGGAATGTGTCACCCACAGTTCTGTCAGCTTCTGCCTGCAATCACTACCATCCACACCCTTTTCCAGTGCTAATACTGTAACTTTTCCTACTTGTTAAGCAATTTATCTCTTAACACTTGACCAGTAGGATTAAATGCGTGGTGCCAGTAGGTTCCTTATGAATGAATTCTGACATTACTTTCATTTTGAAAGGATTTTTCAGAGGAGATCAATAGTGTTGCCCCAGTTTGCAGATTCAGATAACCAAGGTAGAAGGTAAATAATAGGCTAAAAGTCACCCTGCAGGCCAGGACAGCCAGGAATTAATGTCCCGTGTAAGGCAGTGCAATCAAGGAGAGCTTGTGTATATGAAGGGCGACTTTTGTTGAGATATTGGAGTAGGGTTTAATCAGGATCTGTACATATAAAGGAGAACCCAAAGCAAACACTGGAAGGATTACAAACAACTAAAGCTGCATTGAGAGCTAAGAGAGATACATGCAGATAAATGAACAAAATGACTCTGTCAAGATAGTGAAAATGGCTGGAGAAGGAATGTTATGCGGGGATCAGAAAACTATGGAATGCATCTGAAAGTGTCTTCTTTCCAAACAGACCAAACAGTGTTGTAAGAATAGGATGAGCTTTGGAACAAAAGGAAGTTTTAAGGCAATACACAACTTATTTCAAATTGTTTCTGGTGTTAAATTCCTATTTACAGTTCCTGGTTTTCTTTTTTGAACCAGAGTGTTCCTTATAGTCTCAACCTTATGTTACCAATACACATTCACAAACTCAGTGAACTGATGTGGTCTAGGATCAGGGTTTGTGTCTTGTCTGAGAGTAGAAATACTTCTCTTATAAAATGGTACCTAACCATATTTCTTGGCACACTGATAATGTACAATTCTGGGTAGAGAAAAAGTTTCTCAACTTTGAGAACTGCGTGCAAACTTACCTTTTAAGAAAAGGTTTTGGCTTTACTATCAGTGCTTTTCCAGGGTTTCAGACATTGCATAAGCTGTTGCTACTACAAACACTATTTACTGATCTTTTCAGCATATTCAGCTAGGTGATTTCCCTCAACCCAATGCAGTGGTATTTCTCAACTTCCATGGCAACTCTGCTTTTGGCAAAATAATGTGAGTATCAGAGCAGGTTGCTTCTCAGAGTTCACGGCATCATAACACTAATGAACAAGAAATTAGTTTAGGAGCCTAAAAACACAAGAGGTTGCACACTGTATTGCTAAATCCCACATGAGGCTAAAGCTCTCATGCCTATCCCTTCCGGACTGACTGAGGTGGGAAGAATTCTTGGTTTGCTTCTTGTACTGTTCTCTTTTTGGCTTGATGTAAAGAATATAACCAGCACTGACAAGACTGGACCTTCTTCTGCCACAGAGTCAGATCCTTTTCTGCCTCACTGTCCATCTAGCCCCGTGGCTCTTACATTCTTGTCTGCACAGCAACCCAATTTCCTTTAAGAATCCATCTTTTCACCATTTAACCTACAAACTTCTTGGGAGGTGAGAGAGATTTAAATCCTCCTGGGCTGAAGCAAATCTGTGATTTGGGTCTTCCACTTCCTGGGTGAGGCTATCACACAAAAAGACCTACAGCATCTCTGAAGTCCCTAGGAGATTTAGGCACTGATCCACCTGCTTCTGAGTGCCAACGGAGAGACAGGAGCTACCTCCCAGCTATTCAGGCCTGGGGGAGTTCTGGGCACACGCACAAAGCGCTCAGTAGTTTTCTGGAAGTTTTCTGGAAGACATCTTCTGATGTATGCCATGTATGAACAATATAAAAGCAGCAGAATCCTGTGGTTGTTTCTGCTCCCTGCTGAAATGCAAAAAATTGAGTTTCTTAAAGCTGGACCAATTCTTTGATCTAGTTCACAGCATCACCTTGCAAACAATTGTGCAAACATACCTTAAAGGACAGAATGAGGCAGTGCTGCGAATCTAAACAGTGTTTCAACTAAACATCTAATCTCTTGAAAGCATAATGCCATGCTAAAATCCACCCAAATCCTTCTTTGGATCTGACTCCCCTGTCTTAGATTACTAATCATACCTACTACGTTTTGCATTACTGTGAAATCATTTTTAAGTCAGCTCTCATCATGAGATCCAGTACTACGGAGAGATGATCACAATAATGAAAAACTACACACAAACCAAACAAATCCTCCCTCTCATGAAGTCAGTCTTTAGTGTAGCGCATCCTGCAGCTGAACTTCTTTGTCGTGTTTCTTCAGGGAATCCTTTTAAGAGATAAGCTTGACAGCATGATCTGATGAGAAATTATATCTGTTTGTGATTGTGTTGGGCCAGCAATGGGGAAAAAAAAGTTTTTTGTTAGCTCTCTTGAGTCTCTATTAACTGTAACATACAGAATGCCTCCAGCTTCTGGGATGGCTGTTAAAAAGACAGGTTGTTCTTGTGACAGCCAGCTGTTGTGACAATACTTGGTGAAAGCATTCCTTCTAGCTGGCTAGCGATTTGCTGTGAATGTTTTCTGTTTAACACACTGCATCCCACATTTTTTATTTGGGGCTTACACATAATAAGTACCGAGTGCTGTGCTTGTTGGGCTTGTCTGGAGACTTCCGGAACATTACAGACCTCTCTCCTGATAGCACTGTAGAAATGTAAGCCAGTCTGCTTGTGGAGAGGGGACAGTTTCCTGCAGCGCAACATAACTTCATTCCTGATGCTACAACCTGGAAGTGTTTGCTCTAGTGCTGGGTCGGGCCCTAACGGTCTGTACAGGAACAAGGAATGCTCTGTGCCAATCACACCACATTATCCAAATCTTGATTGAAACCAACTTGTCACAGATGGAAGTATTTGACATAGTTATGATTTAGCAGCGATTCAAAATTTATTAGTGATTTGAGGTAGATCAAGAGGTTGAATTTTAGCAGCACTTTATCATTAACTGATTTAAAGGCTTACAAAGTGATTTAACTAAATA
Source organism: Burhinus bistriatus (assembly GCA_013397275.1). Lineage (NCBI taxonomy): Eukaryota > Metazoa > Chordata > Aves > Charadriiformes > Burhinidae > Burhinus > Burhinus bistriatus. The sequence continues at coordinate 25,638 of VYXH01003716.1, read as the reverse complement.
ACTGAACAGTGACTTGATTAGAGATCCGAAGATGACAAGAGTCACACTAACTTACTACAAGGTATCCCAAACCAATACATACACACATAAGCAAAAGCACAGATCTCAAATTAATGCAGATACATATAAGCAAAGCATATAACTGCACACACACACATATGCACACACACAGGTTTAAAACTGCTGAGATCAAAGATCTCTTAATATTGCACAAGCTGGCAGGTAACCCTTCTAACTCCTGAGTGTGCACGGACAAATGGAAGAACATCCACATCCATAAAGCTAATGTATATTTACCATAAGCATGTGTGACGGTGTGCTTCCCCCCCTCCAGGCGCCACCTAATCTTTATCTCCTGTAACCCTGCCCAAGCGATAACCACCCATGGTGGTCATAATGGGTGCTTGTAGTCTTGATGGTCGCATCCGGGGCTCAATGTGGTTCCGGGGAGACAGATAACACAATAGCCAAGGGCTAACCTGAGCAATGCTGGTTCTGTGGTCAATATGCAAATACGACTATAGGTCAATCATCTTACCCCCATAAATAGTGCACAGCCCAAGAGCCCTTTGAGATCTCCTGAACAGCAGCGGGCTGCATGCCAGGATCTCCCCTTGAGTCAGGACGCTGCTCAAGGTTACTCCTCGAGGCTGATAGATTCCTTGACACAGCAGATCCTCGGTAAGTGACTAAAAGCATGCTGAACTTGAAATCTTAGCTAAGTGATATAAAGGATTGATTGTGCACATATACTCCTTTAGATGTAAACTGTTGACTAAGTCTGGGACTAGGATTGGATCCAGCTGCACCTAGACTCCTCTCTGAGAAGGAGTTTAGAAAGCAAGGGGGTCGTTTCTGAAACCCTGACTCAACGGGAGGGTCTGCCCAACAGTTCTGTCTGACCCTGTCCTCTATGCAGTAAATAACCAAGTGTGCCTTGCTATCTCGAATCTTGTGAAACTGTCGCATCTATTATCAACTTTATTAAATCATTGTTTTTTATAACAATAAACATATTGCTGCTTCTCTCTTAGGAGTGAGGTGCATCGCTCTATCCATGACAGCATGTAAGCGGAGAGGTGGATGAAAGAGAGACTAGTTTATAGTTAAAATTTCCCTTTTCTCGAGTTAGAGTAAATACTCACAATGCATCGGCATTCCTCAGTGGGCAATAATTGAGGCTGGAGAGGGATTGTCTTGCCCTGGCCTTCTAGTCCTGGAGGTGTTTGCCTGTGTGGCGTCCCAACTGGGGGATATACTGGCTACAGACCACTACGATCCAGAAGAGCTCAAAGGGTCTTTACTAGAATCGCTACTTATAGGATCTGAGATAATTGACTTTCGTCAGGTACTTTTCCACTCCGGCCCAGCTCGGACAATGGAGTATTCCAGTACTTTCCATCGGTTATGCAAGCCCAGGACTTGCTGGGAGTTGTGGTCCTAGTACCCCCCCTCTGTGGCCATGATCCACGTTGTCAATTATAGTTATTACCTTCAAACGGTAGGAGCTGCGGGAACCAGGTACGCTAAGGGGTTGCCATAGTGTTATAGTCCATTGCTCTCCACCCTTTCTTTCCTTCATGTGAGACCATTATGTATCGTTTTGGTCACTGTATTATTATGTGGCCCAGGCGGGGAGGAAATTGCGCCAAATACTGAGAGGCCTAAGGTGGTGGTGGTGGAGGAAGATTGCACCACCACACAACTGAACGTTAACGTGTTTAATTTTTACCTGATTCAGGCTTCTCACATGCTCAAACATGGAAGCTGACCTATTGTATTTATAAATCCGCTACCACATCTGTCACTAACTGGATTAACTACCTGTTATTATCGTTCATTTTTGTAGCTACAGCTCAGTACTTTATTTAGTCGGTATTATCTGGACCACAGAGCACCAGCATTTCACAGCTCGCTTCGAGGCAGAGGCAAACCACCAAGGGGTCTGTGTGCAGCTGGCCACGTTGGACTTTCCTCCCTCTTCTAATTTTTAAATTCACGCGGCTATGACTAGTACTGTTCACAAGGTGTGGGCTGAGAATACCTGACCCAATTAATTACCGAAATTCTCCATCTACTGGCTGGCCCCATTATGAGGGCCTTTACAGAAGACAGTCAAGTCGGTAGGAAAATTTTAGTATGTGCCATTAGCTCAGGCCCTAGGAGTGAGGCACAGATGACAGTATTCTGGTGTGACTTCCCTTTTCCACAATGTCTGCATCCCCCCCGGAGGACTCTTCCGCGCAGGGTGCCCGCAGGGGCTCCCCCGCCGCCGCGCCGCGTGTCCCCGCGCCCGCCGCCAGGCGGCCCCGCTCTCCCGCCAACCGCGGGCGGAACCCCCGGGCTCTGCCCGCACCGCACCGCCGCCCCCGGCCCGCTGAAAAACCCCAACAAAACCGCTTAAAGGTGGAATTATCAAACCGCTGTGCTCCAAGTAAAAACATGAGGACAAGCCCCAAACTTTTCCCCTATGCGGTAACAAGCCAGTCCCTCTCTGAACAACTAGTCGAAATTTTCCCTTTTTTGGTCACCCAGCACTTTAAAAGATTACAAACGCGAACTTTGAATGCCGTCTTACTTCAAGTGATTCAGTTATGAAATTAGCTGTGATTTTTACGATCGCCGGCCGCTCGGACAAGGCGCGCCCGGCGGAGCGGAGAGGCGGCAGCCCCTTCCACCCCGCCCAGCTCGGGGCTGCCCAGCAGAAACACCCCCCGACCCAGCTCCACCACCGCGGCGGGCTGGGCGAGCTGGCCCCCGGGCTTGCGGGCCGGCTCTAGCAGCGCCCGCCCACCCGTCCACGGCTTCATTTCTGCTGTCTCCCGGCCCCTCTGAGCT